>CM032228.1:166805000-167335000 GCA_019009955.1 Riptortus pedestris
GGGACAGAATTAGAGAAAGACGAGATAAGGCTTTGTTACTCCTGACATGCAAGATTCTGAAGAGTCAGCAGCCCTCATACATCTACAAAGAACTAAAATTCCTAAGCAACATTCACAACAGAGCAACAAGACACTCAAAGAGCTTACTATGTATCCCGAAACACCGAACCACAGTATATAATAGGTCCTATAGAATAGCAGCCGCTAGGATATTCAATAAGTATGGATCACATATCGATTTAAGCAAGACTGTGACAACAATTAAAAGTGCCATAAAGAAGATACGAACTTAAATGTATTTCAAGATTATGAATGTATTTATTTCAAAGTTATGTATTCATTTAAAGAGAGACATCCTTTTTGTTTTTTGTTATTTTATAAATTTTATTTTTGTATTGTATATTTGCTTTTGTTTTGAGTAAACTATTTTATGTTGCCTTGACACTGAGGTTGTAAATTCAAATTGTAAATTTTCTTTTTCCTGAGCATTGTAAGAGAGGACTTTTAAGTCCTAAATGTATCAGGTTATTAAATAAATAAATCAAATCAAATCAAATCTCTCTCTCTCTCTCTCTCTCTCTCTCTCTCTCTCTCTCCCTCTCTCCCTCTCTCCCTCTCTCCCTCTCTCCCTCTCTCTCTCTCTCTCTCTCTCTCTCTCTCTCTCTCTCTCTCTCTCTCTCTCTCTCTCTCTCTTTTTCTTTTTTTATCCTTCTCTGCCCCCGCTTTACCTTAAGGCTGCCCTTATACAAGCGGTACTTTCCAATTTCTTTTTTGAATTTTGATTTCCGGAATTTTAAATAGGTCTGTGGTAACTCTTCCTTGGTGCTTTCTAAGCAGCGAGGTTGAGCTTTGTGCATTAATAAAATAAGTGGTTATAGCAACTTTTCGGTTAAATTTTTGGGCGCCCGCAATTGGAATGCCGCTGCTCTGTTGAGCGGAATTCCAATATACCTTTTAAACTAATTCTAAGTCCTTAATTCTAACTATTTTAATAGTGCTAATAAATGTCTGTAATATTTCTAAACTATAATATATTCTAATTTATTACCTTACACTAATTAAAACTATTTTGTTATTTATTTACATATTATTATTTATTACTTAATTTTTTTTTTATATAATACACTAGTAGTAAATTTCTTAAACGCTATAAAAATGTCTTTGTGTTCAACAAGGTCTTTTAATGCTGTTGGAGGCCATTCAAGAAGGGAGAATTCTCCTGCTAATTCTAGTCTCTCTCTTGCATAATAAGTGCAGTCCAGTAATATATGGCGTGCATCTTCGATTTCTCCGCACTTGCATTTAGGATCTTCCTTCCTTTTGAAAGTATGTAGTTTGGCGTTAAAATCGCCATGCCCCGAGATTATCTGAGTTGTCCAGAAGTCTGGAACGTACCAGGTGGCGTTCATTCTTTTGTTGACAAGTGGGAAGAACTGGTGTGTCCATCTTCCTTTGGTTGAAGAGTCCCAGCGGCGTTGCCATTCTTCTATGGCCACTCTTCTCATGGCAGGGATGATTTCCTTTAGGCGCCCGTTATTTACTACAAATACGCTATTTGCAATCTTTGCTGGAAGACCTCGTTTCAAGTTATATTTTCCGACCCGCAGCTGAAGTTCAAGGTCTATAGGTAATTGTCCCGCTATTACTTGGAGTGCGTCGGTGGATATTGTGCAATACGCTCTTGTTGTAAGAAGTAGTGCTTTTCTTTGGGTTCGGGCCAGAAGATTTTTCTCATTTATAGTAAGGTTGTTCCCCCAACTAGGAGCACCATATAAAGCTATGGGAATGTATAATGCCTTATATAATATATTTCTGCATTTATAATTTAGGCCCCATGTTTTTCCTGCCAGACAATTTAATCGTGCATATTTCATATTCACTTTACTCTGGAGCTGTTTTATATGTTGGATGCAAGTAAGATGTTCGCCAATTGTCACTCCTAAATATTTAACTTCCTTGGCCGGCTTAATTGTGACTCCTCCTATACTGATTTTTGGAGGGGAATTTTTATGTAGTTTTCCTTTTAAGAATAAGCACTGTGATTTATTTGCATTGAGACTCAGCTTATTATTTTCACACCACTCCAGGATGATATTAGTAGCGAGTGAAGCTTTAATTTCTATCTCGCGCCTGGACTCTGCCTCAAATATGACTCCTAAGTCATCCATAAAAGCAATCTCTCTCTCTCTCTCTCTCTCTCTCTCTCTCTCTCTCTCTCTCTCTCTCTCTCTTCATATGGCCGGATTCTTCCATATACCCAAACCTCTACGTAAATAATATGTACCGCAAAACAAAGATGAGTACGATAAGATAGTTACTTCTGGGGGTATAATAGGGATGAGAAAAAAGTAAATCTAATTCGAAAAATTTGTGTCTAGTCAAGCTCCAGAGACAAATTGCTGACCCTGTTTTGGTGGGAAAAAATGACTGTCGAATAAAAACTAAAAGTTTTCTTATCTCTTAGAAAAATGTCGGCCTTGGAATGGAACTTGGTGTTGCGGGGAAGAAATTTTATGATTTTTTTTTTTTAAGAGGGTCACTATATAATTTATGTAAGCAAATTAATTTTTTTCGTTTCATGTTTATTTAGAACAACTCTTCCTAACATTACAACTTGTAAAATCCAAATCTCAACTATAGAAGTAGCTTTGAAAAAGGAAATATTAAACAAATGATATTGTCATAATGCTTAAGGAAATAAAACGGAAAAAATACAAAAGCCTAAAGTTGAACCACTATTATAACTGAATAACTATATTTTTAACAATACTAAATACATTGTAACAAAAGACCGCAATTGACCAGAGCTTTTGCCCACTTTAAATCCGTTCTTCATATCCCTTTAGTAGTAAAGACTCCCTTATTCATAGTCTTTTTTGGCAGAGCATTAACAAGTCTTATAAGATATTTCGTTCCTTATCAATCATCAATATAATTTTCCAGAAGGCCTGATAATTCCAACTATTTCATTCTGGAAATTATTGTTTCCAGCCAGTTCAGATCCTAAAATCAAATTCAATCTTGAAATTAATTCATTCAAATAATTTATGTATAAAACGGGATTTTAATAATAATTTAGTACTCCTTTTCCTATAACTGGAATATTCTTCATTTCTTCAAATATGGAATACGGTATCTCATTGTACTTCTCTATTGGAGATTTTATAATTCTTTTGATGTAATGCTTCTGTCTTAGTTAACAACTCTTTAAATAGATAAAATATTGGAAAACAATGCTTGTGAAAGATTTATTTCATCAGATATTAAGTTTAAAAGAGAGAGTAGGTGTTTACTTAGTTACAAACGTATTGAAAATGAAAATAATATGAGGAATATGTTTAAGCGAAAATGAAGAATTTGATTTATTCTAATAAATTTAAGTGTTAGGAGAGCAGACTTGTTCTGGGTGACATTTTCTTCTTAATAAATACATAAAATGAAATTGTTTAAAATCATGGGCTGAACTTAAAATTGCTCTTAGCCTTAGCGCATTTTATATTGTTGGATAAATATGTTAATTATAAAATTAACCTTGTTGGATTTTATTCAGATAATAAATTTTGTAATGGCTTTGAAACTCCAACTATAACTTTTGAATTTCAACAAGTTGGTAAATCAAAGAAAAAAAATCAAAATTCTTGAAATTTATTGGTCTCTCATGGATCTAAATACTTACCTAAGGAGCAATAGAAGAAAGTTAAAAATAGGTGATTATTCGTTTTACATTAAAGCTAACAAAGAAAACTAAATTGTTATTTATTCAACTTTTCATTTATTTTAAATTTGATAATAATGTTAGAAAACTATTAGGTTTTAAAACTATATTCAAGAATGAATTGAAAATGTGAATATTTCAAAAAAAAAGTTGTTCATACAGGAATATTATGCCAAAACTAAGACGGCTTGATGTAATGAAGATTCATTGTGACTTAGTGGAGTTCAGAAAATTAGACAGCTAACGCAAATTTTCATGAGGAAGCAGTTATATTATATACATTTTTCCATACTGTTCGAAAATATCAGAATGACTCCCGGTAAAAAAAAAAACAAAAAAACATTGCAATTAAGAATGAGAGGCATGAATTGTTATAGAATCCAAACGTTTAATTATTTGTTTGGTTTATGCCCCAAATCAAAGATGAATGGCATGATCTCTGTCAAAAATATTCAAATGTAAAAAATATTCTACATTTAAATTTAATTTAATATTAATTATGCATATTTTGAGGTGTAGCGATTCGGCACCCCCTCGTTTTTGAAGAATTTCGTAATTTATTTCTTCTAATAATGTCTGATGTTCGGGATGAAATTTCTGAACTTTTAGAAAATAAACAATGATATTTATAAGTTTTCAGAGCCAATTAAAGTGGAAAATACTCTCACAACTTTATAAAGTTACTACTGAGGAAATGGTAATTTATGGGAATAAAGTAGATCGGGGAATAATGTCTCGATATCAAAAGTTACGACTAGAAGATTTAGAACACTATAGTTCTTTTTAGGTCATTAGTTTCAAAATCTCTCAAAGTTTACTATTCTTAAGTTACAACATAGAAGAGACTAGGAAGTTACCTTTGAGTGAAAGGATATTTCTAATAAGTTTAAAATAGATCATTACAAAACCTTCAAGGAATATTATAAAAAAAATGTTTAGTGAGTTTCCATAATTTATTACTTAAATATTGACGAGGGATTTTTATGTCTAATAAATGCATTATTTAAAGTATTATAGTTTTATCGAGCAAAATAATATAAACAATTTTTAATACTCAACTAAATTTTAATAAAGAGACCAAAAAATAGAATTTTTAATTAATGTTGGTGATAATATTGTTAGTTTGCAGTTTCAATTTGTAATTACTGGTTCTTTCAATGTTACAGGCATTGAACATTATGGTCGAAATTCTGCAACAATGTTAATAGATAACTTAGTGGTTTATTTATTTAAAAGTACAGAAATCAAGAGATAAATTAATTGATAGAATTGAAGATCTACTACTACCGTCTGTCAATCTACTAAGTACTGTCAATCATATGATTTCACTGCCACAGGATGTGACATTAGCTAAAATAAATGCAGCAGTAATATCTAATCTTAAATATGGAAATTTTAATTTTTGTGGTAGTTTAAACTGTTTAGGATATTTTGGAGTTATCAATGTACGAATATTCAAAGTAGGGTTTTTAATAACATATGTTAGATATTCTGATGATTCATTATTACCAGCTCTAGTAGTTGGTATATTTTACGCACCTGAGGATAAAATAACAATAACTGATTTCTATTTACGTGTTCGGATCATTGATCTTGCAAAGCCTTCTAATATTGAATATCATTCATTATATTACGAATATTGGTTATCAAATTTTTAACCTTATGACATGGGACTGTATTGAGAAAATGAGTATTACAGGATCGAATTTCAGTTACGATATAACAAATATTTATAGAAATGTCGATAAACCAGTCGGATTTCAATCATCGAGTTGTCGGATTTCAATCGGCAAGAAGAAATACTTAATTTGATCATGTTAAAGTTAGAAATATTGGGTTTGTAATTAATGAGTCATACTATCCAGAAGAAATGCTTGATATAGATGTTAAGAACGATAATTATGTATTGTTATGTACAAGGATTATAGAAGAGTTTGTGTTGTTAAAGTGAAAATGCTTTATAATCCATTCCATTTTATTAAGCATAGACTATGATATGCGTTTGACGTTAGAAAAGGATCTACTAATATTTCACAGAGCAAAAATAATATTACTTTGAATGTTGGTTTTCATAATCCTCTACCTCCTAATACAAATATATATGCAATTATACTATCTGAGAAAATATGATTTTATCAAGAGTGATTAAACACATGTTTAAGATATATTTTGTATTTAATATATAAACTTTCTTACTTTTCGGGGTTTATAACCCTATTTATTTTTCTAACTTATCGACTTTTAGCAAAACTTTCCAAGATACTCTTTTATAGCATTGAAGTGTAGTACTGTCAGAAGAATTATGTACAAAACAGTTATGTGTGTGTAGCAGAAACCTTATGTGTGCCTTATGACAAACATAAGTGTTTTGGAAGCCTCAACAGACTAAGTGATTCTTCTTAGTTGATTCTGCGACCTAGATTCGGGTATAACTGAGTATAAAGAGAAGAAACCCTTGCTAGCAGAATCCCCCCCCCCCAAGAAGCAATAAAAATTCCATACAACAGAAAAGAAGTAGCATATAGTTAAAAAATACTACTCAAATAAATGTTAAAACGCTCAAACCATCAAATATATTTTTAGGGAACTAAATTAGTTCACATTTTATTACAGGTTGTCTAACTTATTATTGAATATACAATTAACGATATAGTTTCTGTTCTCTTATTAAATTTATAAATGAATGCGTTAATAAATGACAACAATTACGGACGAGATACGTGAAACCAATCATTAATGGCTTCCAATTTAAAGTTCAAAGGAAATAAAAAAAAAAAAACGAAATAGAAAGGTGTAAAATTGTTAGGAATGTAATTGAGGCCAGTGAAGGTTGGATCGGGGGAATAATTGAAATTAGCGAATTGCCGAGAGTCGCCTCCACTCTCTTCATCAGCCCCTCCTCTTCCTTTTAATTTATCCTCTCTCTTATTCAATTTCCTTCCTTCCGTCTACCCCTTTACCAATTACCGACAACTTGGATGCAATCAGAAACAGAGATACAATTCATTCTAGTAGCTTGGTTTACCTTTACACTGGAGGTTGGCTAAATGGATTCTTTTATTTATTTTTTTTTCAATGCTACCAAATCATATGAATTTGGTTAAAAACTTTGTTCTGATTACTATTGATTCATGCTCATTAATATTTTTCATTTATCCTATAGGTCTTTATTTACATTCTTAAGCTCTGCGATATGTGAAATAACAATAAATATTGGATAGCTATGCCTAACCATTGGGCTAGGTCCAGTCGTGGTGGGTAGGGACTAGAAAGACCAGAGTCTCGTATCTTCGGAAATCCCGTGTTTAATATTATTTTCTGTGCGCCTAGTCATCATTGAGATAGTTGAGGTACTATTAGAATACTTAAGTATCAATCGTAGGGACCTTGTAGTCATGTAAGGGGGATGAGTCCTGTGGAGTAGCCTATTTCTCATCCAAGCAGTATATATGGCTAATCATAGGATGAGCATAAATTCATTTCCATTTTCACGACGGTCGGTAAATAAAATAAGAATACCTTGCGTACCTTGGTACGTCAGAATATTCAGTCAAATGATGTGTATTTCAATAATGTGAAATGAGTCAGGCATTTCACATAAATTCTAATAAATAATATATATAGACACTTATTCCAAAAGCAAAACATACAGTTTTGGAATTTCCAGATAATCATGGTTATTTTTTAAAACCTCGTAAATTATAAGTTGAGATTAAAGTATAGACTAGTTGTGTTGAAATATCGATTTTCTTAGATATGATATAAAAATTAAAAATGATAATTCAGATAAGTTAAGAAAAGCTGCATTGTCTGTATGATCAAATCATGGTTCATTGACGAAATTTACCAAACACTTACTGACTATCTTTAATTATAACAAAATACAAATCCTATTTAGTTATACTTATATCAATCGTTCGAATTAAGGGGTTCCTCATATTTGTGAAATTAAAAATCATCTATTCTACGTAGCGTGCAACAAGGAAACTTCCGTTTTATTTTAATTTGACTAGGCCATTTAGTTTTCGTGCCCTTTTTAATGTTTATAATCATTACGATACATTATAAACATAAAACTTTCAACTGCCTTATCATTTGACCAAAAACGATTGAATAGGTTTATAAAGTCTCCAAGCCACGAAATTGGAGATGTGATACTGAATAATTCAATTTATGCAGTCCAACTTTTATTTGGTAGTTTACAAATTTTGAAACATGTTCAAAATTCGCATGCAATTTTTCTGATATCAAACAAGAAAGTATTTAATAAGAAGAGACCGAAAATAAAATTGATATAAGTAATTAAACTAAGTGAATGGTCGTTGTTCTGTATATAAGCCAATAATATTATACGAAACAACGTTTAATGCTTTTACTTGAATTGAGATTAAAATACTAGAAAATTTCTTTACAAAGTTGGTTTGAGGGTTTTCATGAAAAGACGAAACAATTTAATGCGAAAGGAAAACCTATTTACTAGTTATATACAAAATAAATGAATGCAATTAAAACCGGCATGTAATTTGCCACACGAATATTCAAGATAATCCGATTTAATAGTTATATATGATATAAATGAATGCGATAAAACCCCACATTTGCCAAATTATATGGGGAATGTACTAATTAAACAACAAATAACAACACAAATATACACCGACTTGTAATAGATTTTCTTTTGACTGAATTAAACTGAACGTCTTCCAAGTTTCATCTGCTGTCATCATTCTAAGATTGCAGTACTTGAAAAACCAAAAAATTATGCATGCTATTATCCAGGCTTTATCGTTACTGAAAAGTAATATTTAGTTTCGCTTTTTGCTCCTGAAGTCAAATTTTCGGTAGCTCTTATACAACTAAATTATGTTCCATGCATGCTTCTTAAGGTACCACTAAATCCGTCCATTATTCGGAGTGGAGGATAATTTGTCCCTAGGAACACATAAAATATTCGGCTGGATCATTAATATGAAAGTATTCAAATAATATTCAAATCTTTCTTTCCCGAAGGAGGAGCAATGTTTTGAAAAAGCCTCCCATTTTTCGGCGTTACCCTTAATAAGTGACCAAAATATTGTATTCTCAATTATTTATTAATTCCTATCGTTGTGAGTGGCACAACAGTAATATTGACTGTCTTAATAAATGATATATTATCGCTACTAATCTATTAAAGAAAATGTAACAGCTCGACTTTGCGTTTTCCTTAGTTTCAAGAAATAGTTCCTAGCACAGTATGATAAAGTGATTCACGACTCTCGCTTAAACGAAAATGAAAAAAAATTCGTGGAAGACTGGATATCTGGAAATTCATCACGTGGCAAACTAGCAGCTGCTCCTTGCCCACACATACCCTTCATTAATGAATAATTGCCTTTCTAGTAATTTCAGCGCCACTTGTATAATCCAGTAAAATGCAAAGTATTTCGATTTCGTTTGGTATGACGATGGTAATATCCAATAACACATACTGAAGGAAACAATAAACTGGTGTGAAACTTCTCTCAGATGAAAATCTCATTTTAGATATCCCATTTATTACCGAAATAAACCAAGATTTCTCAGAATATGAGTAAAGATTATAGTTATTAAATAAAGATCTAGGCCATGAAAGGCTATCAATTTTAGTGAACTTTACTTCATTCTATTCAATAACCAAGTTATTCAAATTACAAAATGAAATAAAGGATAAGGTTATTGGTGAAGGTGAGAAAGGTTATTTATTTCCGGTACTGCCCTCTAGAAACTAAAGTGACTTCTAGCGTTGCTCAGAGCATAAGCATAAAGCTGTTCTTAATAAATAGCCTCAGGCTATTCAAAACAATAGAAAGATGCATTATCAATTGTTATGAGTCTTGTAGTAATATCGCGTAACAATTAATGTTAGAAAGTTTGGCTACTATGATAAAAATAGAGATTAATAAATAACAGTAATACAACTCATAATTATTAGGCTCTGTTGAGCTCAAATAACAAAAAGGAAAAAGTAAACATATTTATGAAGAAAAACATGGCCTTACCTGTGGACTAATTTTCTCTAGAAGAAGCGGCAAGATGGGCGAGAGAAAGGAATAAGAGAATGGAAAAGGTTCAAGGTAAAATCTGGAGTCCCACTGTACTCTAATAATAGACAATTTTAGCTTGTATCGTCAGGGGACGATAAGTATTAAAAGTAACAATCAATTATTATGATCAGTTATGAGTTTAACTGGTTTTTAGAAGGTTGCTGACCGGAGCATTAAAATGGAGTTGCTTAAAAAAATTAGTACACCTCATTTCACTCATGCCACTCATCTATGAGCCTGAATTATACACATACAATTAACATTTCAAGGGAAAGTAAATAACTTCACTATAGTTATGCAACAATGGCTGTTGTATATATAGGTCTAAAACCCACCCACAAATCTCACTCAACTTTGAAAATTCAAATATGTATAAACTTGAACAAAATGAATGTAACTACGAATAATTATCAACTAAAGTTTATTGAATACATAAATAATTCAGTGTACTGATGTGTTAAGTCATATAAACATAATTTTATTAGAGTCAATTTAAATGTTTAAGCAGTTTAATCAATAGGACTACTAAATTTTGGATTTCGATTCAGTATTTTATTTTAATCTTAGAGGTTCTGAAGTGAACATAGTATCATTTATTTTTCTTTGAAAATTTTAAATTTGTGCATTTTGCTTATGTTACTAACATATTTAGACATATACAAATATTTAACAATACGTTTTACCACTCTCGACTATAGTTCGGTTTAACCCTTCACAAAGCAGTCGGGTCTTCACTACTTTGTTCATTCATCCCCCCCCACCCCAAGAGGGAAAACAGTTCTGTATTTGTGCCTTTGACTAATTACAATAAAAGGCATTATAAGGTTGATAAAAAAAAAACAATAGCCATGACATTTGTATTACTAGTAAAACATCTTTGTCTACATTTCTATTCTTTCAGTGGAATTGTTGTGAGGGACTTAGGGGAAGCCTAAAACTAAACAGTGTTTCCTCATATTGAACACACTACAGAATTGCAATTCATTCTCCATTGTTTCTTATATATATATATATATATATATATATATATATATATATATATATATCTTTAATTTTTTTCTGAAATAAGAAATCTATATAAACAGAGCTTGAATTTTAAGTTGTCCATGAGATAGTGGGTCAGGAAATTGATCTTTCACTTGTTATCATCTTAGCTGTAGATGAGCCGCTTTTTAAATCGTTTCAAAACAGGTTCATCCAAAACAGGGTCATTAAATAAACACTCTTTGTTTCTTAGAAACATCTGTTTTTTTTTTTAAATTCCCCAACGCATTTCAAGCTCTATATATCCAACATCAAGGGCTATTAAGGGGTTCCTTTTTATCTAAATATCAATTTCAATTTTTTTTTTGTTTTTGTAAATTTTGAACGTTCTATTTACACAAATCTCTTAGAATTATTTTCATTTCTCACTTTTATGCAAACCATCTACTTGCTAAACCACCAATGTCAATTTTTTTTAAATTTTAGTCATCCATAATTTAAAATCATCTTTCAAAATTTCATTACTAAACATCTATCTTGGTTGTATAACAATAGGTAATTGATTAAGAGGAGTTTACAAGCCAATATTTATATTCTTTATTCTGAAGAGGTACTATCTAGAAAATTGTTATGACATCAGTTTCTTTTATTTAGAGTAAAAAGAAAAAAAAAAGGTTTTAAAAAGATGGAAAATAACTCACAGATACTTATACACTTTTACCTCCATATGTACACCTATAATATTTTAATAATTTATTCTTTTTAAGGTCTATCAAGAAATATAAATTTAAATTTAAGCTGATTTAGAATAAATTTCTCTGTTAAAATTATGTAATACATGGCCCACTTAATGTATTATTTATATTAGCTGCGAAATACCTTTTCAAGATTGTTCTTGTCTTTTTTCATGTTAATACTTTTTTCGTTATGTATATACTTCAATTTATTGTAGTTTTAAACAAGAGTTATCGCTTCCTAAGAATTCTATTTGGTTAAAGGTAAATGTGTGGTTATTTTTTTATAGCATTTCAGACAGAGCTATCTGTCCCTGGGACTGGTCTACAGTAATTTTAAATGTGGAGGGCAAAAATTTAAAATAGAAAAAAAGAAAATAGAAATTTTAATTTTAGAAGGAAAAGAAATCCCTCGATAGAGCTTATATATATATATAAAATTTTAAACAGTTTCATATTCGTCATCTCCTTGGTAGGATGGATATACATATGAAGGAATATTTTGAATATCTCTTCATGAGTACAACCACATTAGATGATTTACATTCAAGAAAAGTGGGATTCAATAATTAAATAGTGCAAAATCGACTAAAATTTGTTATCTGAAAAAACAATTAATTCAAATTAGGCTAAAGAGTAGTTATAAATCATGGGTTATTTTCTGAAATATATCCACTACATTCTACTACTAATTTTATTTGACAATGGTTGTGATACCATAAAAAAATGCCGTATATTTATGGTATAAAGTTACGAAAGCCCAAACAAAAGTTGCAAATGTTTCATAAATTTAGAAGTTTCTAGAGTGACCTAGCGAATCTCTTGACAGTCTTCCTCACCGTAATACTCGTACTTACACTGTATTGTATTTATTGTAGTATGTGTCTTTTATTATTATTATTATGGGGGAGGTTTATACTCAGTAAAAACTGGAATAAATTCCATATTGGGAGAAAATCCAACCGATATGGAGTTTGTGATTGTGACATATTAAGGGGAATTTAAAAACTTACTCACAATTCAGGCAGTATCAAGAAGTACCTCTTGCTGTGCTTCTTTTATAATTGTTGTTGGCAGATTTAAATTCTTGGTACCTGCTATTATTGTTTTTGACACGAGTCCATTTTAACTTACTATAATAGGCGTAACTATGGCAGATTTCAGTTTGTATACCTCTTTGAGCTCGATAACCAATTATTGATATTTTCTTAATTTTTCGGCATGGGATTTTCGAATATTCTCATCATTGGGTACTGTGATGTCAATAATGTCTACAGTCTTATTGATCTTGTCAATAATGAGAATATCCGGTTTGTTATGATGCGCAGTATGGTCAGTTATCATTTCGTCACAATACATCTTTACAATATCTTTTTCCAATAATTTTTGAGGAATATAGCGATAATAAGCGACCTTCCTCTTTACCATGCCGAATTTCTCTGCTAGAGCTTGATGGTATACTTTTGCCACGTTATTGTGCCTTTGTAAGTATTCGGATGCAGCAAGTATTTCACTTCAATTATTATTATTCTTATTAACATTATTTACAACTAGGAGTTTTGTTTAAGGGAAATATTTGGCGCATTACCTCGGCATTTGAGGTATTATTTTAATGCCTATTGACTTTAACTAGCAGTTGATGAAAAACGTCATTTCAAATTTATTTGTATATAAATTGTTACCCCTGTCAGTAGCTTTCCTATTCATTTTTTGTCAATTATGCACTTTAAAGATTTGTTAACCTATAATACACTCACACACGCACAAACACATATGTATATGTATATATATATATATATGACGAAGAAATTGATAATTACGGAAACAATGATTACTTAGGACTAGTGAGAGTTTCAAACATTAGTGAGAGGCAGATTTGAAGGAACCACGTCTCCAGTAAAGTTCTCCAGAAATGGAAGCGGAAGTCGAAAGATCTGGCGGTATGAAACACTTTAAAGGAGCTATTCATCAAAACGTTATCTATTCTAAAACTTCTCAAGTCATGCAACTAAACATTCAATCATAGTTTCACGGCTGGTGGCTGACTGTCCACAAGTTCACAAGTGTTCCATGGGAAATAGAGCAGAGGAGAGCAGGCCTGTCTCACGTTCCATCCTACCTGTTTCACCTACACACTTTCATTACTCTCCTTTCCAGGGCCGTGTAAAAGGTATCATCGTCATTGCTGTTCTGCCGTGTCAGGGTTCTGAGGCGTTTCACTCAGAAACTACAATGTTCTCTGACACAGAATGAGGAAACATAAATTAATTAACATTTAGTGCTGAGATAGTGAAATCGAACTCCTGATCTCAATTCTCTAATGAACGCTCTAGAACACAGAAAATCTGCTTAGTTATGGATTTTTTTTCTGTCTTAAACTTTCATTAAATCCTGCATATTAAATTTTCTTAATAGTTTTATATATACATTTCTTAAATATCGTTTTAATCGTGCCTTCGTAAAAAATATGCAAATGCTGCAAAAATGCACCCTGGGTATAAAACAAAAAACCACCATCTTTAAACACACGCATACATTAAGTGTACATATACATATATATATATATATATATATATATATATATATATAATAAATGTGGTATCCTATAATTTGTTTATAGAATAATATAAGCGTTTATAGGATACACTGCTAACAAATTATTCTTCATAAAATTAGTGTTAGGCTTAATTAGGTATTGGGATTCCCCTAGACTAGAACTCGTCAACTATGTAGATTATCCAAGGGAATTTGTATATATATTACTTATTCGAAAAAAAACCAAGATTAGAATTTTAAGTTGGAAACAGCATTGAGAAACATAGAAATCTCGTGAAAAAAATCAGATAAGTTCGAGTAGAGATTTACAGCCTGTAAAACGAAAAAAAAAATCATAGTTATCCGTAGCAGTTGTGTTTTGATTAAAACCAAACGTATGTAATAATAAGTTAATTTAAAAATCCTTGTATTTTAGACTAAACGAATCTTACTTAAACTTTTTCCTTCTGATTAATATAAACATCGAAGTCTGTGAGATTTTTTATGAGTTCGTAAATTATTTTTCGCTGCATATTTCATCCTCTCTTCCCAATATTAATAACGAATAAAAGTAATAAATAATAAGAACGGAAGGATCAAAATGGCCAAACACCTCCACTCTTAATGCTTCTTTTATTACAGACAAAGTACTTTCGGGGCGAACCGTCCCATCTTCAGTGCTCTAGAGTGCTATTGAGCCGACATCTCCGGCGAAAGTACTTTGTATGTAATAAAAGAAGTATTAAGAGTGGAGGTGTTTGACCTTTTTGATCCTTCCGTTAATGATGGACCTCCACCAGCCAGCACAAATCCAGAGTAATAAATAATAAGTAATAATTAATGCCCAGAGAATCATATTTTTTTTTCATTTTGTTATTTTTATTTTGAAAATATGATCTACTTATTTTGTGCTTTTTGAAAAGCATGATGCATTATGTTGGAGTCCTATTATTAATCGCTAGGTATAAGGCTACTAATAGTTTAGATATAGTGAAAAAAGGATAATTGTTAGTGATAATTAATAGTCTTTTTAAATAAACTTGAAAAATGAATATAATTTGATATAATAAGTAGAAACTGCTGAAAAGACAACTTACATATGATACGTAAAACATTAAAGGCTGTCTTATTATTTTCTATGGAGCTTCATCCCATTTTGTGGTCTGTAGATTAAGAGACCAAAGCTATATGTATATATGGCTTTTTGTCGAAATGTCGTTCAAGATGACTGGCTTAATTAGCGGACCTTTGAGAGAATGTAGTAGTTGGGGACTAAAGCATGCTCAAGGGAGCTCTGCCATAGCTACAGCAGGAATGTGTATAAGCCACACTATAAATATCTCAAACGTATGGGAACCGTTCCTCTATGAATGACCCGCTAGCTAATATTCCTCTCTCTGCTGGCCAATGTTGGAATTAACTCTCAAGTAGGTCACTGTTTCTACCTTTAGGGTTAGTCATATGAAACAAAAAGGACTCCATTTGAATGCATGGGTGCTCATGGAAGCTCCTGAAAATGAGGTTACGTACTTAAAAAAAATCATTCTGAGTATTGTCTTAGTTGACGATGTGGATTTCTTACAGAATGGATGGCTGGCATCAATTTTGAATAAATTTGCTTTATTTATATTCATAAATATCGAATAATCAGAGTATGTTATTACAGAACGGAAATACATCCGTGAATATTTCATTATATTGCTTTACAATATATTGTTGGACAGTTACAGTTACATTGCATTATTAATGTGTTTTCGTTATTTCGGGAAACAGCATTAGACAGATTATTGTCGTAGACAAACAAAAATACTCAGACTGGCAAGAACACTGGTTAAGCACTGACAACAAACTACTGTAAATAAAACCCAATGTTAGAGGTCAAAGAGACAAAATGTAGATTCAAGAAGATACGAAGTTGTCCTCACACAACTCTGTATTAGGCATTCTTACATAATGAACAAAAACAAAAAAGACAAGCCCATCTGCACTAATTATTACATAGCCACACGAAGTATCATTATTTTTAATGTCGGGCCTTCCTTATAACCCCCACTCATGCTCGTCCCTAGAAATCTTGGAAGAGCTTATTGTCATGGAGGAGTTAGTGTTAATTCACATATCGAGTTTCGTTTAGTTCCGTTGAGTCTTTTGTGCCAAATAAAATTGTTGACTCTCACTATAGTTTTTAGCGTATAACTCATTTATACTTAGGTATACGACAAAAGTGTATAATAACAAACGTTACTCTAAATGACAAAATAAATAATTATTGTTATGTTCATATTTGCCGAAAAAGCAATACGAAACGAAATATTTTCGATTTCAGGCCTCCCTTATCACCCCCACTCCTGTACATCTCAGAGAATATTAATATAGCCTAAAGTCTGAGTTGGGTTAGTAGTAGTATACATTCCAAGTTTCATAAAATTCGGTTCAACCGTTTATGCGTGAAAAGGTAACAAATAAACAGACACCAAAGAAACAAAATGCAGTTATGATGTTTATGACACGTGAAACGAAAATTTATCGAGAAGTTTCGAGAAAAAAAATCAATGTACAGACAGAGGTTACAACTTTATATGTACATAGATTTAGTTTCCAATAAGATTGGTACTATACAATTTTTCGATCCGACGTACAGTAACGGGAAGACATTTCGAATTTTCGAAAATCCTCCCCTTTAAAATTGTTTAAAATAAAATGGTGACTACTAGAGCGTTAACTGTCCCATATTATATTTATAAACCATGGGTTCCCTTAATGTGGTTCTTATTAATACCTTAGTGAAGCCTTTGGCCTGCACTATCTGGTGGCGATTAGATAGAAATCCTATAATCGTGATGAACTTATTATCAGTTTCTGGCGTAGTCAAAATGCGTTGCTAAAACTGAATTTTTTAAAGGACCTAATATGAACTACATTAAGTACATCATACATTTTCTATGCTAATGAATGGATTGTTGATTAAAGAAGAGGGGGAAGGGTAATTGGCTCGGAAAAAAGTTGTAATGGTAGGACGATGTTGAAGGATAATGAATGTCATGATTTGATTAAATGATGGATGTTGGAGTGGTACAGCTCCCTCGCCATTAGCATCTCCATCGATGGGTCTCTTTGGCTCGATAAATACAAAAAATAAATTATGGGCTCTAATTTAATAAAAATGCTATTATTAATTAACCAGTCTATGGCAGAAGGTCAACAAAAAAAAAATGTTAATTTCAAATGATTATCCAAATCATTTTTATTTCTCATCTAGTTTCACGTCACTATGACACATCATCAGGTGAAGTTCTACTACACAACAGAACCAAATTAACGGCTACATCTTACTCTATGACCATCCAGTAGCCGTACCAGTCGGAGAGTCACTTATGAAGTATAGTGGGTCATGTCAGCTGATGTCACGAAATAAATAGGTCCGTCACGCAGGGGCTGCGTAAACTAAGCAGATTTCCCACGTGAAGTTATACAATAGAGAAATCTCCATACGAGAGCCGAACAGTTGCTGCAAATGACCGAACTAGCTTTTGGTGGGAAATTCAGTCATCCGTTATCGGCCCACAATTAATAAAAATGCAAATATATCGGTTAGTATTCAAGATAGAGAATAAATGTATAGAACAATATTTATAGTAAATTTAATTTGCAATAAGATTAGTTTTATACAACTTTTTGATCCGACGTATGGTAATGGAGATATTTCGACTTTTCGGAAACCCTCCCTCTAAACCCCCCTCCCACTGGTCCGATTTCAGCGATTAACGAACTTGATCTGTCTTTTTGCATAAAACGTTTAAATATCGAGTTTGGTTACGATCAAACAAAAATTGCGACCGCTAGAGCGTTAACATACAAATATATATATATATATATATATATATATATATATATATATATATTATATATAATTTTGAAAGGACCTCATTTTCGTCATCTCCTGGGTAGGATCGATGGGCTATTTCATTCTTATATATATTTTTTGTGACTGATTAGTTCAAATGATTTTTTTTTTCATCCATTCAGACAGACCTTAGTTGATTTTATCGTTACGAATCATAAGCCAAATGCTTTCATTAACTAGGTTAGGTGTAATAAAAAGACAGAAAATTACTTTTTCAGTCCCTATCAGATGCGTCACGGAGGAGCTGCTACTAAGGGGATTTCCCAGAAGCTGGCACAACACTTGTGATCTCACCACAAATTCTCTATTTCTATGAAAAGAAAACCGATGACTGGAAGGGGTGGGGGGTCCACCTTATGTACGAATAACTCGCTTAGTACTTGAGTTACGATTAAGTTAAGTTTTTTCTAATGGACTATAAAACATTTGTACATCTTTCAAGAACTTCTTTTGCCAGAATGAGAGACATTAGATAATTGTTGAAGCATCAACATTTATTTTACTAAACTTTGGCACTGTTCTATTTTTCTTTAGGACTCACCCCGCAGGCCATCGTCCAGCAATGGATCACAAGATCAATTGTGTACCCTGTTGCAGGACTTGCGAAATCAACACTTTGACTGTAAATGACGTATATTATATAACCAAAAATAAAATTCTCAATACATGAAAAGAAAACTGGAATAACACATTTGACAAGTTGATAGAAATTATATACACTATCGAAGCATGGCCAAGAGAACAGATGACATGACGAGACGATGTTATATTAATTAACACGACTACGAATTAGACATACATTACTGACAGACTCAGTAACAGTCAAACACATGCATAAAGAATGACATCAATGTATCAACTAACAAATACCACACAACTTACACTAATTACTGAGGAAGGGTAGTCCATAAATTCAGACAATAATTCAATATCTCAAGTCTATACACTTTTACTCAAATTTTATTCATTTGTTTTTAATTCCACCCCTTTACTACATTTTATTTCCTTTTTAGGTAATAATTCTCGTTATATTTGTGTTACCGTAATCGTGTACCATAGCAGATTTCCCTTAAGGGAACTTGTAAGGAAACATCATGCCTGTCTTCCTATGTCAAGTGGAGCAACTTATTACAATTTAGGTTCAACTACTGAGGGACGACTACGCCCGAGGCTGTACCAAAACATCTTAATTTTATAAAAATCATGTAACAATTTGTGTATAATACCTTAGTTGTATTGGGCCAAAATAAAATTTTCTTTTCTTTTCTTTCTGCCTTAGTGTACTCGGGTTCCATTTCATTTCTATAAGGGATCTCATTTTTTTCAAAATCTTTTTAACAAAAAATGACCAGAGGAGGACATGATTATTTATTTTTGTTATTTTTTGGAGCATTAGCTACAAAGCGATATTTCTCAAATACCAATAGAGAGAGAAAAAAAACATGATCATCAATAACAGAACAAAAATATATTAATACCAATGATAATTAAAAACCATCAACAATAATAAATATATAATACATGAATGAAAATAACAAATCATCTAAACAACAAGAAGAAAACAAATTGAATAATAAATTTAGAGGAAAAAATTAGATCTAGGAGCAAAAAAGGGCTAATGAGTAATTGAATACAAAACTACAAAGAAGGAACCGAAAAATAGAAATGTACAACAGATAGAAAAACAACACCTTAAATGTATAAATTGTTGATATTGGAATATTTTAAAAAGAAAGGAATAAATATAATAAAAAAAGAAAATAAATAGTATAAACTACTTTGTTTTTACTGATTAAAGTAATAAATTATTCAAAAATTTCATTTAAAAGCATTCGTATGTATTTTTATAAAAATAACACAAATATAACGAGAATTATTACCTAAAAAGGAAATAAAATGTAGTAAAGGGGTGGAATTAACCCTAGGGAACGCGCAATCAAAAAATTACTTAGAAACGCGCAATCGACCTCAGAGGTCTTTCGTGAATTTCACAACGAAACATAATATTTTGAATTTGTTTTTGGTTAAGAAAATCCAAGACAATTGAACTGATAAGTATGAAATTTGGTTGACTTGGTTTTCCTCTGTTTTTTTACTGATTTCAGAGCGTGAGAGGGCATCAGGATCCGCTGTAGCCACTAGAGATTCGTTGGATTTAACCATGGTTTCTTGCATTTCTCGTGATGATTGATCTCTCATTCTTGAGCAGAGGCTTTTTATTTGTAGCTGAAGACGATACGGGATTCCTTTCGGGTTTACTGAGCGTCGATCTAGATGTTCCTTCACCAGATATTCACCGAGTTTCTTCAAAAATAGCCGACGTCTTACAGCTTTCACATTGTTGCCAGCGAGAATAACCTGGGCATTAATTCCAGCCATATTGAGGATGGAACAAAATATTACCATAGGCCATCTCCTAGTGTTACGGTTGACGCTATAGGTTTCGCACATTTCATCATTTTTGTCCACTCCCCCTTTGTGTTTGTTGTAATAGGTGATTATCTCGGGTTTCTTCTTATCTCCTGTAGAAATGTCAATAGCATCGTCGTTATGCGTCGTAGAAATGAGTAAGACATTTTTCTTTAGTTTCGGAACATAAGACACCAATGTAGCTTTTTGGCGAAAGCCAAAGATGCTTGATTTCACTTCACGGTTTTTAGTATTCTTGAACGGCAATGGAATATGTACTTTATTTTTTTTTCAGTGGCCCCACAATACTAATTTTTTTTTCGACTAGTTCTTCAGCCAACGACACATCCGAAAACCAAATATCCATTGTGATATTGCGGCCTGTATTATATAAGGGTGCGCAAAGTCTTCTAACCACGTCTACAGTGGAGTTGCTGACCGCAAATGGCGAACCTTCCGGCTGTTTTCCTCCATAGATTTCTAAATTATATGCGTAATATACGTCAATGTCAACCACTGCATAGATTTTTATACCATACTTTGGAGGTTTTGACGGTATATACTGGAGGAAGGGACATCTGCCCCTGAATCCTTCAAGTTTTTCTTCTAGAGTAACATCGGCTCCTGGAAAATAAGATTTTTGACAATTTGAGACAAACGTTTCGAAAAGTTCACGAACATGGCAAAGACGACCATTCTTCTGCCGCTCCAGTCTTGTAATTTACAATTTAGAAGAAACATAATACGCTTCCTACTCATTACCAAACCAAATATCTTGACACTATGACCTTTCGAACCTGAAATTTCGCTCGCTGTTCGTGTTCTATTAATTGATTCGTGTATTTAACTATCAACTCCAAAATTTAAATATCTATCAGTTGCTCCCACGCCTCTAAAGGCGTTCTTGATTCTCGCGCAGCACCCCTAACTACTCCGACATCAGCACTTAACATGTTTTGTTTCTCTCTTTTCAGGCGCAAAGGGTTTTTTTCCATCTCCAAAAGTCAATAATTTTCTGTTTTTTCCTCCTATATGCGACAAAATTATGACTTATGGCGGCGCGCGCAACTGACCCTCCAGGTCTTTCTTGACGTCAGCTGTGCAGTGGACAAACAATGGAGGCTGTACAAAGACTGCCGGCTAAAGGGAAGGCCGAGGGAGGCAAAGATAGGGGTCCCAACTCTGCCGACTTTAGTACGTTACCGGTAGGAGGGGTTAAACGGTAACCAGGAGGACCTCACAGGGCGCGGGTTCCTTAGGGTTAAAAACAAATGAATAAAATTTGAGTAAAAGTGTATAGACTTAAGATATTGAATTATTGTCTGAATTTATGGACTACCCTTCCTCAGTAATTAGTGTAAGTTGTGTGGTATTTGTTAGTTGATACATTGATGTCATTCTTTATGCATGTGTTTGACTGTTACTGAGTCTGTCAGTAATGTATGTCTAATTCGTAGTCGTGTTAATTAATATAACATCGTCTCGTCATGTCATCTGTTCCCTTGGCCATGCTTCGATAGTGTATATAATTTCTATCAACTTGTCAAATGTGTTATTCCAGTTTTCTTTTCATGTATTGAGCATTTTATTTTTGGTTATATAATATACGTCATTTACAGTCAAAGTGTTGATTTCGCAAGTCCTGCAACAGGGTACACAATTGATCTTGTGATCCATTGCTGGACGATGGCCTGCGGGGTGAGTCCTAAAGAAAAATAGAACAGTGCCAAAGTTTAATAAAATAAATGTTGATGCTTCAAAAATTATCTAATGTCTCTCATTCTGGCAAAAAAAGTTCTTGAAAGATGTACAAATGTTTTATAGGCCATTAGAAAAAACATAACTTAATCGTAACTCAAGTACTAAGCGAGTTAATCGTACATAAGGTGGACCCCCCACCCCTTCCAGTCATCGGTTTTCTTTTCATAGAAATAGAGAATTTGTGGTGAGATCACAAGTGTTGTGCCAGCTTCTGGGAAATCCCCTTAGTAGCAGCTCCTCCGTGACGCATCTGATAGGGACTGAAAAAGTAATTTTCTAACTGTCTTTTTATTACACCTAACCTAGTTAATGAAAGCATTTGGCTTATGATTCGTAACGATAAAATCAACTAAGGTCTGTCAGAATGGATGAAAAAAAAAATCATTTGAACTAATCAGTCACAAAAAATAAATATAAGAATGAAATAGCACTCAAAAATAGTAACAGTCTCATAACCATTTCTGAAATATGTTTTAGCTTACGATTCAGTATCTAAATTGATATCCAATGCGTTAACAAGGAGTAGCTTCATCGAGGTCACTTGAAAACACAATAGCAATTTAATCCTGACATAATGCTAAGTAGAGCATGATAATAGCTTGGGGCCTATCTCAGAACCAATTGACAGGAAATGGGCGGAACTGTTTCATGATTTCCGTCCTAGATTCTTTTAAATCTTTCTCTAAATGAAAGATGATTAATAACAAATAAATAACAGCACATTGATTAAAATCTACAATGATAACGAATCGCGGTGAGTTATAAATTAATAATGTATAAATAATACATAGACAATATTCGTTATAGTTAACTCAAATGCCGATCCCTTCAACTTCCAAAAACAATCAGACACCACATGTCTTCCACGTTCTTGTATTAAACTAAGTAATCAAAATATTTGGAAAAACAACATTTAAAATTATTCAATTTGAAAGTCACATGGGACTTAATTTACAGGGCATTTCATGATAAATAAGAACGGACCTATACAAATATTTTGTATCTCTAAAAGGTGTGGGGAAATCGCCATTTGTTTATCTTTATTAAAAAATAAAACTCACCGGAAATTTGGGCAACTCCGGAGTGATCAATAATCATATTAACCATTAATTAATTAGTAAACGCAACTGTTGGAATATTAATGATTTATAATATTGTGAATTAAAAATCACTATTAAGAAGAAAGGAAGAAGTTAAATAAGTAAATTGTTAGAGTTATTGGACACAATTTTTTTTATATTGATAAGCAGATCAATATTTCACTTTCGAAGCATACATTTTATCTAACACAAATACCAACTGGACACGGAAATACAAACTCTTTCTTACACAGATTCAAACTTACTGACTAATGTACTTGTAACAGACATTCACCCACCTGATTTATGAATGTAGACTGACTCAAGACATACGAAGACAGTTAAAGATTCATATTCCCGCATGGCCTATCAGTCCTGATACTTTATTTTCAAAACACCTAAATTTATTAAAAGCAATAGCCTATTATATTCTAAGGCCGAGAGAGGAAAATATAATATAAAATTAATAATATGTATTTTTTTTATTGGTCATTTAATTGTTTAATTATTGGTTGTTGTTGTTTAATTAATGCAAATATGCGTGGGATGTGCAGAAAAATAAAATCCCTCTACATAGGGTTACTATGTAAAGGAAATACGTAAAAAAAATAAAAAATAAAAAAAGGAAATCAAAAAACGACTATTTTGGTGTGTGTGGGTTTCTGTGTTTGTTCGTGTATACTGAGTAATTTCTACACCTACTCATATTAAATGAGAAGGCGTTAAAGCAAAAAAAAGTAAAGGTGGAAAAATACATTTTACGAAACAAAATAATATTTCTAAGTATTAGTTTCGCAAAAGGAATGAAGAATTAATAACTGTCAATTTCTTTCCCTAGACTGAAAAAAAAAAAAAATTAGTTAAAAGAATTCCGAAGACTTACCTCAGTTTTCTCGAATAATTTTGAATGAGGGTTTTAAACAAGGCTGCGTTCTTGATCTTCTTAAATGCTGGAGCATAAAATCTCTTTAATAAGCTGATTAAATTTTGCTGGAAAATTATCGCCCACTTTCCGCGTACAAGCTTATAAGAAAAAATTGAGGGTAAGCTTTTTAAGACAATAAATACTAATTACAATTACTTTTTGAAATTTGTTCTTTAATCAGTTTGTGATCTTCAAAAGGAAGTTTTCCATTATTAAACGCTCTATCTTATAGAAACTAGCACAATATTTAAATCACTGCATGATATATCTATTCCAGGTTCATTAAAAATAGACGTTTTATATAATAGTTTTTAAAATAATTTTTCATCCTTGAAATGGATATCTGCACATTATATATACCCTCCTGCATTTGAGTTAATATATTACATTTAAGTTACAGTAACTGCTATTTACAGAGAATAAAGTTTCCATTTATTCCCAAGTTTTCTGGGATAAGAGCATTCTGGGAGATTGCCTCCATCTTCAGAGATATTTGCATTCTCTCAGTTGGAAAGACAGCAAGTGACTTACTGGCAAGTATTAAGTGATCAATGAAAGCACGAAAGTAGCTCTGAAGTTGACTATTGTCATAGTGTTTGAATGCGCATTGTGCTGAAATAAAAAAAAAAAACTCCTGAAGAATTGGAGGCTTTCTTCTCTACATGTACACAACATTCATCACTTCCAACAACACTATTCTGATGCAGTAGTGCTATTCATATAATAAATGTACGTTCATAGTTTATATACAAATATTTAATAATAAATATCTATAAGTATATTTTCATTTCTGATGGCATAACGGGATTTCTCGTTTTTGAAATAAAGGATATCTTCAATTTTTCTCTTCCAACAAAAATTTTCGCGAATCAGAGGGAAGCCATTGCACAATCTGTGGAATTTCCACAATTTTTGTTCCACATGTTTGTTCCGGGAACAGTTTGCCACGGTAAGAATTAATTTTGTGACGGAAGATGGCAATCCTTTTTACACGCTGAAACTAGTCACTGAATATAAAACAATTTTATAGAATGTTTGATGCGCAGGTTATGAGCCATTTTAACTATTTTACCGTCCAAAATAGTTGAGTAGCAGGCATTTTTCATTCATATACAGTTGCTTCAAAATATTCTTCCTGACATTCATTAGGGTAAATTAAAAGGAAAAAAAAGATTAATAGATAAACTTATAAATAAATAGATACTAATTAAAATAAGAAATTAATATATTTAGTAAACTAATATTACATAATAAACAGAACAGTAATACATATTTTTGAGATGCTGTTTGAGGAAGGAAGCTCCGATGATGTTGGTTAGCAAGTATTAACGAAAAATGTATCCTTTCTTCAATTATTGCAAGTGGCAGTGCGATTTCATATCAGTCGCTCCATCATCAATGTCCTGTTGGCTAACATCAACCATTAGCAGCTCATACAAGCACCATAATTATTGAGCATGCGTGCATTTCTCTTAGCCATTTAATAGTGGTACTCACCCTACAGAGTATATCTCTCATGGGTTTCCCATATTTTATGTATTGTAGACCTATTTTCTCATACACATTTCCACTTATAAGGTACAGAGTGTCTGACCCTGTTCCACCTTTAGCACTCAGCAATGATTCAATGATGATGTTTACTAGCAATGTGTTCACCTTTGACCAAAGATATTGTTCCTATAATTCGTTTACAGTGCTGCTTACAGTGGTCTAGTACATCAGAAGACATAAAACTAAAGAAATTGTATGTCTTGCTTGATACAAGGGCAGACTAAAAGTAAGGCTTAATAAATGGTGACATATTGTCCTAGATGAAAGAAGGAAATAATACGGGGATTGGTCAACAGACACAGAGACAGATGCACTTCAAGAACTGTAGCACAAAGTAAGTAACTCTATTGTTCATGTACATTAAGTATTTCCTGACTTGAAGGAAATATTTCTTTTGGAAATCCCCTAATAATATTAAAGCTCATTTTTTGCGTTTATGAAAGCGAATGTCTCTAATTAGGTGGGATCTTCATAAACATTAATCGTAAAGAGACCGTGGGAGTTTTAGTGTGCTTAGCATGTCGACTTCCTCTACGCAATATCTTAAAGAAGATTGAATCGATGTTAATAAATCTAATTTCAATAAATAATTAAGGTGAGGTTATTTTATAAGAATGTTTTTTTCTTGACAAATTATTAACGCTTAAATTTCATAATTTTGGCTCTAAGACTAAAGACAGACTTAACCTCACTTTGTGGCAGGCCTTCTTGGCCTGTATCTCAGGTTACTACAAGATGGCCTAATGTATTTACAGGCATACGCAGATCAACCTAATACAGGAGTTTTCTTTCTCTAAGCTAATTCTTGTCTGATTATTGAATCACCCTTCAGAAATATACTTAAGTTATCATTGATCAAAAGCTCTGACTTCAGTTCTGGTCCAAATTAGCTATTTATTTTGTATTATATATATTCTGTATTGATATTCTCTAGAAACTCCTAAACTTAGTTCTTCGTGTAACGGTCATAATAGATTTAGATTTTTATAAATCGAAAGTATAGTCGTTTAGATCTTTTACTGAACAAAAAGAGAACTAGAGATCCAACCAGGAGTATAGAAAACAAAAATATTAGAATCCTAAATAAAAGAAATTTTGATAAAATAGCAATGAAAGAATAGCTATCAGTAGGATCAAGTATACCATTACGGCTAAAAGAGATTCCCCATTAAAAACGATAGCCTTCACCAACATACCAACTCAGCAAAAAATTAACCTACATTTTGAGTCCATTCGTAGGTCACAACTTTTTCTTGTGCTTTAATAATTAAAGAGGTTAATAATAAACTCAGCCACACAGTGCATAGAAAGCTGACAGCTATCAGGTAGATCCCTGAATGTTTGATTCCACCACTAACCAACCATAAAACATGGCATTATCCACACATTCTTAAACAGGGTTATTTCGTTATGCAGTAATGCAATACACTTAAAAAACTACTAGATGTTAAAACATCTTCAAGAAGATAACAGTTCCGACAGTTACAAAAAAGAGAAATAACCAGAGCTTCAGAAAAAATAAAGAGAAAACTAAGACTACGAAATGTCCGTCCCGCAGGGGCTGCGTAAACTAGGCAGATTTCCCACGCGAAGGCTCACAATAGATAAATACACATACAGGTGAATAAATACAAACGGCAATGAGAAATCATTCAGTCGATTTACAATACAAGTTAATAATCTCTACAAAGGAAAGCGGCTGAAATGTCAACAAACAGGCTAGACAACCTCGTAGCGCTGATAGATAGATTGGAAAGACAAACTATTAACGAAATATATCTGAATATAACATATTAATTTTATTGTATGAATCAGAATCAGTTTTATCTCAATCACTTCAATTTTAGAAAAAGGTGGGAGGGGTCAACACAATGTATTTGTGTATATCTCACAAAATAAAACATCAATGAAAACAATATTTGGTATTTGGCCTAGTCATAAAGTGGTTCATGATATAACAGCTTATTATTAATGACACTAGTAGAAGTGGGGGTTTACTGAAGGCTGAAAACTATAAAATCCAAATATCTCGGTTAATACTCATTATACGAAAAATATGTAGAGAACAATATTTATATTAAATGTAATTTGCAATAAGGTTGTTTCTATACAATTTTTCGACCCGACGTAAACTAGCAGAGATCCTCCCCCCTTAACACCTCCCCTTTAGCCCCCCCCCCTCCCAGTGGTCCGATTTTAGCCATTAACGAACTTGATCTTTCTTTTTACATAAAACGTTTAAATATCGAGTTCCTAACGATCAAAGAAAAATTGCGACCGCTAGAGCGTTAACAGACAAATATATATATATATATATATATAACTTTGAACGGACCTCATTTTCGTCATCTCCTAGGTAGGATGGATGATAAAATAAAGAAATAAACCATAATTAGGGTTTATTTTGTATCCTGTCATGACTTTATTTAGAAATGATAGATTGTTTAGTTTCATTACATAGCTTATAACATAGTACATATAAAATCAAACAGTAAGTTTTACCAGTTGTACATGCTATGTTAGTGCCTTGAGAATTTAGTCAACGTTTAAGACAAAAAACAAATTATTCCTCTTTTTTGGTTATTAATTTTAAAGAACAATAATTTGTTATTAAGTCTTGCTTTGTAATTAGTTTTCTAAGTCATTGTTGGATATGCTGTACTTGAATCATGGAAACGAATATAAGCTTCGATTATTGCTATTATTGTACAAGTAAACACAGACAGGAAACATGTTAAATGAGTGTTAAATTGGAAGAATACTGTTTTTGGTTGTCCTTGGTTTATTTAGTTGTTTTACTTTTTTGCAATCTGAGCTCAATCTTCCCCCATTGCAGGATGTAAGTAATAGAGCTCCATGACTTCCCAAGCGTGCAAAACTTGTACAAATTTGATTCGCCTCGCTTCACGGGCAAATTGCGTAAAAGGTGACACAGCGAGAGGAAAATAACTTAAGTCCTTTATATCTTCCACCTCACTCTTTCTTTCAGACGGTGTGTTTGAATAATTTATACTGTTTGAAGGATTCATGAACCCCATACGTTACACATTCATTGCCTTATGAGGAAATCAGTTTACTTCATTTCTTTTATTCCGCCTCTCCACAATTTTCGAAAAATCAATCTGTGATTTTATTCGATTATTGTAGGAATACTTTTTTTAAATCCTCATTTAAGTAATATCTGATAAATTATTTCTATTTAAAAATATGAGCCAACAAACATTTAACGAACAAGATTTAAGAAACATTATATTATTTTTGCTTTGGCATTAAATCATTACTTGCAGAAATATCATTGAAGTGGATTTTGCTTAATGTTTATTTTAATTCAGAAGTGAATAGAACAATTTTCAAAGCAGCAAATCAAAATGTTTGTGATGAAAGCATGGAATCTTATATAACACCAAAGTAGAAATTTTAACAAGTGTGCAAGGCTTCTTCAGGTTCCATTTAAAGTTTAGATATAATATTGTTAAAGACCTAGGATATTGAATGTAATAATGACCGACAATAGAATTTGAGCTTAGGAACATACACAAAACTAGGAAAAAGTCCGTCACGCAGAGCCTGCGTAACCTAAGCAGACTTCCCACACGAAGGTTTACAATAAATATACATACTAGTAACACATTTCTACCTCAATCTCTCAAATTTTAGTAATCAAAGAACAAAAGAAGGGGGAAAGGATCCCTTTACAGAACGTATTTGCATATATCTCACAAAGTAAAAGTTCAATGAAAAAAATATTTGGAATTTAAGCTTCGAATAAAGTGGTTTATGATATAACAGCTTATTGTTGAATATGACATGAGTAGAAGTGGAGGTTTGCTGAAGGCTCAAAACTGAAAAACATATGTAATGTGTATGTGTTAAAAAAAAAAAAAAAGCATATTCCAAATATTCCACATTGACTATAAATGACATTAACCTGTCATGCTTAGAGTGGCGTTGCCTGTATTAGGAAAAATACATATCCGTTAAAGAACGCTATCAGATTTGTCGTCAAATTATTTGTGAATCAAATTAGATAGATCTCATGTCTATTTTAAAACACATTTCTCTCAAATATATCAAACATACTCATTCCAAAATAAGAATAACTTAGAAAGGTCTAGAAAAGCTTCCCGCCCTGTTTATTTAAACTTCTCTGCATACAAAATTGAATGGAAAAGAATACATGTTTAGTCAGACGGGGTTGACAATTTAGAATCAATTCCTGTGGAAGTGTTGGAGATGCTAGTGAAGTGGTTTATCCTCTTATCTGTTGAAGCGGTGCCGGCACATCCTACGCCACCTCTCTATTCCCTATATTGGATATTTTTATTTTCTCAGCTCCTATCACTCTCTTCTCCTTAGGATAGGAATTGAAATCCGCCTACTAGCCCTAAGGGAATTTCAAAATGGATTTCTACCGTACTCTTGACTAGTTTATTTTTTTTCCTTTTTCCAAGGTGCTGTTTCTAAACATGGTTTAGTTTATAAAGGAAAAGTAGTGCTAAGAGTTCATGAGGGATAGGAAAAGATGGATAATGTGATTTCCATCTAGATTTAACTGGAGACGTTTGACACCCATTGTTATTGAACATCATGAAGGTATTAGCTTCAAGTAGACAAAATAATCTAGGCCATTGGTCCTAAGGAACCCCGTCGAAAGAATGCTCATAGAATTCCCTGTAGGGTGTATCACTCACTTCTGGATACATTTTCTTCCTATAAAAAGAATAAACAGAAAAACCTTAATAAGTCTCACAGCAGTGTTGTTGGAAGTGAAGAATATTGTGTACTCTTCTTACCAGTACCAATTCTTCACATGTTTAATAAATCTGTTATTACTGGAGTTACAAATAAGCTAAACCCACACCCACACACACACAGACAACAGACACACACACACACACACACACACACATACATACATACAAACGCATATATATATATATATTTTTAAAATGGTACAGAATTTCAGTATTGTTTTCTCCATTGTTCTAAACTAATTCAAATTAGAATATGTCACATATAATTCATGCAGGACTGGCCAAGGATGAGTTCATGTATGTTTCGTCCTGTTGTTGATTTAGCACAGGAATGCTATTGTTGATCTGGCCCACCTACAGCTACTTATAATAATACGACTATCATAATATTGTATTAATCATGATTGACATTGTTCTCTTAGTTATTACTTAATTGGAATTTAATAGCTCCAAAGAGCAGACATGGTCGCCTTGTCATATTATCAAGTATGTGTATATAATGTATACAAATAAATAAAATAGTAACTGATAGTTTCTCGAAAATTGTAGAAATAAACTTTATTTTGAGAGAGAAAAAAAAAAGACTTTAAAATGTATAAATGGAAATATTTCCTCTCTAAAATATAATGCATTTTTTAATAATTAAAAATTACATTAATTTTCTTTTACTATTGTGCCTCTGATAGTTCCATTGGAATTCAGGAGACAAATCATGAGCTAAATATTGTTTTTAAAATGTAAAGCATTTAACACGCCATTCGTCAAAAATAGTTTAAAAGATTGTACAACAACCGAAAAGTAAGTATAAGTGGCTTTTGCATCAAGTGTCTAATTTGTTGTACAATCTTTTAAACAATACTGTTGAACAATGGAGAAAACAATACTGAAATTCTGTACCATTTTAAAAATAATCATCACATTTAGAAACTTCTTCCTTTCACGCGACAGACGAATATATATATATATATATATATATATATATATATATATATATATATATATATATATATATATGTATATATGCGTTTGTATGTATGTATGTGTGTGTGTGTGTGTGTGTGTGTGTGTGTGTGTGTGTGGGTTTAGCTTATTTGTAACTCCAGTAATAACAGATTTATTAAACATGTGAAGAATTGGTACTGGTTAGAAGAGTACACAATATTCTTCACTTCCAACAACACTGCTGTGAGACTTATTAAGGTTTTTCTGTTTAGTCTTTTTATAGGAAGAAAATGTATCCAGAAGTGTGTGATACACCCTACAGGGAATTCTATGAGCATTCGTTCGACGGGGTTCCTTAGGACCAATGGCCTAGATTATTTTGTCTACTTGAAGCTAATACCTTCATGATGTTCAATAACAATGGGTGTCAAACGTCTCCAGTTAAATCTAGATGGAAATCACATTATCCATCTTTTCCTATCCCTCATGAACTCTTAGCACTACTTTTCCTTTATAAACTAAACCATGTTTAGAAACAGCACCTTGGAAAAAGGAAAAAAAAAAAAAAACTAGTCAAGAGTACGGTAGAAATCCATTTTGAAATTCCCTTAGGGCTAGTAGGCGGATTTCAATTCCTATCCTAAGGAGAAGAGAGTGATAGGAGCTGAGAAAATAAAAATATCCAATATAGGGAATAGAGAGGTGGCGTAGGATGTGCCGGCACCGCTTCAACAGATAAGAGGATAAACCACTTCACTAGCATCTCCAACACTTCCACAGGAATTGATTCTAAATTGTCAACCCCGTCTGACTAAACATGTATTCTTTTGCATTCAATTTTGTATGCAGAGAAGTTTAAATAAACAGGGCGGGAAGCTTTTCTAGACCTTTCTAAGTTATTCTTATTTTGGAATGAGTATGTTTGATATATTTGAAATAAAACATGACTGCCCAGTGATTATGGTCTCTGTTAAGGCATTTTGCACGTTAAATAAAACCTAATTACACTGAATTTCTTTTGGCAGATATACATTGAGCAGGTACGGCAGTTCACTCCTAGTACAATAACTACAACTAAATAGATAGTTTGGTTTTCAATATCTCAAAAATTTACGAACGCTAGACAGTGAAGAGAAAAGCTATAGAACGATATAGAAATTAGATTTTAAAATTCAAACTGATCCGAACTGGCACTCATTTACTATGATTAGCGATGATTTGAACGAGTTTTGGTTTAATTATGTCATCTGAGCAACCTTAATTGCTCTACTTTACGAATAAAAACAGCTAAAACTATAAAATAAATTAGTAATACACTGAATAATAATTATTATTATATTATGAAACAAATACTCCAAAGAATACAGCCTTTAGCTTCTGCATTAATCAATTCATAAATATTGCATGCGAGAATATTGAAAATAATTATTCCGGAGCTGTGGTGTATATTTGGTACCCTAAGATATAGATACGGAAAAGCCAAGTGGCTTTAAAAATCACCCAATTAGAGCCTTAATATTTATAATAATCTGATAAAGAAAATAGAAGGGATGAAAATTCGCCTGACCACACTCGACACCACAGGGCCAGATAGAACATCGTCAAACATATAAAAGTTCATTGAAATCCATTCGGCCGTTTTAAATGACGAACCGGAATGCAAACAGATATAATAAAATGAAGTTCGATTTTGTACTATTTTTCTTATAATGGCCCGAAACGTGAACAAAAAATATATACCTATTACTGAATTGAAACCAAATTCCTAAAAAGATTCCTTTATATAGAAATTGAATTATTCTCATTAGATTTGCAGAGAATTAAAAGGGAAATGAGGAGTATTGTTTTGTATGGCACTGAATATTTGAAACGATTAATATTGAGTCTGGATGTAATTTGGAATACCAGCCTACAGCGCATTTGCTGATTCTGTCAAGGGGTTAATTTGATGGCAATTTCTATTATTGGTGTTGTCAACGTAATTGAAATAAGGGTTGTGGTTGAACATTCCCCGCATTTGTATTTATTTATAGACTACTTTTATAGTACTTAAGGGAGATTGCTGGTTAGTAAATTTCAATCAATATTTTGATCAGAAGAAGGTGTATATTTATAACTTGAAGTTGAATGTTCTTTGTTTATTTATTTTTTTATTTTGGTTGTATTTACGGATCTTCAATACCTTTAGCCCCCATTACCAGCTTTCTTCACTTTTAGCAGATTTCCTTTGAGGGAAATAAGCTATTGAGGTCGTACTCATGACGCGATTTTTGGAATATTTCTTCAAATGTCCATCGATCCTACTTAAGAGATGACGAAAATGAGTTCCGTTCAAAACTGTGTATATATATATATATATATATATATATACTAGCTCAGATACCCGGCTTCGCCCGGGAATTCATTTGAGTCTGAATGGTGATGGTATTTTTTAGCAGGCTTTACATTGCACAATAATTTGACATTTACCCGTCCCAGTGTTTAGGATTGATACCCGTCGTTGCCGGTGATTTGCTAATAATAGAATTATTTGTTCGATAATTCTTCACAGTCTTCGATATTTTTATATTTCCCGTTTCTTATACATGTAAATATGGTGAATTTTTATTTCAGGCCTCCCTTATAACTCCCCTCCCGTTCGAACCTAAACATTTTAATATTACTTATAATCATGAAAGAATTAATGCTAATTGACATACCGAGTTTTGTTAAGTTCGGTTCAGCCGTTAGTGCCCGCTAAAGTTTTAACGTATAACTCATTTATACTTAGGTATACGACAAAAGTGTATATAACAAAAGTTACTCCAAATAACAAAATAAACAACTTTTGTTATGTTTATATTTGCGGAAAAACCAATAGGAAACGAAATATCGCTATTTTTAATTTCAGGCTTCCCTTATAACCCCCACTCCTGCCCGTACATAGAAATGTTGGTATGGCTTATTATAATGAAGGCCTCACTGCTAATACACATACCGAGTTTTATTTAGTTCGGTTGAGTCTTTTTTGGCAAATAATATTGTTGACTCCCGCTATAATTTTTAGCGTATAACGCATTTAAACTTCGGTATACGACAAAAAAGTATATAACAAAAGTTACTCTAAATAACAAAATAAACAACTTTTGTTATGTGCACATTTGCCGAAAAACCAATAGAAAACGAAATATCGCTATTTTTAATTTCAGGCTTTCCTTATAACCCCCACTCCTGTTCGTCTCAGAGAAAATTAATATAGCCTAAAGTCTAAGTTGGGTTAGTAGTAATATATATACCAAGTTTCATAAAATTCGGTTCAGCCGTTTATGCGTGAAAAGGTAACAAACAAACAAACAAACATACACGAAAGAAACAAAATGCAGATATGGTGTCTATGACATGTGAAACGAAAAGTTATAGTGAAATTTCGCGGAAAAAATCAATGTACAGACAGAGGTTACAATTTTATATATTTATATATATATATATATATATATATATATAGATATACTAGCCAAGGTACCCGGCTTAGCTCGGGAAATCATTTGAGACGGAAAGATTTTATTTTGTTTTTGGCAATGCTTCTATGTGTAGAACTGCTCTTCCCGTCTAGGCGCACTTTTCCCCGTTAGGGTCCCTTGGGTGACTTATGGAAAAAAATTTTTAGGTTTGAAGAATAAATGAAAATAAGTCTCTAATCATTCCCCCTCCACTGTTTGACACACCGTGAATAATTCAAATCATAATCATGGATAGCATTTATTATAATTAAATATCATCTGTAATGTACGTATTTTGTATATACGATCTAATTAATATACCCGGCAATGCCCGGAAAATCATCGTTGAATGACTAATGATTGTATTTTTATAGAAAATCGTTGAAAAACCAATTGGATTCGGAATATCACAATTTTTCATTTCAGGCCTCTTCATAACCCCTACTCCCGTTTGGACCTAAAAATTTTAATATATCTTATAATCATGGAACAATTAATGCTAATTCACATTCCGAATTTTTTTAAGTTCGGTTCAATAGTTAGTGCCCAACAAAATTGTTGGCCCCCGCTCTAGTTTTTAGTGTATATCTCGTTTATACTTTGTTATACGACAGAAATAGCAAAAGTTATTTTAAATAACAAAATAAACAACTTGTGTCATGTGCATATATGCAGGAAAACCAATAGAAAACGAAATACCGCTATTTTTAATTTCAAGCCTCCCTTACAACCCCCACTCCTGCCCGTCCCTAGAAATGTTAGTATAGCTTATTATATTAAAGGCTAATACATATACCGAATTTTATTTAGTTCGGTTTAGTCTTTTGTGCCAAATAAAATTGGTCACTTCCGCTATAGGTTTTAGCGTATATCTCGTTTATAATTAAGTATACGAAAAAATATATATAACACAAATTACTCTAAATAACAAAATAAACAACTTTTGTTATGTTTAAATTTGACGAAACCCAATAGGAAACGAAATATCACTATTAGCAGATTTCCCTTAAGGGAAATCAGCTATTGAGGTCGTACTCATGACACGAGTTTCGAAAAATTTCTTCAAATGTCCATCGGATCCTACCCAGGAGATGACGAAAATGAGGTCCGTTCAAAACATATATATATATATATATATATATATATATATATATATATATATTTGTCTGTTAACGCTCTAGCGGTCGCAATTTTCGTTTGATCGTTACCAAACTCGACATTTAAACGTTTTATGCAAAAATAAAGATCAAGTTCGTTAATGGCTGAAATCGGACCAGTGGGAGGGGGGGTGTTTAGAGGGGAGGATTTTCGAAAATTCGAAATATCTCCGTTACTATACGTCGGATCGATTATATAAAATTATATAGAATCAATCTTATTGCAAATTAAATTTACTATGAATAATGTTATATACATTTATTCTGTATCTTGAATATTAACCGAGATATTTGCATTTTTCTGTTTTCAGCTTCTGAGATGAGATCGGCTAACTTCGGGTCTAGTCGTGAGTTTCCGTCAAGAGCTAGTTCGGGCCGTTCCCATAACTGTTTGACTCTCTATTCTGAAATTTCTCTATTGTAAAACTTCACGTGGGAAATCTGCTTAGTTTACTCAGCCCCTGCGTGACGGACTTTTTTTAATTTCAGGCCTCCCTTATAACCCCCACTCCTGATCGTGTCAGAGAATATTAATATAGCCTAAAGTCTAAGTTGGGTTAGTAGTAATATACATACCAAGTTTCATAAAATTCGGCTCAGCCGTTTATGCGTGAAAAGGTAACAAACAAATAAACAAACAGACACCAAAGAAACAAAATGCAGTTATGGTGTCTATGACATGTGAAACGAAAAGTTATCGTGAAATTTCGCGAAAAAAATCAATGTACAGACAGAGGTTACAATTTTATATATATATATATATATATATATATATATATATATATATATATATATACTAGCTCAGATACCCGGCTTCGCCCGGGAATTCATCTGAGGCTGAATGGTGATGGTATTTTTTAGCAGGCTTTACATTGCACAATATTTTGACATTTACCCGTCCCAGTTTTTTGGATTAATACCCATCTTTGCCGTGGATTTGCTAATAATAGAATTATTTGTTCGATAAGGCTTCACAATCTTCGATATTTTTATATTTCCCGTCTCTTATACATGTAAATATGGTGAATTTTTATTTCAGGCCTCCCTTTTAACCCCCCTCCCGTTCGAACCTAAAAATTTTAATATAACTTATAATCATGAAAGAATTAATGCTAATTGACATACCGAGTTTTGTTAAGTTCGGTTCAGCCGTTAGTGCCCGCTAAAGTTTTAACGTATAACTCATTTATACTTAGGTATACGACAAAAGTGTATATAACAAAAGTTACTCCAAATAATAAAATAAACAACTTTTGTTATGTTTATATTTGCGGAAAAACCAATATATATATATAGATATAGATATAGATATTTGTCTGTTACCGCTCTAGCGTCGCAATTATTATGTTTTGTGTAAAAAGAAAGATCAAGTTTGTTAACTGGCTGAAATCCTGACCAGGGGGAAGGAGAGTTTAGAGGGAGGATTTTCGAAAATTATCGATATCTCCGTTACTATATGTCGGATCGAATAATTGTATAAAGCCAATGTTATTGCAAATTAAATGTACTATAATTATTGATATATACTATAATTATATATATATATATATAGTTATCCTCTATCTGGAATATTGACCGAGATATTTGCGTTTTTATTAAGTTCGTGCCTGATAACAGAGTTGAGATCGGGTGAAGTCGGTTCTATACGGGACTTTCCGCTGAAAGCTAGTACGACCGTTTCCTTAACTGTTCGGCTCTCGTGAAATTGGTTTAGAGACTCGTTACTTCTAGTAATAGTACTAGGCAGATTTCTCTATTGTAAAACTTCAGGTGGGAAATCTGCTTAGTTAACGCAGCCCCTGCGTGACGGACTTTTGTCCATCCAGTGCAATGGTTTCATAGTGAAGACGCGCATCTTCATAAACTTCTTCATTACTCTGTTAACCTTTCTCTACTTCGGTCTTCCCACTACCCGTCTCTATCATTCACTTTTATCGTTGTCCCATTATCATTGTTGTCATGTAATGAGAGTTAGTTTGGTTACTTCTAGTCACACATCCCACGCACCTAATTATGGACTCAATAGCTTTTAATATCGTGTGAAATCGACCGTTTCATTTCCTTTTCTATTGTATTCCTTCTCCAGAGTCCTAAGTCACATCTCACTCTGGGACTTCTACCAAGCCTTACTTCAAACAGTGTATGTTTGATGGCCCTTCCAATCCCATATCTTATGCACATTCATTAGTTTCACGGCTCGTTAAGTTTTCCTTAATTTTAAGTACTTATATTGCAGAACTACAGGCCATTATACAAATACTTCCAAAATTAGTAAATCAGTTTCACCAAGTAATTGTATGCACAGATTCTTTAAGATATTTACTATCCTTGGGAAACATCCACATCAATCAACCATTAATTAAAAAAGTATTCGAACTGATACACGCACTAAGCACTAAGAATTCTAAAATATTTTGGCTACCCGCAATTGTAAATAACATAAATGACTGATTTGGACAAACATACAAAATTAGCAACAAAAATGACTACTACCGATATAACTATGCTAACGACGGCAGAATTCAACAAGATAGTACAAACAAAAATAATCAAAGACTTGCAAGAACACTCGTTACGAACTGACTACTACATCAAATAAAACGCAGTTATAGGAAAGTCAAAGAGAAAATACGTAGAATCAAGGTTTGACCTTGTTGTTCTCATAAACCTAAGTATTCAATATACTTACATGACAGATTCTTAAATAACGAACAAGATGCCAAGCCTATCTGTACTCATTTTTACACTAGTCTGACAATACAACACCTACTAAAAGAATCCAGATTACGAACTTGCCTAAATATACCACTATACTTGAACGACTACTGTCTAAGAGTAGCCTACATATTACCACTATTCTGATATATTTCAGAACTATTGGCCAGTTTGACAATATGTAATTACGTAATTTGATTTTTTTTAATCTGTGTGTGTGTGTGTGTGTGAGAGAGAGAGATATTTTTTTTAAGTGTATAGTGTACGCCAGTTTTTTTATGAATAGTTGTTATTCATGTTATTAATTTTTTTATTAATTTCATCTGAAGTTATTTATTTACCCACCCTCTTTCTTTTGTTCTATGTTTTGTTTGTTTTTTCTTGTTTCTTTTAGTACTTTGTGTTCTGTTCTCGTTGTGCTGTTCTTCCGGTTTTTTTTTACTTTGTCTACTCATTTTCCCCCACATTTAAGATATATAATAATAAATAAATAAAAATCAAACAAAGATTTTATACGTTTCATTTTCATATTTATTATTTATTTTTTTATAACGTCCACTTTTTACTACTATGGCTAATTGGGACCGTTTATCTACAGATTGCCACCCATTTCTAGCCAGGGTGGGGTGATGGATTATATTTAATGAATTCCGTCACTAAATAAACTCTTATTGCCCAGGCGGGAATCGGTCTCGCCACTCTAGGTTTACCATGTGAGATTAAGGCCAATGCTTTTATTCACAAAGCATATCAAATGTATTATATCCTGGTTACCCAATAAACCAATTTTTAAACTTATTTTATGGAATGCTTCTACAAATATCTATTGCTCAACAGTCAATAGCGGCAAAAGCCAATCACATGTTTCGGGTGGCGATTTATGTATTCAACTGGACTCGTTTCCTTCCGTAATGAGGGACCATTACAGATTTCCAAATTTCTTCTTTTTTTAACAAAATCACACTGCAATAGGCACTGAAAGAACTCATAGAATCACAACTTCAATACCCATCAAAAACATATTTCAAAAATTCTTAATTCTTAATCTGTGACATTGAACTCTGTATAAATAGTACATTAGCCGTATAAATCGATTCTGAATGACACAGACTTTCTTGGCACTCATATAATCTTCTTATTTCGATGAAATTTTGAACCGAGGAGTTTACACCTGAGTAGAACTAAAAAAATAAAATACTATCAATATGGACCATCTAATGATCGGGTGCAACTTTAATTTAGGAAGGAAATCTTAAAAGATTTCATCTACACTAAGAGAATATCACACTCACAGAGCTACGACTAATGTTTGATACAAGCACTTGAACTTGTCGAAGTTACCCACTAAGTATATTTTTATTGTCAGTGGGTCAAGAAGTTTCATAAGGCTAATACGTAAGAATTCAATAGAAAGACCGTTATCTTCCTGGCAGTCAGTCAGCTGATCTGGATACAGTCTTCTGGGCACCTCTACATTCTAGAATAAAAATTAATGGTTTCCCTGATTAGGAAGCAAGCATGGCAACGTTAAGTAAACATGAGAGCACAGAATATATTTAAAAAGTCACGAAGGAAGAACATAAAAATGTTCTTCAGAAAAAAACTAGAAGAAATCTGAGAAATCCTTTACCTCTCAGCAATAACCTAACAGCTCTTAAGTTGAAGATTACGTACTTTCTGGGAAAAATCTGAGTGAAGAATCTGAAAATTCTGGAGGAAATGTATTACATATATTTGCTTCCTTTATCATTGAAGTTGATTAATTTACTTTTGATGTCTTCTTATTTACTATAATAATTGTGGTATTAAAAGAAATGTTACTGAATAAAAAATGATAAGTTGTTACTCGAGTAGAATATTTTTTATTAATTGCTTGTAGATTGAAGGGGATTGCTTTGAGTCTTTGTTTTGTTTTAAAAACCAATAACTGAGAGCAATTTTCAAATCCTGATACGTACACTGATAAATTGACAGGTATCATGTTATTAATTGATTATCGAACAAAGAGGAACATGTAAAGCTATAAAATGGATTTATATGGAAACGGTGGTTGTGAAATGTGACTTCCCTTTTATCCATTTTTCTATCTAGCAGATGGCATTGGCTGGCATGGAGAGTTATCCGTTTCAGCTAGAGGAGATTAATTTCAAACTGCAGCCAATCTATTGCATTGCATGCGAGCGTTAGTTGGTCCAAGTTTTTCAAGGCTGTTCCCAAGCTCGTGTCCGGCAGATATTAAAACGAGAAATGCATTTCGTGATTTTTTTGAATAACTTCTAGCTTCAAATGAGGAAATCAGTTTTCTTATCATATTTAATAAATAAATAAATTCAAGGATTGATTTTAAATGCTTCTCATGACACCGATAAGGTAGCCGTCCTGTTTTGTTTAGAATGCAAATATAGAAGATCAGTTATTTAATTTTCACCACATTTTATCCTACAATAATTTTATTAACATACTTTTTTAAGAAATTTCATTCAATAGGATCATTAGATTTTGCTTTGAGATGAAAATAAATAAAATCCCAATAATATTAATAACTATCATCACATTTAAAATTGTATTGGATTGTATTGGAGACAGCCTGCCGTTTCTTTTAGAAACTTCCCTGCCAACGAGATAAATATAATTAATGCTTTTAATTCTGGACCCAATATTATTTATATATTCTTCAAATTTTATAGCAAGGGTCTCCATAAAAAATATTTTTTCGATGCAAACTTTATTTACACTGCCCTACATGTTTCGAGCCTTATTTGCCACCTCTTCAAGGGCTATCTCGTTTAAAAGGAAAAAAAATATTAATAACATTAATTACTACATTTATGATATATTTATTAAAATAATTATAAATTTCTACTTACATTAAAAATCATATTTGAATGGCACAAGACAAGCACGTTATATTATTCTAGCTAAATGGACACACAGACAAAGGACTCTACACAACTGCCTACAAACTTCCTATCTTCATTATATTTATAATTCACCAACTAAAACCGAAACATTAAACTGAAACTAACTCTTTAGTAAAAACTCTCATAATTAACCAGTAAGTTATGATATTTGACTCAGTCTGGAGTTCAATAATGGACAATGCTACTTACCACTTAAGGTGTTATTGAACATACTACAGTCTGGAAATCAAATTACCTATTGAATTGAAAATACACTATTTCACCTGGTAAGAATCAATAAAATGAGTGTCATTAAGGCCTTACTATTACTACAAATAAACGAACGAAGAGCGTAAGTTAACACCTCAGCATTTTTTAATGAATTACTGGGCAGTAATATTATTAACAATATTAAAAATTTAATATATGAAATAATTAAAACTCCCATAGTTGTCCCAATCCAGGCATCAATCCAAAAAGCTAACTGCATTTTATTTTAAAAGTTGCTCATCTCTATATCTTTAGTATGCCTACTGCTAATCGATAATGTAAGTTTTTAATATTAGTGGCTCGCTCAGTCGCTGTGATTTTTCAAACATGGCACTCAACTGCCACTCAGATCCGACATAAATTTGCTTTACACTTATACAATTTATTCTTAATGCTAACATTTCTTTTTTATCTATACTATTTTTTGCACCTTAAACCTGCATCAAATGCAGCATCTATTGACACATTAACGAATGCTGCATAATGATTCCCAATGGAATGAGAAAGTTATAAATAGAGTATTTTTAAAAAAAAAATCTTTTAAATTTAAAAAAGATTTTAATTATTTCCACCAATGCACTTTTACCACGCTGTAGCATATTTATGTAGGAAACAATCTGTGAAATATTCATTTACAGCCATTTGTAGCCTGAGCAATGACAAGAATTTCTTTGAACATTCTGCTGCCAGAGTATCTATCGGTAGGAGGGCGCGGTCCCTTGATCTCCCCTTATACTGTGTTTTATTTGTCTGGGAGTAAACCTGAACTCGGTAAAAGTTGAACAGGAAATTCCCTTGCAAATACATCAGCTGAGTGTTAGTGTTGGCAGTGCTTAGTTCCTATTGGCTTGAAAGGGAAAAGTTTCTGTGCAAGAAAACCTTCTACTTAATGCAAGGCGATATCAGTTTAGGTTTGTTTATTTTTTATTCTTATTTTCTATGCATTCTCTAAATGATAATGAATTTATGATTAATATTAGCAACGAGTAGTACGTAGATCAAGTGGAACTGAATTTTACTCTATTAACTATTATATCTAAACTATAAACTTTCCATTACTAATACGTAATTTTACGATGGGGTTACGTTCCTTTAGAAGGAGTTGGTAATTGTAACTTCTTAATTTGGTTTTTCATTAGGATTTAAGAATGCCATTGAGGAGGGACTTAGTAAATTTAATCAAATTCCTTTACTTCATTTTATCAAAAGTCATTAGGAAGTACAAAACTGTTGAGGTTATTTATAAATTGTATATGAATGGATGAAGTCGCTCAAAGGCTAAGTTTTAAAAATCAATTAAAATAATAGTGAGATCCGGAGGTTTTTAATTTAGGAACGAACATAATTAGGGTAATGGGAAAATCACAACATTTCGTTTCCTATTTGTTCTTATGCAAATATGTACCTAATAAATTGATCATAAATGAATAACGAGCAGCCAATAAAACGTTACTTTTCTAATAGAATCCAGTCCAATGACTATACTGCTTGTATTATAAAAAGGCCACTTTAATACTGCATCAATTTTTGAAAATCGCGAAGTAAGGTGATTAGGAATAAAAATTAGTTATCTGTTATACTTCCTACAAATGGTTGCTTCAGACTGATTTGTTGAATTGTGTTAGCTATGTGTAAACCAATTCATTAGTAGTCATAAATGTTTATTTTTGTTAATGGTATATTATGACAAATGATATATTTTTAGACAGTTATGATAGTTCTAATTATGATAAAGAATAGTGAGAAGGTTATATTTCTCCTCCACTCCCCCCTCCCCTCATTGGTTATGTACTTTCACTATAAAATATCATTCTTATTTATTTTTAATATAAATGTTAGCAGTTAGAACGTTCCTATTATTTAATTTTTAGAATATATTATTTAAACATAATATGTCATGCTGAATTTGTACAACGGGAGAGAGCGGAAGTTGTGGAGAATCAAGCTCTTTTATTTCTGTAATATATTATTTTTTATCTTCCGATATGTTAACGTTATTGAAAATACTATGTACACGTTACTTGATTATGGTATATTATGATAAAAGACATTATTCGTTTAGACTCAATGTGATTGTTCAATAAAGGAAACCTTCCAAAATGTGATTCGGGTTGAAGAGAGGGGCTACGATCTCATCCTCACCTCCATTATTGAATATATATTGAAAATATATATATTCAAAATATATTAAATTATTTTTGTCCTAAATATGTTATTCACTACCATCAGGTATATAAATTATTAGAACATTTGAAACGTTTAATATCTTATTTAAATAACATAAGTAAAACAATGTTATTATATTATTATTTATTGGAAGCCACAGTAATTTGTGTTAACTTAATTTCTGTGAAATGTTGGAGTTATTAGAATTATTTTTTACTCAAATTTACTATTATGCATATAAAGTTTTGTATATAACTATCCATAACTAATTTGTGCTTTGATTGATTTTTGGAAGAAATTTTATAGATTACAGATATTTAATTTTAATAAATGCTATCCATAATTATGATTTGTATTATTCACGGTGTGTCAAGCAATCAAGGGGGATTGATAAATAACACATTTTCATGTACTCTTCAAAACTAATTCTATTCTAAAAGTTTCTTACAGATACCTGAACCTTACGGAAAAAACAATACGCTATAGCACGGCTTCAATTGCTATACATATACCATAATTATTGAGTCACCAATGCTTTCCCGAGTAACTACGGACATTTTAGCATGTAATATATATATATATACAGCCACACAATGTAATCTTTTAACACTTTCAAGTAGTGCTAAGTGTGATATTAATTGTGCTGCATAACTTTTTCGAGTAGAAGAATACCCAAGGCAGAAGTTGCTGGATAACTGAAGGATACGTGAGGAAGCTAGGTTTGAAGGGGACAAGTAATTCTTAAATTCTTAAAGGCTCCTGTAAATGGCTAGGATATTTAAAAAGTCAAGGCGTTTCAAAATTTAGAGATCTCAACTCTTTGTTGTATAACTTACTTTATATCTGTGAAGGAGATGATAACCTAACTCTAAGATATTATCAAGAGAATATATACGTAGATCTGTTTGGTTATATTCCATACGTTCAAGGTCGCTATATTTATGAGCCAGGCGTGAAACCTCTGAGGTTCAGTATATGAACTCAACCCATTAACTACTATGTGATTGTTGTAACGCATTTAGTTCGGGTAAGAAGATTTTACAATATTATACTATTATAGTATAGGGGATAATTGAAAAGTATATTGTTAGAGTTTCTAATGACCAGAGGTAGGAATTAGGCCGCTGTATGAGTGTGAAGTGAAGAGAAAAATTGAGAGAAAACGACCTTGCATAAAAAGCTCACTTTTTAGCCTGAAAATGGTGCACTAGTTATTCTAATTGGCTCTGCAGCAAGATTGGGCCGGTGTGCTCTATGCAGATTACACCATTTGAATGCCCTCGGAAAAACTGGGCAAAAAAAAAAGGCAATAGCGCAAAGAAAGAATATTAAGTGACAAAAGTAAAGGGCGATCGAGGGAATGAGAGTAAAAAAATGGTGGCAGGAAAAAGAGATTGCGAGAGAAAGCCAGAGAGAGAGGGAAATAGCCCGAGAGAGTGAGTGAGAGAGGATTGTAGATAAAGTCTAGATTGAGGTACAATTTTACAGTAACCACCATCGATATATAAGACCTTCGGAATTTCCAACCCCTTTTTCCTTGCGAGTTTGATAAAGCTTTTAAAGCATAAATCAAAATTTTCTACAAGAATGTGTCATTAAGGTTTCCCACTCTATAGATATAAAATATACTGGCGGTTTAACAACTCCAGATTTTATGTAAAGAGGCTTTACTTCTGATATTTATTCTTTCATCACAAGAACATTCTTTCATCTAATTCTAAATATTTAAAAAATCTCCAGGATGTGGATCTCTCCTTACTGATTTAAGAAAATAAAAGGTTAAAAACGTTTAAAACTATTCCACTTTAATTTTTCTTACTTCATTAACTTCAAACATTTATTTTACGTTAACGTTACTCTTTCTTCTTATGCTTAATGAAAATAATGTACTTTTCATAATTAACACCAGTTACAGACTTACTGAAGTGTAGATCACTAAAGTAGCATTACTCGTAAATAAATTAAATAAACGTTTGTAATAGACGTAGTAATAGACGATTGACGGATCTTTCTGCTCGGTGCTTTGTGGGAAAATAGCTATTATCAAACAGAAAAATTTGGATAACTATTTAAATATGATTTGAAAGGAAGAACTCTTCCTGACATATTCCTTAATATCTGCCTGACTTACAATTAATAAAAAAAGTCCGCCACGCAGGGGCTGCGCAAACTAAGCAGATTTCCCACGTGAAGTTTTACAATAGAGAAATTTCAGAATAGAGAGCCGAACAGTTACGGGAACGGCCCGCACTAGCTCTTGGCGGAAATTCATGACTAGACCCGAAGTTAGCTGATCTCATCTCAGAAGCTGAAAACAGAAAAATGCAAATATCTCGGTTAATATTCAAGATACAGAATAAATGTATATAACACTATTCATAGTAAATTTAATTTGCAATAAGATTAATTTTATATAATTTTTCGATCCAACGTATAGTAACGGAGATATTTCGAATTTTCAAAAATCCTCCCCTTTAACCCCCCCCCTCCCACTGGTCCGATTTCAGCCATTAACGAACTAGATCTTTATTTTTACATAAAACGATTAAATATCGAGTTTGGTAACGATCAAACAAAAATTGCGACCGCTAGAGCGTTAACAGACACATATATATATATATATATATATATATATATATATATATATATATATATATATATATATATATATATATATATAATTTTGAACGGACCTCATTTTCGTCATCTGCTGGGTAGGATCGATGGGCATTTGAAGAAATTTATATATTTTTCTCATTTTAATAGAAAAAGTCACTGCTGTGATAATTATGGTGACTATAAACTAAGGAAAATTGAAATAGACAAAGTAGAAAATAACCAAACATATCTGTGAGTTGTAGATTAGGACTTGAGTTTGAAAAAAAAAAACTTGAAGGAATCACCAACATTATCATCTTCAGATCAGCAGTTGAGCTGGAAAAAGCTAAAATCATTGAGTTAACCACTTTGTGGTTTGAAGGAATGGAAAGTAATGAAATCTAAATCGCGGCATTTCCTTGCTAAGAATATTTAATGTATTTTTGACTTCATAATGGCACCAATAAGAATTTAATTTTTTTTTTCGAAAAATCAAACACTAAAACGTTTTTAATGCTACTTAAACAAAGCAAATTTCTCAAGTACAATTCACAATACATATCTTTGATACACTGACGCATAATATCTGAGAGCTATGAATTTTTTCCTTCGATTTCTGATATCTTCCTCAGATAAGCACGATATGAGCAAAACTTTTTATATTTCAGGACAAAAGAAAGAATCTTTAGGTCTCAAACAGCTATATTTATTCTCCTTTCTAGCAGATTTCCCTTAAGGGAAAGCAGCTATTGAGGTTGTACTCATATATATATATATATATATATATATATTTGTCTGTTACCGCTCTAGCGGTCGCAATTATTGTTTGATCGTTACCAAACTCGAGATTTAGTCGTTTTATGTAAAAAAAAAGATCAAGTTCGTTAATGGCTGAAATCGGACCAGTGGGAGGGGGGGTTTAGAGGGGACAATTTTCTAAAATTTGAAATATTTCCGTTACTATACGTCCGATCGAAAAATATAGAATCAATCTTATTGCAAATAAAATTTACTACAAATATTTTTATATTCATTTATTCACTATCTTGCATATTATTATTATTATTATGGGGGAGGCTTATACTCAGTTAAAACTGGAGTCAAATCCATATCGGGGGAAAATCCAACCGATATGGAGTTTGTGAGTGTGACATGTTATGGGGAATTTAAAAATTTTCGCACGATTCTAGCAGTATCAAGAAGTACCCCTTGCTGTGCTTCTTTTATAATTGCTGTTGGCAGATTCAAGTTCTTGGTGCCTGCTATCGTTGTTTTTGGCACGAGTCCATTTGAACTTACTATAATAGGCACAGGCAAACTATGGCAGATTTCAGTTTGTATACCTCTTTGAGCTCGATAGCCAATTCTTGATATTTTCTTAACTTTTCGGCATGGGATTTTCGAATATTCTCATCATTGGGCACTGCAATGTCAATAATATCAGCAGTCTTATTGATCTTGTCAATAATGAGAATATCCGGTTTGTTATGGTGCACAGTATGGTCAGTTATCATCGCTTCGTCCCAATACATCTTTATATTATCTTTCTCCAATAATTTTTGAGGATTATAGCGATAATAAGCGACCTTACTGCCTACCATGCCGAATTTCTCTGCTAGAGCTTGATGGTATACTTTTGCCACGTTATTGTGCCTTTGTAAGTACTCGGATCCAGCAAGTATTTCACATCCTGCGCTAATATGTTGAATGGACTCATAAGCTTTGTTGCATAATCTACATTTGTCTGAGACACTACTGTCTTTGAGGATATGACGTCTGTATGATCTGGTGGCAATCACTTGGTCTTGGATAGCTGTAATGAAACCTTCTGTTTCTGAAAACAGCTTTCCAGACGTCAGCCACGCGACAGAATAAGCCAAGTCTACCTCCGAGTCATAAAGGCGACTGTAGTAACGACCATGAAGTTCCTTACTTTGCCATTCTGAAAGAAAGTGGGATTCATTTTTAACTTCAGGATTGTTACTACATTTCAAGTTCAAGGCCGTAAACCCGTCATCAAGTCTAACTATTTCTTTGAAGACGTGGCTATCATTCGATCTTATTTAATGCTCATGTTAACTTCCTGAGACCGACATAGGTTTCGGATGTTGAGAAGGCCTCGTCCTCCTTGTTTCCTCGATAAATACAGCCTGACCATAGATGAAATCGGATGGTGCATTCTGGCTTTTGTCATCTCCGTTCTTATGAGTCTGTCCAACTCATCAAGAGTAGTGTCAGACCATTTTATTATGCCAAAACTATAGATAAGAGATGGTATCGCCCATGTATTAACTGCTTTTATTTTATAGCGGCTTGAAAGATAGCTGTTAAAAATAAGTCGCAAGCGCTTAATAAATTCATTTTTTAATAGGTCTTTTACATCCTTTTTCGCTATTTTCAGATGCTGCTGAAAACCAAGATATTTGTATGATTCAGTCCTTTCTAGTTCGTGAATATAGGTTTCATCAGAAACTATTATATTATCTGTAGTCATTTTCTGACCTCGTGAAATATGCAAGACAGCACATTTATCTAACCCAAAAGACATACCAATAGAATCACTATAATTCTTTATTATGCCTATCATGCTTTGCAACTGGGTAGGTGTCTTTGCATATAACTTCAGGTCATCCATATAAAGGCTATGACTTACTTTAGTTTCTTTTTTACCTATAGAAATTTCGTAACCGTATTCACTGTCTCGAATTATTTGGCTCATGGGATTCATAGCTAAGCAAAACCACAAGGGGCTGAGACTGTCACCTTGGTAAATACCTCTTTTTATTTTAATTGTCTCGCTCTGGAATTTTGTCTTCCCCTTTCCAATGCTAAGCGAAGTTTTCCATGTTGCCATTAAACGTGACAATAAATTGGTTACACTTGGAGCAACTTTATAGACTTTTAAAACTTCAATTAACCAACTATGAGGTACTGATTCATACGCTTTCTTGTAGTCAATCCATGCTATAGAAATATTCCGCTGTTTTTTGGAGACCTGAGACGCTATAAATGAATCTATAACTAATAACTCTTTACATCCCTTAGCACCACTTTTACAGCCTAGCTGCTCTGGAGCAAGAAGCCTGTTGGAAACAAGATGGCTATTTATTTTAGCACTAATTATAGATGTAAATAGTTTATAGATTCCATTTAAGCAAGTAATGGGCCTGTAATCTTTAGGTTCCAAGTGCCATTCCTTTTTCGAAATCATATAGGTCACACCTTCAGCAAAATCTTCAGGTATAGTAACATGGCCTGTCAATAAATCTGAATAACATCTAGCTAACATGTGATGTAAGCATGTAAAATGCTTGAACCAATAATTCTGAATTCTATCTCGACCGGGACATTTCCAGTTATGCATTTTTTTTAATGCTTGCGTCACTTCTTCAGCCGATATGCTGTCATCTGCCATTTCAGGAACATTTTTTAATCCGTGTGCGAGATCTTTAATCCATTGTTCTCTTCTATGAGTCACAGGTAATTCCCAAATATTTGCCCAATAATTGGTCAAATCGTTGACATTACAATCTATTTGCTTCTTAACCATGCTTGTGCCAATGCTGCGGTAAAAATGTTTTTCTTGCGTGCTAAATAGTGCATTTTGTTTCTTCCTCATATGTGATTCTTTGTATCTCCGTATCCTATTAGCATATACAGCAAGCCGTTGCTTTTCTTTATCTAAATAGGTTCGTAGAGTCTCAATAAGATCGTTCTTATTTACCAAGCCTAGGTGAAGAACAATGATTTCATCAATTTTACCTTTGAGCTTGGTACTAGAACCATCTGGATTACACAGGAAGTTAGTCAAGATACCAATTCTCTTACGAAGGTCAGCTATCCTTTTCTCTAATCGTCGCTGCCATTGCGGAATACCCAGACTTTGCTGGCTTTTGTTCTGAGAGTTTTTAGTATCTTCTCGAACTATACCTAGATAGCACGCCACTCCTCTTGCAGCTGAATATGTCCAATGTTTAATTTGCTCGATATTATCGACTGATTCAACACGGAACTCCAGAACATTATTCATAGTTTTAACAGGACTTAATGATTTTTTATTATAAGGAATTCTTGGGATGTTTGGTCTCATATGGAATGGAATGCCTTCAAATTTCACGAATTCGGACATGAGCAGATCATCTAGGGCAATAGTTATATTTGTCTCATCATTTTCTCTTATTCCTTCAACTTCTTGTTCCATATCATTGATTTGCGTTGGCTCATTAACAACTACTTGCTCAGTTTCATTTTCTAGTCCAATGGTCTGCCTTACTTCATTTTTTATTTCCTCAAGTTCAAAACTTGTCAGTATCTTACTTGTTCGCAATATGCGCCTAATTTGATCTGCGAGGTTTTGAGACTTTAATGTAATCTGAGGATAGAGTTCATTCCAATACTGCTCAATGCGTCTAGTATATCCCGTTTTTTCAGTGTCACATTTTGTGGCTAGGTAGTACGCTCGCATAACTGCAATATGCATGTCCTTAGTCCATTTCATGCGTTGTTGCGTACTCCTTGGCCTACCTTTTCTGACTTGAGCGGGAGGAGAGTCATCCTCCTCCAAGCTGAAGTCAGAGCTTGAATTTTGGACCGTTGGTACAGTAGGGGTTCTTACGTACAACATCGGGGCACCGCTCGCACTACCTGACGATGTTGAGGGCTGACAATCAATTCCCTCTGGAGTAGCCCTTACTCCAGATTCGTCCGAGGCTGTTTTCTTTGTTCGTCGCACCATATTTAATAATGGGTTGCATTTTATACCTACTGCCAGGTTCATCTCCCAGGGAAGGTGACCCTGGGGTGTGTATTGTGTGTGACCTTATGTCAGTGTTAGTGTAGAGTGTACTGTGTGTATGTCAGTGTAAATGTTCCCCCAACCTGGAGGGCCAGTGGCGAGTTTCAATCCGAAGATCTGCGATGGGGTTGCCACATCCCTACGCATTTTATTATTATTATTATTATTATTATTATTATTTATTAACGTCCACATTTTGCAACTTAGGCTAATCGGGACGGGTTATCTACAAGTTACCACCCTTTTCTAGCCAGGGTGGGATTTTAGGACGTTATTTAATGAATTTCGTCACTAAATAATTTCCTTTGCCCAGGCAAAACTCGAACTCGCCACTCTAGGTTTACCATGTGAGATAAAGGTCAACGCTTTAACTCGCATGGCTAACCTGAGCCCCTCTTGCATATTAACCGAGATATTTGCAATTTTATGAAATCGGGGCGGAAAACGGATGAGAGTGAGTTTCCCGCCAAAAGCTAGGCCAGCCATTTTCTTAACTCTTCGGCTCTCGTGAAATTTCTCTATTGTAAAACTACTCGTGGGAAATCTGCTTAGTTTACGCAGCCCCTGCGTGACGGACTTTTTAGAATCTCAATTTCTCAATTTATTTATTAATGGACACCACATCGAAGGTGATTTGCCCTTTCAAAAGTAATAACAGGTAACAGTAGCAAAAAACATACCTTAACAGCAAGTAACAATAATTAATACCTTGACAACAAAAAATACCTTAACAGCAAGTAACAATAATAAACACCTTAGCAACAAGTAATAATAACAAATTCCTTAGCAAAAAGTAATAATAACAAATACATTAACAACAAGGGACAATAATAAATACCTAAACAACAAGGGATTCCATTAAGGGAAATCATAATTCTCATAGATACATAGAGTTCTAACAAACCTTATAAAATTATTCTTCTCAGTCATTATTATATTCACTAATGAGTCCCCATAATAAAAATCTCCTTAATTTAGTTTAGCCTTGCCAAGAGGTAATTTGTCAATATCTAATAATCTGATAATAACTAATCTCTTAACAGATAGGTTCTATAAGCCTCATTTAGTGCTATGTCATTATTAACTTTGCTCATACATATATAAAAATCATAAAATCCTAGGCTATATTTGGCAATTATAAATACATAAACTTAAAAATTAAAAAGTTAATAGTTATTTAAAATTATGACAGCCAAAAAATTTAAATCACCTCAGAATTAAAAATTCTCTCCCCTAAAATATCTTTTCCTTCATTTGTCAGAATTATTTTAATTTTTTCTAACACTTCAACATTATAGGTCTTTAAATTCCTTGAGTCAGTTTTAAAATTGACCACATTCTCCAGGTCTTTGAAAATGTGCATTGCTTCTAGATTTTTCCTCTTACTAGACTTTGGTTCCTTGTGTAATACTTAGAGAATTATGATTTTCCTTGATGGTTGTGAGATAAAAATTTGTTTACCCTTTATGTTTTTAGCATTGGTAATGCCCAGGAGGGCGAAACGTCTGCTATTCTAAAATAAGGAGAATAAATATAGCAGTTTGAGACGTAAAGATCCGTTGTTTTGTCCTGATACTTTAATTGGAGTCAGTAAGGATTAGGTGCAAAACTTATTATATGAGATTGACTTGATTTCTCACGCGATAACGTTTATAGAACAAAAATAACTGAAAATTACTTTTTCATTACGCTCAGTTCTTTCAACCAGTTCTGAAACCTGTTGATTTAAAAACCTTCAGAAATTCCGATTTATCATGTGAATAAAGTAGGTTATTCGCTAAAAATAGGCCATTGAGCAAATGAGTCAAGTTAGGAGCGTGGGGGAGGACAGGGAGTGGTAGGGAGGGAGGGAAGACAAAGTGTGGAAACGAGGTGTAATTTCCTGACTGGTTTCATCTCGTCATTCACAGTTTGAAGTTAGTCATTCCAAAAGCGGAAGGAGGGGACAGAAAGGGAGCCGACGCGACAGCCATTTGCTGACCCTAAAATTCTAATATCTCACGAATCAAAGCAGTTACCAGTCTGTTCCTTGACAAAAACCGTTGTAAGTAAATGTTTAAAGAACGACATTTGATTAGGAGCAAAATAAGTTTAGTGTTTCACAAGAAATAGGATTCATTTATCCATGTACCTAATTTAAAGCAGATAATGACAACTCAAAACCCTATATCAGCGTTGAGTCTGATGACAAATAACGGGTGACAAATATAATTCAGTGTATATATGTACGTGTATATGTGTGTGTATATATATATATATATAATTCGTATGTTGCTGGATGTGGGAGTGCAGATCTGGGAAACAGGTCTTAATAACACGAAGTCTTCCCACCAATTTATTTATTCACGCACAAGGCCTTTCGGCACTAACGTGCCATCATCAGGTGCTAACAAACAAATAACAAAGAAACAAGCTTAGGCCAAGTTATGCATCCAACAATTACATTTTGAAATATTTAACAAAATAGAATTTCATACTAAAAACAGTCTTACTAAAACGACCTATCTTAAAACTACTAGAATCTAAGTCAAACATTAAAAGAATATATTATAGTTCAAGTAATTAAAATAGTTAAAGTGAATAAATACTCTAAACATTAACAGCACATCTATACCCCATGAAAAAGTTACTATAAATTAACAATTATCCTACCTTCTGCTGTATAATTGACGTTAACGCCACGGCTTTGGGGCCACTATTGGCGACTAGCAGAGATGGAGGAGGCCTACTCAACAGGACAGAACTTGGCATTTCCAATTGCACATTTAGGCAGACACCCCTCCGTCTCTCCTGCTCAATGTAGAGAGGTTCCAGTTTCTGAATTAGTTTGTGGTTATGTTCCCTCCCCAATAAAGCTACCTCGTGTGGGGCATCTTCGTGCTATTCTTTCCTCAAATGCTGGAGGAACGTTGAGTCCATTCTCAACAGATGCTCTTGGCACCTTTTGTTTAATTTCCTTGAAGTCCTTCCCACATAATACGCACCACATTCTCCACATATGATTTTATATATTCCCGACTGGTCCGGCAGCTTTATTGGGTCTTTTAGCTTACATAAAACGGATTTTAAATTATTTGGATTTCCAAAACCCACCCCGATTTTCTTACGTTTAAAGATTCGTTGGATTTTTTCCGACACGAATCCCAGATAGGGCAAAGAGCACCACCTTTCCACCTCTGAGGTAACTTATGGAATCCCGAAACTCTTCCTAAGTCTCCTTACCTTCTTTCTCTCAATCTTTCTATCCACCATTTGTATGGTATATCCATTAACCAACGCTAAGTGCTGAATAAATTTTAGCTCACGAGAGTATTCTTCCTTACTCATTGGAATATCCAGCAATCGATTAGCGAATGAATGAAATATCGCTAATTTTTGCTTGTAGTGGTGGAAGGAGGTATTGGGTATTGCGATATCGCTTGCAGTTGGCTTCCGGAAAATCGAAAATTTGTGGCTATTGTTATGTCTTGATATCGTCCAATCCAAATAATTAATCTTACCGTCTCCTTCTACTTCGAGAGTAAATGAAATGGTTCGGTGACATGAGTTAAGATATCTCAATAACTCCTCTAACTCCTTTTTAGAGCCACGTACCTTAGCCAGTATACTAATCTGCTATGGAACGGATTACGACTATTCATTATGTAGCGCTGTTCCAAATAGTCCATGAATATCTCCGCCGCCAGTGGGCTTAAAGAGGACCCCATTGGTAATGATTTTTTTTGAAGATAGACATCTTCTTGAAAAATGCAATAATTCTGGTCTAAACATATCTTTATAAGCTTTAGTAGCTCCTGGGAAGCCGAAGGATCACGAGACTTAGGAGTATGTATATATATATAAACACACACACACACACACACACACACACATATATATATATATATATATATATATTTATATATTTAGATAGAGAGAGAGCGAGAGCGTGACAGAGAAAGAGACAAATAGAATTTTACAAAATACTACAGTTCATGCACAAAATTACGTTGTTTTTTTTTTTTTTGTTTTTTTCTTCCCAAATCCATTCCTTTCTAAATTGGCAATATGTATTTCCATTTTGGACTGTAGTGATAATACGTCAGTCTGTCCGTCGGTTTTTTACCCAATCACTGAAAAATGACTCGGAATTTATCAATATTTTTTTTATATTTGTCGGCTAACTATATCCAGGTACAACATAGGCTACATGACAACTATTAGCCTATTATCAACTAGGTAGGGAGTGTACTTTGACGTTAAAAATATATTTGTTAATATTGGTTTTATGAGAAAAATGAAAAGAATTAATTGTGTATAAAATGTATTTTGTCCGACAACCATAATAACTTGCTTAAATTTCTGAACTAAACATTGTGACTTCAATCTTTTGGTCCCAAAATAGAATTTTAAGAGCTAATAAACGTTTTTAAGGCTCTTTCCCAGAAGGTTTCTATTGCAGTGTTCAATTACCGATAGCCCTTGTCGCTTGCTCAAAGGTTGACACTGTGAAATATATGAGCGGTGCATTTATATATCCACACTTCATTTCCCTTTGAAATCTAAAGCATGCCCTAAGCACCAAAAGCATTGAGCGAAATAAAGGAAGTGAAATGAAATGTATATTTAAATTTCATTAGACTTTTTACAACAAGAGTTTTTTTTTGCCCTACGAGCAACATTATTTGCAATGTAATCTTTCTATTATAAATAAAAATCATTTAAATAAGCATTATCTGTTCACGTGCTTATGCTACTGAACCCCCGAGAGTCATTGTGTGGTGTAGAATTGACAAGATGTGAACAATAATGTCATAAAAAAGGGTATGATTTGGGAAGAACCTCAGTGCCTGGTCATATTTCCAGGAGAGAGAGAGAGCATCCCCTGTATGACACGCAAGACTCTAGACAGCCACCAATTATAACACTGACAATGACTAACTTAACCCATTGACATTACATACTTAGGAATAGATTTGTTGTGCAAAATCCACTGTTGTCTTTTATATGCACTAGACTAGTTTTGGTTGGCTAACCTCAAAAGTCCAAGTTCATATTGCTATTTCAAGCTCCTCCCTTTCTAGTCAATTATCACTAACTCAGACAGTAATTTAACAGTCAGAAGGATACACAAACAGTCTTCATATATAATTTTGAACTCAGAGGAATATAACATGCTATTTTATATTTATATATTGTCAAGAATTTCAACTACTTCCAGCCCTTAAATAATTTCCATGGTCCTCTTTTCATTTTTCAAACAAAGGCCCAGGACGGTGGAAGATAGATAACAATAAGAACCAAAATAGGCCTTCCTTCCACTAATGATATATTCAAAGGCGACAAAGCACTATAAGAGCAAACGCTTCATCATCAGTATTAATTAAATTCATTCTGTTCCAAAGTTGAACCTTAGCTCCTGTACGTCGAGATCCAGAATCAATTAATACAAAGAAAAAAAAGGTGCTGGAGCTCAATGACCTAAGAATTATGCGCTAGCACCAAGAGCGTTTTGTCACTTTTAAATATATTTTTAGAGAAGGAATGCCTGTTTATTTCGTGATTTAGTCGTTGAAGAACTTCTAAGGAATGAGATCTAAATGAGAAACTTAAACCACGTAGGTCAAGATATTACTAAACGACCCACAAATAAAATTTCCTCTATCCTGCACATACTACTTCTTAATCAGATTTTAAGACCTCAGCATGTGAAATAAGTACAATCTTATTCTCAACAAAACGACCGCCCGCCAGGGGCACCGCAAACAAATCAGATTTCCCACGTGCAGGTATGACACCATACTGATCTCCTCTGATGATATACTCTTTATTTTTAAATAAAAGGTCCGTCACGCAGGGGCTACGTTAACTAAGCAGATTTTCCAAATGCGCCACGTATTTGCATTTATCTCAAAACGTAAAAGTTCAATTAGAACAATATTAGGTATTTAAGCTTCAAATAAAGTGCTTCATAACATAATAGAATATTAGAAATATGAGATGAGTAGGAGTGGGGCTTTATTGAAGACCGAAAACTAAAAAATGAAAATATCTCAGTAAATAATCAAGATAGTGAAAAAATGTACATTACAACGTTTATAGAACATTACATTTGCAATAACATTGGTTCTATACAATTTTTCGATCCGACGCATAATAGGAATTTTCGAAATTCCCCCCTCTAAACCCCCCTCCCCCTTGTCCGATTTCAGCCATTAACGAACTTGATCTTTCTTTTTACATAAAACGATTATATATCAAGTTTGGTAACGATAAGACAAAAATTGCGACCGCTAGAGCGGTAACAGACAAATATGTTGTTGTTGTATAGGGTTTAAGGGCGAAAAACTACCAGGTTATCATCGCCCTGTAATATTTATAATTCACATTTTGGTATCCTCATCCATATCGCCATTTTAACAATATAAACGAGGATACGAGCAATTGCACTTTAAATTTCTTTGTATAAACTCGTGTTTTATACAAAATTAAACAATTTATCGAGTTCTTTCGGGTCATCTCCAAGGGCCACTTCTATACTATTGGAAATATTGTATTTGTTTCTAATATCTGTATACTTATGGCATTCCATTAATATGTGATATATAGTCAGTTCTGTGTTACATTTCTCACAAATCGGGAGTTGATCTTTTGTCATAAGATAGCCCTACGTAAGTCGTGTGTGCCCAATTCGGAGTCTTCCTAATACAACCTCATCTCATCTGTTGTCTCTTGTCGAATATTTCCATGGACGGATGGTGGTTTTAATAGTTGTTAATTTATTGTTCTGGGTTTCATTCCACATGTGTTGCCAGTTTTTATTAATTTCTTCTTTGAGTGGTTGGTAGAGTTCTGCAGATGTAATTGTTGTTGGGGTGATGGAGTCGAGTTGATGGGCTTCTCTGGCTGCTAAATCTGCTTTTTCGTTTCCATCTATTCCCACGTGGCTTGGAATCCACATGAAGTAGACGGCCCTTTTTAGCTCTCGGAGCATTTGTATTTGATTTTGTATTTTTTTTACTATTGGGTTGTTTGTGAATACATCTTTGATACTCAATAGGGCACTCAACGAGTAAGTGCAAATCAGGAACAGACAAATATATATATATATATATATATATATATATATATATATATATATATATAAAATTGTAACCTCTGTCTGTACATTGATTTTTTTCGCGAATTTTCACGATAACTTTTCGTTTAACATGTCATAGACACCATAACTGCAGTTTCTTTCGTGTGTGCTTGTTTGTTTGTTTGTTTGTTTGTTACCTTTTCACGCATAAACGGCTGAACCGAATGTTATGAAACTTGGTATGTATATTACTACTAGCCCAGCTTAGACTTTAGGCTATTCTAATATTCTCTGAGACGAACAGGAGGGGGGGGGTTATAAGAGAAGCTTGAAATTAAAAATAGCGATATTTCGTTTCCTATTGGTTTTTCGGCAAATATGAACATAACAAAAGTTGTTTATTTTGTTATTTAGAGTAACTTTTAAATATACACTTTTTTCGTATACTGAATTATAAACGAGATATACGCTAAAACCTACAGCGGAAGTGAACAAGTTTATTTGGGACAAAAGACCCAACCGAAATAAATAAAACTCGGTATGTGTATTAGCATAAACGCTTTCATTATAATAAGCCATACCAACATTTCTAGGGACGGGCAGGAGTGGGGGTTGTAAGGGAGGCCTGAATTTAAAATAGCAGTATTTCGTTTTCTATTCGTTATTCGGCAAATATGAACATAACAAAAGTTGTTTATTTTGTTATTTAGAGTACATTTTGTCCTATTCATTTTTGTCTTTTAACAGAGTATAATCGAGATACACACTATAAACTAAAGCGGGAGTCAACTATTTTATTGGGCGCTAACGATTGAACCGAACTTAACAAAACTCGGTATATCAATTAGCATTAATTCTTCCATGATTATAAGCTATTATATTAAAATCTTTAGGTTAGAACGGGAGTGGGGGTTATAAGGGAGGCCTGAAATAAAAATTCTCGATATTTCATTGTCTATTTGTTTTTCGACAAACATGCACATAACTAAAGTTGCTTACTTTGTTATTTAGATTAACTTTTTTTTTTTTATACATTTCTCCAGGAACAATGTGTGGAGCAAGTAATTTGCGTAGAAATATTGATATGCTCAACAATTCATTCCTATTTGAACTATCAGGTACCTCAGCTGGAAAAATTAATTCAAATCAATGTTAATATTTTGTCCTTAATAGCTGAAATCTATGCATAATGCACAGGAGACGGGAAATATGACAATTTGGAGGACAGTGAAGACATAAAAAATTGATTTTATTATTAACAAATGCCAAAAACGGGTATTAACCCTAAACACTGGGACGGGTAATTGTCAAAATATTGTGCAAAGTAAAGCCTTGCCAAAAAAATACCATCACCATTCAGCCTCAAATCAATTCCCGGGCGAAGCCGGGTATCTGAGCTAGTTAATCTATCTATATATATATATATATATATATATATATATATATATATATATATATATATATATATATAGACAGTTTTTGACGGCCCTCATGTTCTTTATCTCCTAGGGAGGATTGATGGGAGTTTGTAGAAAAATTTCTAAAAACGCGTCATGAGTACAACCACAATAGCTGATTTCCCTTAAGGGAAATCAGCTGAAATGTGAATGGCCAGGTCTCTAGTATGAAAACATGCCATTCCACAAATTCCAGAGGCTTTTGAAAATGATAGTTCGCCTGTCGAGCTGCATAAAGGATTTTTGAGGAAAATCTTGGCGTTCCACTTAAGATGTGACGACTAAAGAGTGTACTCAACTCCAAAACTATGAAATAACTAGAAAAACTGTGACAATTTCTAAGTAAGTGGCACTTTCCAAAGCTATTACTGGAAGAGAGGTTTATAAATTATAAATTTTTGACCAAATGTGTTCACCTAATTAGTAACTACAGATTAAAAAAAATCTAAATAAATTAATTCATCATCGGGGTACAATCGAACTAAGATCACTGAGGATGATCGATTAATTTTTCAGTGATAGTTAAATTTATGCAAAATACACGGAGTTTAGTAGGTAAATGGAGAGTGGTACTATTGAAGTAAGTGGAGATAGTGGGATGGCGAAGGGCCAACCAACCCTCCTCGACGATATCACTGATACTCTTATCTCATCACAGGTGATTAAGCAATAACAGATCGCTCCAGACCAGCTCCTTACCTAAAGAAATCTCTCCACCCACTCTAGCCCTTCACCCACCCTTCTCTCTCTCTCTCTCTCTCTCTCTCTCTCTCTCTCTCTCTCTCTCTCTCTCTCTCTCTCTCTCTCTCTCTCTCTCTCTCTCTCTCTCTCTCTCTCTCTCTCTCTCTCTCTCTCTCTCTCTCTCTCTCTCTCTCTCTCTCTCTCTCTCTCTCCCGCTCTCTCTCTCTCTCTCTCTCTCTCTCTCTCTCTCTCTCTCTCTCTCTCTCTCTCGTGATAAATAGTCTCAATGCCTTAACATGATTTCCATTGTCAGCTGATATCTGTACAATGCTCCAGTTAAGGTTAGTTTCTCCCAGTTTTAAAAGGAGTAAGTAGGCTTTGTAAAGATGAAGGTAATATTGTGTTGAATGGTATAAACTCCTGCAGATACCACTAGAAATGTGAAACAAATAAAATGGATTTTTATATCAGAATACCGATAACTTTATAGAATGAAGTTAAGAATAACAATTTATAAATTAATGCACGAATTTTTGTAAATGTAACTTTGAGGGATAATGCATCAAGTAAATGACCAAAAATTATAATTTTCTGTGGGAAATTGGATTTTTAATGATTCTTTAATTGATTTATTTTGTAAATTATTTATAGAAGCCGTATATAGTTGAATCGATGGGATATATATACTTGCAGGAATATTTCTCTGTTAAAGCTCTGGGTCACAAGTTTTGCTTTATTTACTGAACTCAATATTTAAACGTTTTATGCAACACAAGAGATCAAGGTCACTAAAGGTGGACATCGAACTAGGGGGATGGTTTTATTGTGGGGAATTTCGAAAATTGGAAATACCTTAGTTAATTCTAACAGGTCAATCAGGTATTTTTCTACATGAAATATATGCAAGCATGTTTGGGTTCACGTTATCAATTAAGACCACGTTCTAGACAACATGATTTTTCATCAATTCCATACTCGATATTTTACTGTTTCGTGCTAAAGACTAATGCTAATTAATGGAATGCTAATTAAGATTAATGCTAAAGACTATCTGCTAATTAATGGAAACTGGCCTCTATAGCCAAATCTATAAATATAGCTTCCATCCGACCTCTATTTTGCGCTCTATGTCTTGGTGAAGGTTCTTAACATTTTGGACGAAAGGAAATGTGTTCATCCTGTTAGGCCGAACCATGAATGGTTGGTTCAGATATTTAAGCCAATAGGTTGGTTTGAGACTGCCCATATCCTTAATTATAATATCGAAAACTTCCAGAAATAACTCAAGCAAACCATGAAATTGGACTTGATCCGAATTTCGACTCCAATGTTTTCCATTGAATTTGAAATCGGTGGGTTTATGAACCAAGCCCACATATTTCCTATCATCGCACCGGGGAACGGACAGTTCAAGTATAAATAAATGCCTCGTGTTGTGTAGCTGGCTCTAATTAGCAGTTGAGATGCCCTGGGGCATGGCAAGCGAAAAAGGCAATAAACCCACAACCAATTTGATATGGATTATTTACGAAGCCCAATCGTTAATGGTATTGATATCGTTCAATTACGTAATTCACTTATTACCTCGTTTAAAATTTAATTCGCCAACAGACCTCTTTGTATATTTCCCTCATACATGTCTCCCTCTCTCTGTTTATTGTATATATCTATATATATATATATATATATATATATATATATATATATATATATATATATATATAAAATTGTAACCTCTGTCTGTACATTGATTTTTTTCGCGAAATTTCACAATAACTTTTCGTTTCACATGTCATAGACACCATAACTGCATTTTGTTTCTTTGGTGTCTGTTTGTTTGTTTGTTTATTTGTTTGTTTGTTTGTTACCTTTTCACCCATAAACGGCTGAACCGAATTTTATAAAACTTGGTATGTGTATTACCCAACTTAGACTTTAGGCTATATTAATATTCTCTGAGACGAACAGGAGTGGGGGTTATAAGGGAGGCCTGAAATTAAAAATAGCTATATTTCGTTTCCTATTGGTTTTTTGGCAAATATGCATATAACAAAAGTTGTTTATTTTGTTATTTAGAGTAACTTTTATTATATACACTTTTTTCGTATACCGAACTATAAAGGTGTTATACGCTAAAAATTATAGCGGGAGTCAACAATTTTATTTGGCACAAAGACTCAACCGAACTAAATAAAACTCGGTATGTGTATTAGCACTAACGCCTTCCTTATAATAAGGCATACAAACATTTCTAGGGACGGGCAGGAGTGGGGGTCATAAGGGACGCCTGAAATTAAAAATAGTGATATTCCGTTTCCTATTGGTGTTTCGGCAAATATGCACATAACAAAAGTTGTTTATTTTGTTATTTAGAGAAACTTTTGTTATATACACTATCGGCGAATACCGAATTATAAAGGCGTTATACGCTAAAAATTATAGCGGGTGTCAAAAATATTATTTGGCACAAAAGAGTCCACCGAACTAAATAAAACTCGGTATGTGTATTATCTCTGACACCTTAATTATCATAAGCCATGCCAATATTTCTAGGGACGGGCAGGAGTGGGGGTTATAAGGGAGGCCTGAAATTAAAAATAGCGATATTTCTTTTTCTACTGGTTTTTCTGCAAATATGCACATGACAAAAGTTGTTTATTTTGTTATTTAAAGTAACTTTGGTTATGTTCACTTTTGCTGTATAACATAAACGAGATATGCGTTAAAAACTAAAGCGGAAGCCAACAATTTTGTTGAGCACAAACGATTGAACCGAATTTAACAAAACTTGGTATGCGAATTAGCATTAATTCTTCCATGATTATAAGCTACATTAAAATGTTTAGGTTCAAACGGGAGTGGGGGTTATAAGACAGGCCTGAGATAAAAATTCGCAATTTTCATTTTCTATTTTTTTTTTTCGGCTAACGTGCACATAGCAAAAGTTGTTTACTTTTGTTATTTAAAGTAACTTTTAGCAGATTTCCCTTGAGGGAAATCAGCTATTGAGGTCGTACTCATGATGCGAGTTTCGAAAAATTTCTTCAAATGTCCATCGATCCTACCCAGGAGATGACGAAAATGAGGTCCGTTCAAAATTATATATATATATATATATATATATATATATATATATATTTGTCTGTTAACGCTCTAGCGGTCGCAATTTTTGTTTGATCTTTACCAAACTCGGAATTTAATCGTTTTATGTAAAAAGGAAGATCAAGTTCGTTAATGGCTGAAATCGGACCAGTGGGAGGGGGGATTTTTGAAAATTCAAAATATCTCCGTTATTATGCGTCGGATCGAAAAATTGTATAGAATAAATCTTATTGCAAATTAAAGGTTTCTTATTACTACAGTTGTTATTAGGCAGATTTCTCTATTGTAAAACGTCTCGTGGGAAATCTGCTTAGTTTACGCAGCCCCTACGTGACGGACTTTTGTTGTATTCACTTTTGCAGTAAATGAAGTTAACATGGCATATACGCTAAAACCGTAGCGGGAGTCATTAATTTTATTAGTGCTTATTTAAGTGTTTTTAATAAATGCATATTATGACAAAAGATGTTATGTTTTATTCTTATATGATAGTTGCAAGTATGATTCGGATTAGTGAGCTTATAAATCTCCGTCGCCTCCTCATTTATTTATTTATTTTCCCTATAACTTTGTTATTTATTTCTAATAGAATATAAACTATAAGAGCATTTCTGGTATTTAATATATACTCGATATGAATGTTTAAAGAATTACTAGGTTGCAGGGGGGCTCTCTTCCCCTCATCTAGCTTTTTGAACATAAATGGAATTATGTTTAGGGATCTATTATTTAGTTCCATCAGGGAGATAAATTATTAAAATAATATTCTGAATCAATATTCTAAGGAAAACAACGATGATAACGCTCCTGCGAGAGCGGAAATGGACGGGAGGTAATTGAGTTTAGTTATTTCCTGTGGAATGCTGCCACGACGGGAAGTGATTTCCACTGAGGCTTACTAATACGAATATAATCTTATGGATAAAACTATGCTAAAACTATATGTGCTTGGTTTGATTTTTGGCAGGAAATATGTTCATTATAGAAGATATTTAATTGTGATAAATGCTACCCATGATTATGGTTTGAATTATTCAAAAACCGTGAGTCAAAAAGTCGTGAGGGATAAATTAGGAACCCATTTTCATATATTCTTCAAAACTAAAATTTCTATTCTATTAACCCTGAAAGTTACACTTTAGGATTGGCTGTTTTGAAAAAAACAATACATCGTGGAGGGAAGTGCAATTGTACACATTGAAGTCTTGCTATAAAAATACAATCATTAGTCAGTCAGCAATGATTTCCCGGGCATCGCCGGGTACCTTAGCTAGTATATGTATATATATATATATATATATATATATATATATATATATATATATATAATATTTTTTATATATTTCAAATTCATTTTCATAAAACTATTTTTAGTCTTTTTACAAATAGGACACAGACATTGGCGTCAGTACTGCGATTATGCTATTACCCATGATTAATTATATTCTTAAACAAAGGTTTAATTTATTCAAAATCTGATATCCATCATTTAGCATATTGGCAACATTTAGATATACAAACAACTTTCTTCTTTACAACATAACGAAAAATAAAAAGTAAGCACGCAGTAAGTACGCAGGGGCTGCGTAAACTAAGCAGATTTCACACGTGAAGTTTTACAATAGAGAAATCTACATACCGGTAACACAACACCATCTTGAATATGGGGGGGGACATCAACAGAACGTATTTGCAGATATCTCACAAAGTAAAAGGTTAGAAGGCAAGAACGGAAAAAGGTTAAGTTACACGAGTGCCGAACAGTTACGGAAACGAACTAATCCGGAATCTTCCGGCGATAGCCGCACACACACTTAATAAAGATGCAAATATCTCGGTTAATATTCAAGATAGAGAATAAATGTATATAACATTATTTATAGTAAATTTAATTTGGAATAAGATTGGTTATATACCATTTTTCGATCCGACGTATAGTAAAGGAGATACTTCGAATTTTCTATAATCCCCCCCCCTCTTAACACCCCCTCCCACTTATCTGATTTCAGCCGTTAACGAACTTGATCTTTCTCTTTACATACAATCATTAAGTACCCAGTTTGGTGACGATTAAAGAAAAATTGCGACCGCAAGTGTTAACAGACAAATATATATATATATATATATATATATATATATATATATATATATATATATATAATTTTGAACGGACCTCATTTAAGACATCTCGTGGGTAGGATCGATGGACATTTGAAGAAAATTTTCGAAAATCGAGTCATGAGTACGACCTCAATAGCTGATTTCCCTTAAGGGAAATCTGCTAAAACGTTTGTGCCTTGTAAATTATACGGTCTTGAATTTATTTTATATTCTACACTGTTACACACATTGTGCTATTAGTTATATAATTAATTAATTAATTAATTATTTTATTATTGTAGCTTAATTTTTTTTTTTGGGCAGGCGACAATATCTCGTAGTATTGATTAATTTATCAGTCATTGGTTTTTTTATTTGTTTATTTGCAACAATATATAAATATTACAAGCAAATTACATATATGATAATAATAAAAAAAATACTTGATTATTGGCTATAGGTAGGACGTTGTCCATTGACAATACCTTCATTGGTAGGAACATTGGACTACACGATATTCGAGTTATATTTTTCACTACACAAGAAGAACTCTTGGCCACTTACGCTTCAGACGTCGTCTTAAGTTATCTGGAATTTGAGTAGATGCGACTAAAGGATTAGGATATGCGGAAACGAGAGAGTGAAATTTCAAATATCGGGATTTTGCGTTTGTATGGACAAAAGGAATGTTGAGGTCATTAAGGAGAGTTAATTTGGACACGTAAAATGGGGAATCCGTAATTTTGCGGAGGATTCTGGATTGGGGAGTTTGGTTTTTAGAGGAATTTGATGGTTTAGTGGAACCGAAGAGTTCAAGTCTGTAAGTCCATTTTGTACTGAGTACTGTTGTGTAAATCAATCGTTTGTTCGGCAGTGGTAGTTTAGGTCTATTGTCAAGTAGTCTTTAGAAGAAGTCTGTACAGTCTATTCAATTCTTGTCTTTTTAATATGATGTGAGGTTTGCAAGTTAATCGCTTGTCTAATGTGAGTCCTAGATTTCTAATTTGAGAATTTTGAGGAATATGTGCGCTACTGAGTGTAATTGGAGGGCAAATAGAACGGCGGAGAGTAAATGTTACATGGATTTGCTGCTGTTGACCTTGATCCTCCTCTGACAAGCGGAGTGCACGCCCTTCACCCCACCGATTTTTATCTAGCGTCTCCAAAACTGCTCGCAAAATATCATCTAGAGAGGATTGTATTAAAATTCATTCTATTCTTCAAAACCATTGTTATCAGCAATAAAATTGTTAAATTGATGATAGAAATATTGGTCAGTGATCGAAGACAAAGCATAATGAAAATATAGCTCATAGTATAGAACTGTTAAAGAATATTTTTATGTCTAGAGCTAGAAAATTTTAAATATTTTTAATAATTGTAAAATAGAATAATAACAAATAAATGGGTAAAGGTAAATAAAACCATTTAAAAATATTATTAAAGTATCTACGTTATTATTAATTATTATATACTTATGTATTTAATTAATAGTAATATATTTCTTGCATAATATTAAATATTTCCTTATGACTATTGTTGCAGCGGCTAGGAGATTCGCTTGAAGCTCCTAACACCGACTGCTGTTTTGTTATGGCCAGTGTTGGCTAATACAGCTGGTCGCAGCAGAGAAAGGGGGGTTAGATCATAAAAAAATGAATAAAATGTATGGTATAGATATTTAATTATAAAATTAATAATGGTCTTCTCCTATAATAATAAAAAAATAACAAGAAAGATGCTTCCTTTAAAGGTAATGATACTAAAATTAATATTATATTATAAACTAATTAGTCAACTACTGAGCTCTTAATAACATAATAATAATGATAATGATAATCTTAACTGTAGACAGAGAGAGAGAGAAAGAGAGATGGCCGGGAACACTTGGTGTCCGCTTGAGGCGAAGTCATATAGGTGGAAGTACCCGTATGAAAATGATGTGGCAGCTGGGCCGGTGTGAACGGTGATGCCTTATTGAAGGTCTAGGCCGAACTGATAGGTGATGGGCAGCTGGGCCGGTGTGAATGATGTAGCCTTGATGAAGGTCTATGCCGAACTGATAGGTGATGGGCAGCTGGGCCGGTGTGAACGATGTAGCCTTGATGAAGGTCTATGCCGAACTGATAGGTGATGGGCAGCTGGGCCGGTGTGCACGATGTAGCCTTGATGAAGGTCTATGCCGAACTGATAGGTGATGGGCAGCTGGGCCGGTGTGAACGATGTAGCCTTGATGAAGGTCTATGCCGAACTGGTAGGTGATGGGCAGCTGGGCCGGTGTGAACGATGTAGCCTTGATGAAGGTCTATGCCGAACTGATAGGTGATGGGCAGCTGGGCCGGTGTGAACGATGTAGCCTTGATGAAGGTCTATGCCGAACTGGTAGGTGATGGGCAGCTGGGCCGGTGTGAACGATGTAGCCTTGATGAAGGTCTAGGCCGAACTGATAGGTGATGGGCAGCTGGGCCGGTGTGAACGGTGTAGCCTTGATGAAGGTCTATGCCGAACTGATAGGTGATGGGCAGCTGGGCCGGTGTGCACGATGTAGCCTTGATGAAGGTCTATGCCGAACTGATAGGTGATGGGCAGCTGGGCCGGTGTGCACGATGTAGCCTTGATGAAGGTCTATGCCGAACTGATAGGTGATGGGCAGCTGGGCCGGTGTGAACGATATAGCCTTGATGAAGGTCTATGCCGAACTGATAGCTGATGGGCAGCTGGGCCGGTGTGCACGATGTAGCCTTGATGAAGGTCTATGCCGAACTGGTTGTTTGGTTAATCCCTGCAGCCTGGGAAGAGCTTGAGAAAACTAGGCGATAAGAGAGTTTGGGGATTATCCTGGCGTCTGGCTCTATCTCTCTCTCTCTCCCTCACGCTCTCTCTCTCTCCCGCTTGGGCAGCTCTGTCAAGTGCTGCCATCATGTGGCAGCTACACGTATTACATTTATTACGGTTACATGCTTATTTTTACACATTTATTATACTTAATGCTATTGTTGCCGCAACAACTATTATATTTTTGACAGAAAGCGTTCGAATTATCTCTAAACATATGGAACACGCTAAAATGTATGCTAATAATTAAAAAAAACACATTTATTTATTTATTAACATTGAATAAACGCCCTAGATGCAAACTTTGAATAAGAAATCCAGGAAAAAATAGTCATTCCCAGCAAGATTCGATCTCGAGATTTCCGGTAACAAAAAGAAAATGCTGTGAACTGAGCCAAGGGACTTTATGGAATAGACATTTTGTGAATATCTCTGGATTATGCTGGATGGTAGAGGAACCAATTGATAAGGATCAATAAAAAGGCCTTGTCCTCTACTGATTTTTAATATTATGCAGAGTGCACTTTCGGAGTCAACGCTCCATCGTAAGTGCCTGCTGATTATAACTGTGTAGTCTGGACCACGACCGCCGGGCGACTCCAGACCGTATAAAAAGGGCAAGCAAGGCCTTTTTATTGATCCTTATAGTTTTGGGAATAATTCAAGATGTTGAGGCAACTTTTAAAATATTTTATTTTTATTCGAACGCTTGAGAAGTGCCTTCTCTCGCATTAACAAAATTTTTTTTCATTAGGTACTAAAAGCTAAAAGATTTTCTTTCAAATCGGGGAGGGAGGGAAAGGCCGTGCACCCCCCTTGTGAGTCAGCCAGGATTCTAGCCATCATCTATCTAGCATATCATCTAGAAGGGAAAAAGGGAAGTTTCAGGATATGACCGGATGTCGGTAGTATAGGGAAAGAATAATAAAGGACTTAGGATGACCCCTGTGGAACACCTGCCAGTTAGGGAAATAAGGGAGAGACAAAGGAACCAAATAAATGTTGAAAGTGTCTGTCGGAAAGGAAGTCAAAAAAAAGTGTGCTCTAGAAATAAATAAGACGTAAAACGGCCAAGCGCTTTCGATGCAGTGCATCGTCGCCAGTGTACTGTTGACACACAAAAACAATAATTACTATCTCTATTAAAATATTTTAGACAAGGGGTAAAATTGATAACATATGACAATAAAAACTATCTTCCTTAGAACTGAATAACATATAAAACTTTTCATACATCAACAGGCAATTTTTTTATTAAATTGAGTAAGTACAAGTAGGACATTAAAACTACCTGAAAGACTTAAACTAGACTATTTAGTCAAAGAAAGACGTTCTTTGTTGAATAAAGGAGAAGGAGAAGAGAGAGGGGGGCTTACCGAAGGTCCTGGATTTTGACCTGACGGCTCTTGGAGCTAAACTGACTCATCATCCCAGCTAGTTGAGGTAGGGAGACCTGCATCGAAAGCTGCTCTGTCGTTTTAATAAATTGTTACAGTGGAAGCGTAGCCATGCTTTCATCTACCTACATTAGAAGTCACTTCCACCTGCCAGAATACCAACCCAAAATAACACGTTACTTTGACTCCAAACGTGGATAACCTATGTGTGTTGGAACCAGTGAGGGTGTTACTTATCCCAATGTAAGTACCAGGGGGAAAAGTTGTTAACAGGGGAAAAAGTTTCGTACCAGGGGAAAAAGTTGTTAAGAGCATCTAATGGAGTTATTTCCTCCAATTATAAGGATTGAGGAATATATATCATTCTGGATATAATATAGTGAATGGGTTTAGTGAATGGGAGGGTAAAGGTAGCCCCTAGAGGTATGAACAGGTATAAAGGAAGCCCATTGTGAGAGAGGACCTTCCCTTAGACAAGGCTGACCCTCCCATCCCACTCCTTGGCCAATATGGTAGAAACTAGTTCCGCTTTTCCTCAAGGGATCTCCTATTGTTCAATGTCCTTACACAACTGGGGGACTTTTAATATTCCACTCCTTCAATTGCTAGAGTAATATTGGGAATGTCACATACACACTACCATTTATTAATTAATCATTGATCTTTCTCTCACAAACAACACACTGAATCTCGTAATCACTCAATATTCGGATGACTTAATTTCTTAAATACATCTGTACTTATTAGCGCTCACACACAAATATATACGTGAGTATATGTTTACAAACTAGTGATTTTAGCAGATTTCCCTCAAGGGAAATCAGCTTTTGAGGTCGTACTCATGACGCGATTTTCGAAAAATATCTTCAAATGTGTATCGATCCTACCCAAGAGATGACGAAAATGAGGTCCGTTCAAAATTATGTATATATATTATATATATAATATATATATATATTATATATATATCTTAATATATATAAATCTCCTGTCCACGATGTTTGTCCGCGATGGGACTCCTAAACTACTTAACGATTTTAAACCTTTTACATGCCGCTCTTGTGATTCCAGTAAAAATTTTATTTTTTTTCTCCAATATTGGTCTCATCATGTTTCGTTTAAATAGTTAATACAAAAAATCTAAAAAAAAAAAAATTTTTTTGGTGGTTTTCCAACTTTTTCCAGAAGTGGAACATTGGCTGGGTCAGGTTATGCAAAGAAAAACAACAAACTTTTTCTTAAACTTTCATTAGAACGTTTCGATACAATAAGAATAAAGTTGTTTTTATTTATATTAAAAAAAAGTAAATAATTGTTATTTTATTGTAATAAAACATTGAAATGTTTGTAAAATAAAAAAAAAAAGGGTATGAACAATAGAATACGGATTATTATGAGTAGTGAGAAGAAGAAGGTTGGTCGAAGGAAGAAACAGGCTTGTATTGGGAGGAAGAAGGTCGATCGTCTGAAGTATAATTTTATCATACTATTTTTTTTTTTAAATAAAGCTACATTGCCCACAAACATCCTCGGGAAGACTTGCCTCATTTCAATTTTTCGTACGTTGTCTTCTTTATCTGTTGGCTTCGTTTTCGTCAGGAAAGAGGAAGCGGCAAATATCTATTCTTCGATCTGAAACTGTTTCCCGTTTCAGGATCACTCAACGAATTTTTGGTAGTCCTAATATTCCATGCTTCTTCCACGGTACGAAATATTTTTCATTTTTTGTTATAGAATAATTTAAAAAAAAAAAATCCACGAATTAATACTTAAAATTAGATCTAAATAAAATAAGAGAAAGAAACGCGAAGCGGTTACGACAAGAACACAAGTAATAATGAGATAACTACACCAAAGGATGTTTGGCGTAGTATTTCCAATAATATTGTGTTCTAAGTAACTAAAAAAAAAAATACGCAGATTTTCTCTATCGCCTAAGGAGTTATATCAAAAAAACAGAAGATCTTAGAAAAGCAATTAGTTAGTTCCAGAATTTTCGTGTTCAGTTTTGTTACGAAGAAAACAACGTGGAAACAATTTAATAGAACGATCTTTTCTATAGCGCTGAAGCGCCATTGTTCCATTATGTGGAACATTAAATTTATAATAAGTAAAACTGATTTTTACCATTTTTTTATTTACATTTTCTACAATGCATTATATTCAGTAATCTATCACAATTAATTAAATCGGTTATTTAAAATTAAATTTTATTGATACAGAATAAAACCGATAAAAAAAATAATCAAGACGCCTCTTGGACATTGAAAAATCATAAATTCAACTTTTTTTTACGAACTATAAAGGTGTAATCTTATTGAAAAATTTTAAAAAATATTTCATCTTTGTTTTGATGGGAAAATAAAATGGTTTTTGCAAAACAATAATAATTAAAGTTGGTCGAAAAAATTGATTTAAAATATGTTTCCACTTCTGGAACATGGCGTGTAAAAGGTTAAATTAAAAATTGGACACACGTGAGCAGTCTGATCCAACTTGAGAGCTAGGCTTATTATTTTCTCTGAGACGAACAGGAGTGGGGGGTTATAAGGGGAGGCATGAATTTAAAAGTCGCATATTTCGTTTTCTATTGTTTTTTAGCAAAAATATGCAATAACAAAAGGTGTTTATTTTGTTATTAGAGTAACTTTTGTATAAACACTTTCATCGTATTCCCTAAGTTTAAATTATGAGTTTTACGCTAATGACTATAGCGGGAGTCAAACAATATTATTTGGGACAAGAGACCAACCGAAATAATAAAACTCCGGTATGGGTGTATTAGCACTACGCTTTCATTATAAGAAGCCATACCAACATGTCTAGAGACGGGCAGGGAGTGGGGGTTTAAAGGGAGCAGAAATTAAAAATAGCGATTTTATCGTTTCTATTGGTTTATCGGCAAATATGAACATAACAAAAGTTGTTTATTTTTCTATTTAGAGATAACTTTTGTTATTTACACTTTTTTCGTATTACGAATTATAAACGAGTTATACGCTAAAAATTACAGCGATGTGAAAAATTTTTAAAAATTTGGCACAAAAGACTCACCGAACTAAATAAAACACTCACTATGTGTATTAGCACTAACGCCTTCCTTAAAAAAAGCCATACTATTTATAGGGACAGGCAGGATTGGGGTTTTAGGGAGACCTGAAATTAAAAATATTGATATTTTGTTTCCTATAGTTTAGTTTCGGCAAATAGCACATAACAATAGTTGGTTATTATGTTTATTTAGAGACATTTGCTCAAGAATTCTTTTCAATATGGGAACTTATCAGGTACCATCACCTGGAAAATTAATTCAAAATTATGTTAAATTTAGTCCTTTATAATTAAATCTATGCATAATGCAGGAGCGGGAATTTATGGACAAATGGAGGAGTCTTTCACATAAAAATTAATTTTTATTTTCATAACAAATCCACAGAAAACGACGGTTTTAACCCAAAAATGGGACGGGTAAATGTCAAAATATTGTGCAAAATAAAGCCTTGCCAAAAAAATACCATCAACATTCAGCCTCAAATGAATTCCCGAGCGAAGCCGGGTATCTGAGCTAGTATACATATATATATTTGTCTGTTAACGCTCTAGCGGTCGCAATTTTTGGTTTGATCGTTCTAAACTCGATATTTAATCGTTTTATGTAAAAAGAAAGATCAAGTTTTTAAAATTCTAAATACTTCCATTATTATACGTCAGATGGAAAAATTGTATAGAACCAATATTACTGCAAATTAAATTTTCTATAAACATTGTCATGTGCATTTATTCTCTATCTTGAATATTAATCGAGATATTTGCATTTTTATTAAGTATGTGCGGATAACAGAGTTGAGATCGGCTAAAGTCGGTTCTATTCGGGACTTTCCCCCGAAAGCTAGCTGGGCCGTTTCCGTAACTGTTCGGCTCTCGTGAAATTGGTTTAGAGACTCGTCGCAGGTTGGCCGTGTGAGTTAAGGCGTAGGTCTTAATCTTGCCTGGTACGCCTTGAGTGGCGGGATCGATTCCCGCACTGGGCAGTAGAAATATATTTAGTGACAGACTCATTAAATAAACTTCTTAGGACCACCCTGGGAAGGAAAGAGTGGTAACCTGTAGATAACCCGTCCTGATTAGCCATAGTAGCATAAAGTGGACGTAAATAATAATAAACCACCAAATGATCATCAATGTTGTAAATTTCATTCGATTAAAACTACAAAAGATTCCCAATAGCCTTAGTTGCAAAAAGCGGACGTTAATAAATAATAATAATAATAATAAAACTACAAAATATGTTTTGCTCGTAGCAACTTAATATTTTACTCTTGCCTGTGTGAGAAAGACATAAAAATGCAAAAAATATATGGTGATTCTATTTTGAGAACAGGTTCCCCAGCAATTTCGAGTTCAATTTTAGCGGAGCACATAAGGGCGTTGGTGGTAAGCTACGGCATTCCCTTGCCTGCCGTTCATCACAATTTCTCCCAACGTACCTCACCCTCCGTCACGCTCTTCACAAGATTGACATTTCCTCTTGCAAATGTCAGCTGTATAACCTATTTCATGCCCTGATTTATACTGAAGATGGAAACTCTAGGCGACATGTGGGTAACTTTGTTTTCATAATTTCCCCCTTCCCTTAGTCTCTTTATAAGGTCAATAGCGGCGCTATTTACAGATTTCTAAATATCCTTCGCTTTTATAACATTTACAAAACGTCACCAAAGTTTTATATGAATACGTTCACTTCGTCTTCTTTGAGACTAAAGGAACAAAGCTTACTAACCGATTTTTTGTCTGTTGAAGATTATTTCATAGGGGTTAGTAAATCAAAACATTTCCATAATTTTGTTGAATTAACCTCTCAACAATCAAAACGATCTGAGCAAATTAAGAGCAAATGTACTTTAAGATATGCTTAATATGTGGTCCTTAATAAAATTAACTATATATATAGGACAGATTAAAACACTTTTGTAGTCAGTATGGGAGGAATGTTCCCATCCAGCGCATTTGTTAGTAAATAAATCCTTACTGTCAGCGTACACTGGACTCTTGATTTGATAAACAACCTCTGTTAATAAATATTAAAATACTCCATTAAATTCCAGTAAGTGGGCATTGGTAAATAAATAATTTGCATGAAAGCGGCCTAATTACATACAATAGAAGTTTTTAATAGTCTAAATACAGAAAACAATGTGTTAATATAAGAAACACTAATTTGAACCTACAATAAGAATAGAAAAGATATAGTATTAGTAATAAATTGTAAACAAAAAATCGGTCATTAAAAAAGGCTATCAGTGAAATAGTTCATAATTTCTATTCAGTTATGAGGAGAGGGGCGAACCTGATTGGCTAATATCAATATTATCACATGATTTGACTTTATTTCTAATTTTTCCTGTAAGATTTTATCGGATTAAGTAAAGATAGTTATTGAATAAAAATGTTAAATACGATGAGTATTTTTTTGGTACAAGATATGTTAAGAAGCAAATGATGGTTGAAGTGAAAGAGAAAATTTATTAAAAGGGACTCGAGAATGAAGAGGTGACCTGAGTATATTAGCTTAAGTAGAAAAACACAGGCTGCTTTGGCTAACTGTTAGTAGTTGTGGCAAAAGAGTACTTGTGAAGTGAAAAAGCAAAGGCTACTAAGAGGAGGCGGAATGTTGAACTGATTTATGCCTGGGTTTTTTTTTCAGACTTCATTAGTGCAGAGGAGATTGGCGGGACAAATAAGAGGTGGACAGCCATTGAGCGAGGCATTATACAGGGTCCGAGTGAGGTGGTCACATTGTGCGCACACGCAGCAGCTGGTCTCACAAAGAACCACTCTTCACCTGACACATTTACCCGGTGTCTCTTTCTTCTTGAGGCACAACGGTACGCTCGACCGGAGCTCCCCGGCCCTTTCCATTTCACCGGCCATTGTCAGCCCCCTCCCTTCATTCAAGGCTTCGCCTCTACTATCTTCATTCATGCATATTCATAGTCCTAGCCGGCAGCAGCGCTCCTATCGTTCCTCTTTTTCTCTCCTTTTTTACTACTCTCGTCCACTTCATGTTTACAACAGCTCTACATGTGGAGGGTCCTTTTCAAATGTTACTCAGCATTTCAAAACAAAAGGACCATACGAGAAGAATTAAACCAATTTGCAGAGGAAAACAGGATTAGGTATTTCTACATCAGGTATTTTTCCTAAATAAATGGCAGCATAGTTCCGACAGTTTAAAAAAAAAATTCACTGTTACGGAGATAGACTTGATTTAAACCCCTGTGATATTATAAAACTATCAGCTTAAAAAATTGTATATTTTAGCATATAGCATTTTACTCAAAACCGAAGGAATTTATTCCTGAACTCATGCATATTATACATCCCCCTCACTATTATATGCCATAATACACTCCCACCATTATACTGTTTTATGAAACATTTTCTTATATGTAGTAGCTTGGAGAAGCATCTCAAAGTGACTAAAAAAAATTAATAAAACAAGATTGCCCAATCCAAGCCTATGTATAGGAAGCGAATGATACCAACATCACCCGATTTTCCACCTTTCCAACTTTCTATTCCTTTATACACACTGTAGTAAACAGTCATACAATGTTCGGACTTCATATTCTTGAGTTTCATCAATTTTTGGAGTCCTTACTAATTTTGCGATCATGATTGACGTGAAACAAATGGCACTTAAAGCAACTATCAGTCCCGATATTTTATTTTCAAAACACCTAAATTTATTAAAAGCAATAGCCTATGATATCCTTAAGCTGAAAGAGGAAAAGATAATATGAAATTAATATTATGTATTTTTTATTGGTTATTTAATTGTTGTATTTAATGTTTTTGTTTTATTTTGTCAAGTTTAATTTTCATAATCTTATTTACATTTTAATATGTATATATATTATTATATAAAAAATTATTAAAAGTTTTGACAAAATGCACATATAATGCAAATATGCATGGGATGTGCAGAAAAATAAAATTTCTCCCCATAGGGTTACTATTTAGAGGAAATACATAAAAAAAAGGAACTGTATCACTCACTATTCATCTGGCCATGTGAGTTATGGTTGTTTAGTCTTAATCTCACTTGGTAAACCTAGAGTCGTGGATTCAATTACAACAGGAATTTATGTAGTAACAAACTAAATAAATAAAATCTTTTGTCCCACCCTGACTAGGAAAATGAGGTAACCTGTATATAATCGGCCCCAATTAGCAATACTAACACAAAGTGGACGTTAAGAAATACAAAATTTGTCACTGTACATCTCTAGCTATTTATACTTCAATTCTTGTCTTTATAAGGAGAAATGTAAACTGTGAGAACATGTCGGCGTTTCTATTCAACACTTGGGAAATCTGCTAAATGTACCCAGCACCAGCGTGCCCGACTTTTAGAGTTCCTCTTGATTTAGTTTTTTATTCAGACACCATCGAAATGCCTTCTTGTTTTTCAGACTTCATGAAATATTGGTGCAGCAGGAAAGTAGCTGTAATAAATGAAGCTAGCTTGATAATTTAAACAATTACTATATTGAGTTCAGTTAGTTAATATAGTTACAATTTTGAGAGAGGGGGATGAATTTATGTAAATTAGCAAACCTGTCTACTTATAGTCATGAGATTGTTGTTGTTGGTGATAACCCTCCCCTTGTGAATCACCTCGTTGAACGCTTAGCAGCTGTCACTAAATGGTGCAGTTGAAACTGGTTCTGGTCTGTAAATAAGATATTCGTGTTGATCGCTGATAGTGTTAGACCTAGGTAACAGAAAAATAAGAATATGTAAAAATACCTCCTGGACGGAAATGTATTTCGCATCCTCATATTCTGTACTAGAGTTTCTAACAACAATAAATATTCCGATTATTGATTATTCATAAAAAAAAAAAAAAAAAAGTAGAAAAAGAAGAAAAACAACTAATTAAAATCACTGACATTACAACAGACTGTGTTTATTAATTTCTTGAACATTATCTACCCTCCATGAAAAAGAATATTTTCCTACACTTCATTTTCAGAATATTTTAAATTATCTCATGCCAGAAGAAGTCTGACCTTTGATTTGGAGCATGAAAATTGCTCTATTAAAAGAATAAAAAGAAAGCTGCATTCAAGCTTCTATAAAAAATTACCTTTTCACTTCAAATGCCATTTAGTTATTTGAATACTGTAGTCAATTTATCTCCGATTCACCTTTCTGTACTCATCAGATTGTTTAACCCTCCGTCGGGCGCAGCTGGCCTGAGAGGCCAGGAAAACATTCTTTTTGATGGCCCTCCTCATCCTGCCTCCCCTGTGGGGCGCCATTCCCAGTAGTTTCCTGATTCGTGTTCATGCTTAGAATCCCCTACTAAAGTCTATTGTCATCCTTCATCAGCCCGTCTGTTCGCTAGGTGGCTTGTGAGGCCGACTGCGCCCAATTGCTCCTTAATTTCAAAGATGAGTTTTTTTTTCTAGATATATCTATTGCAATCATTCCTTTTAGTAAGATTAATTCTATTCTCTACGGAAGTTCGTCTATATCTTGAGAAATAAGTGCTAGTCTAACTCTGACCTCTCTGGCCAAGTGTCCTGATCAATTTTACTTGTTTTAGTTAAAGATTCATTCCATTCTAATAAAGTCATTATTTTACGTTCTAAATAGTACATTTGTTTTCCTTAGATACTAGCGAAGTCTGTCCTACCGGTGTTTTAAATAAAAATTAATTAGTTGGGGAGTGGGCGGTTAAAATATGTGGGCGGCCTCTCAGGCTGAGTGCGCCCGATTTTGTTTCGTCCAGAGGTGCGCCCGACGGAGGGTTAAAAAACGAGTACTAGAGGTCAGAGGTTGAGTGTTTTGACATTTAGTCCACTCTATTTCAGCTAGTAAAATTGATACGCTTGTTGTAAATTTATTGTGTCTAAAGGGTATAACCTTTGCATTCTAAATCAATAAGCGTAATTGATATGTAATTGAAGTAGCAGAAATACCCCTAAATGCCACGAGCAAGTAAACGCCTCAATGTAATTTAGTGTAATAAAGCCGTTCGTCATTTAATCAATTCTGAAAACGATAAATAAAATTGTGTAGTACTATTGAAGGGTTTCTACACAAAATTAAGTCACCTGTGCGTAATTATACATTAATGGACTAAAAAAAAAAAATAAACATTCACTTATTATTTTACTTTCCTTAATACCATAAAACCTAGAGTCGTTAAATGGATTCTCACATAGGGAATTGGAATTTATTTATTGACGGTACATTGAATATAATCCTTAATCCCGCTCTGGCTCGAAAAGTGTGATGAGAGACCTCTAAATTAATACGCCTCAATTAGCCTTAGTCTATTTTAAGTGGAAAATCAGAGATTTTTTAGTGGAAAAAAGTCCGTCACGCAGGAGCTGCGTAAACTAAGTAGATTTCCCACGTGAAGTTTTACTCTCATCCGTTATCCGCCCCGATTTCATAAAAATGAAAATATTTCGGTTTATATTTAAGATAGATAATAAATGTATATAACAATATTTATAGTAAATTTAATTTGCAATAATATTGATTCTATACAATTTTTCGATCCGACGTATAGTAACGGAAATATTTCGAATTTTAGAAAATCCTCCCCTCTAAACTCCCCCTCCCACTATTCCGATTTTAGCCATTAACGAACTTGATCTTTCTTTTTATATAAAACGACTAAATATCGAGTTTGGTAACGATTGAACAAAAATTGCGACCGCTAGAGCGGTAACAGACAAATCTCTCTCTCTCTCTATATATATATATATATATATATATATATATATATATATATATATATATATATATATATATACAGTTTTGAACGGACTTCATTTTCGTCATCTACTAGGTAGGATCGATGGGCATTTGAAGAAAAATTTCGAAAATTCCGTCATGAGTACAACCTCAATAGCTGATTTCCCTTAAAGGAAATCTGCTAATAAAACGGCAACAGTGTCTAATAATGATTTCTACATTTAGTCTTAATACACTTGATAAACTTCTAGTCGTAGCGAAAGCGTTTGGTGTCAACGTCACTAAAAAGTACCTCTAGTCCCTCACTGGTTAGAAAATTGTGGTAATTCTAAGATAGCCATTCTTGATTAGTCTTAGTTTTATAAAGACGACATTTGTCTTAAAGCGCCAACACAATATTGTTAGCATCGTCGTTAAATTTATAGTACATTTAATGCCTTTTTATTCTTCATATGTAATTTAATTGAATTCAAATTTTTCAAAGGTCAATTTTTGAGTCAGTTAATCTGAATTTTGTCTTCCTAATGAAATCGAATGAAGGCTTTCAAAAAATCAATTCTTCTCTTATAAAAAATAGTTGTAAAGGCGTAAATAAGTTCTTGCCCAGACAGAAGATTTGATTATGTTACATTGAGGAAAGTCTTGCCTTTCTCTTAATTTGCCCTCCTTGATGGCAGTTAATTTTGTTTGTAAGAGGGTAGTTCAAATTGATCATTTTTACGGCATATGTGTATTATACACCTCATTCTATCAAATAATAAAGATAAGTTATAGATAAGAAACAGAAATCTATTGGACAGAAATAAAGAATGTATGAAAAACTCGCTTAATATTTGAGTTAGGAAAGTATGTATAATGCAAATTCATAGTATATCATCATCTACGAGCATCAATATTATATACTGGATCTACTGATATGGTACAACACCTCCGATTGTACATAAAGTTTCGAAGATTATTATATACAATTTTTTCGAAACAACTCAGCAATAGAGATATTTTGATTTTTCGATTTTCTTCCCCTTTGAACCCATTTTAGTTATTATCGAACTTGATCTTCAGCATTACATGAAAAGCATATATATCCATTTTGGGAGCGATGAAACAAAATTGCGACCTCTAGAGCGGTAAGAGACATGTTCATATGGGGGGGGGCTCAGGTAAGCCATGTCAGTTAAAGCGTCGGCCTTAATCACACATGGTAAACCTGGAGTGGAGAGTTCGATTCCCGTCTAAGTAATAGGATTTTATTTAATAAACCCCTTAGTCCGACCCTGGCTAGAAAAGGATGGTAAGCTCTAGATAACAAGCCCCAATTAGCAATATCAGCAAAAAGTGGACGTTAATAAATAATAATAATACATACGGAGAAATTGCATTTTCTATTTCCATCTTCCACTTGTATTAACTTTTAGGCAACTACAATAATGATTTCCAGAGCGAAGCCAGGTACCTTAGCTAGTATATACATAATTATGAACCGACCTCATTTTCGTCATCTACTAGGTAGGATCGATGGAAATTTGAGGAATTATTTCAAAAATCGCGACATGAGTACAACCCCAATAGCTGATTTCCCTTAAGGGAAATCTGCTAAAAGGTCTTATATAACTATCATAAATGTCTAATACGTACAGAAAAATTTGCAATTTCTTTTATTTGGACCCTCCTAAGTAAACCCCCTTTCCATTAGTCGATTGCAATCAAAAGTGGGATTTCTAAATGAGACAATAATTCTAAATATAAACTTTCAATATTCTAAGGGAAGTCGTTTTTGAGTTACCGAGAAACATACAATGCCATGGATTCAGGGAAGGTCTAATCGGTTTATTCCTTTGAAATCTGAACTTTTGCAATTACAATACTTCCTTTAATTACAGCGTACAAGGAAGTAAAAACGCAACGTTTAACAATGGTATTGTACTCTTCCAATTCATCAATTACTTTTGATTAGATCTCTCCGCTGGTGCATTGAATTAAACTTTATATCTCCGCTATTTATGTAATAATAGATGATATTAATCTTAGACGGTCCCTAACTCCTCTGTCATGCTAGAAATGCCATCCATTTAATCACATGGATATATCGCCTACATGGAAGTTGGCTTATTTGATTTACTGCCCCATCAAGTAAAACAATGCTCCTATTGTCTCTTCAAGACATTCATTGAAGCAACTAACATCAAAATAAACAATCGTCAGCCATATATTTCTTGCCTCTGCATTAAGATATTTAGTTGTACACTGATTTTGAGGCAAACGACTTTGTTATCTGACTTACGTAAGTTCTAGCTTCATGAGACTTGTATTATAATAATTTTGAAGAAAACTACAATCATATGTCCCGTGAATTTTTTTATTATTAAGCACTGCTATATAAATTCATTTTTAAAGGGTAGTAATTATAAAATACAAGAGAATATCGATATATTTCCTTGATGGAAGGATAAAAAAAAAAATTCTAAAAGAAAACTACACAGCTTGTCGCCTACGCTTTTCACAATAGCCTAGTCTAAAAACATATATTTATCAAGCTTTTTAGGAAAAGAGAGGTGCATATATTAATGGTATCAAACTCAACAATTTAAAAGTCCGTCACTCAGGGGCTGCGTTAACTAAGCAGATTTCCCACGTGCGCCACGTATTTGCATTTATCTCAAAACTTAAAAGTTCAATGAGAACAATATTTGGTATTTAAGCTTCAAATAAAGTACTTCATAACATAATAGAATATTATTAATATGAGATGAGTAGGAGTGGGGCTTTACTGAAGACCGAAAACTAAAAAATGCAAATATCTCAGTAAATAATCAAGATAGTGAACAAATATACACAATAACATTTATAGAACATTACATTTGCAATAATATTGGTTCTATACAATTTTTCGATCCGACGCATGATAACGGAGATATTAAGAATTTTCGAAATTCTCCCCCTCTATACCCCCCTCCTCCTGGTCCTATTTCAGCCGTTAACGAACTTAATCTTTCTTTTTGTATAAAACGATTACATATCAAGTTGGGTAACGATAAGTCAACAATTGCGACCGCTAGAGCGGTAATAGACACACACACACACACACACACACACACACACACACACACACACACACACATATCTCTATATATATATATATATATATATATATATATATATATATATATATATATATATATATATATATATATACATATACAGTTTTGAACGGACCTCATTTTCGTTATCTCCTGGGTAGGATCGATGGACATTTGAAGAAAAATTTCGAAAATGCGTCATGAGTACGACCTCGATAGCTGATTTCTATTAAGCAAAATCTGCTAAAATTTGCTGATTACATTGTTCTCACTGCTACAGACGCAGTGGAAACGACAATACTGATTGGAGAGCTAAAAAAAGGAATGAAAAAGAATAGGTCCTACACCAAAACTAGGAAAAATCCGATTCAACGACGATTAGTAATATGAGACCTATAGCTATAGGTGGGAAAGTACGAGAATAAGTGGACGAAGTGTACTCCTTCATTGGAACAAATTCTGATCCTTGAAATTCATAATGGAAGTGAGGTAGATGTCTCAGGTCCATGAAACTATGTATACTGCATAGAAGTACTCAAACCAGATAAATGTCTGATAAAGTGGAGCTAACAAAGCATTCCTAGTATAAACAGACTTCTACAATACAAAGAATGAAGAAATCAAGAAAAAACAGGGCTTATGATGTCAGTGTAGTGGACGTGGGCAGGTCACCTGGTCTAGAGCAAGAATATAAGGTTGACGAATGATTCAACAGAATGGCTACACTTTGACTTGGAAAAAGAAGGGGAAGCGACACCGATTTCTCAAGGGTTTTAGGGCTACATGGTGAAGAAAAAAGTCCGCCACGCAGGGGCTGCGTAAACTAAGCAGATTTCCCTCGTGAAGTTTCGTAATAGATAAATATACATACTGCTAACACAACCCCACCGTGAGTAAATACAAACGGAAATAAGAAATGTTTCATCCAATTACAAAACCTGCCGACAGGAAGCGTTGGGTTAGAAATTTAAACAAACGGGTCTGCCCGCCTCACACCGGAAAGAAAAACAATTACTGAAATATATCAGAATATAACATATTAATTTTATTGAGAACTATTAACTATAACTAGTACTGTAATTAATAATGAGTCAGAATAATTGTTATCTCAATCAATCAAATTTTAGTAGTCCAAAACCTTAAGACGGGGGGGGAGCACCAGAACATATTTGCATGTATCTCGTATAATAAAGGTTTCTTCAATACAATTTTTGGTATTTAAACTTCGAATAATGTGATTTATTATGTAGCAGAATATTGTTTATGTAACATAAGTAGAAGTGGCGGTTTGCTAATGGCTAAAAACTGAAAAATGCAAATATCTCGGTTAATATTTAAGATATTGAATAAACATATATAACAATATTTATAGTAAATGTACTTTGCAATAATATTGGTTATATACAGTTTTTCGATCCGACCTATGGTAACGGAGATATTTCGAATTTTCGAAAATCCTCCCCTCTAAACCCCCCCCCTCCCCCTGGCCAGATTTCAGCCGTTAACGAACTTGATCTTTCTTTTTACATAAAACGACTAAATATCGAGTTTGGTAACGATTAAACAATAATTGCGACCGCTAGAGCGGTAACAGAAAAAAAAAGAAAAAAAAAATATATATATATATATATATAATTTTGAACGGACCTCATTTTGGTCATCTCCTGGGTAGGATCGATGGACATTTGAAGAAATTTTTCGAAACTCGCATCATGAGTACAACCTCAATAGCTGATTTCCATTAAGGGAAATCTGCTAAAAACACGAGACTGGAAGGAATGGCAAAGTTTAGGACGTTGAAAGTATGAATGAAGGGTGAAGAAAATTGACATACTTCACTTTCCAAGACGGCTGGAAAAACTAAACCATTTAGAGGAGGACTGTACACGTCATTTACAGTGAAGATACGATCAATAAGATGACGTTCAGACAGAATATCAGGGCTATGTTAATATGAATCAGAACATACATAAACTTAACTTGAAATTGTTCTATTGCTAAAAATGGAATTTATAATTTTCCATATACTGCCTCGTAAATTATACATATATATAAAATTGTAATTAATTTTTACTACTATATCAACCATGAACATTTTAAGTCTTTTATTTATATATTTTCTCTGTTAGTCTTGTTTATTACAATGTGTGTGCTATAACAGCTTAAAATTACCATATTGCTTAATCTCATTGGCCTTGACTAGTGCATAATACATGTATGTATCTATATTTATTTGACCATAACCTATAATAATAAAAATAATATTATTTTTTCACCTTAATAGATCCAAATTTAAAAAGAAAAAATACATCACTTATGCCTTAAATTAGACTCTTGCTATAAGAGATTTGATACTGTTTGGTCACGCACCTTTCATGATATTTGAAGGATAAGGGAAATATCATTAAATTATGAAGGACAGATGTTGCAGCGGGGGAGGATAGAGAAAAGTTTTGAAGCTGGAGTAAAGAGGGCGTGAGGTAGCGGTTTGGTTAACTGTAATAATTTACACGTTTCAGAGTTTACCGCTTTTTCTGTGGAACGGCCCGATTCCTCTAGACGAAGGTTGGTTTCGCTTCTTGCTCCATAATTATACACGGCTATTGAAAATTATCCAACTCAGTGAGCTTTGACCAGAACCAATAAATTAGCAATAAAAAATTCCAGCAAGGAATGCGTAAACTAAGCAGATTTCCCGTAAGTTGGAGCAATAAATAGTTTAACTATCGTGACTTATGATAAAATATTTTTTTTTTTTTTTTTTAAATACGAGTAATAATTTTGCACGTAACGATTTTGCATTTTATTCCTTTTCTAAATATCCTCTCCTTCTCACCGGATTTTGGATATCAGCGTACTTGACCTTTAGTTTTAAGTGTATCCTGTTAAGTAAAAATCATCAGAGTAAAACAGCATTCCATAAATCGTTGAAGAGACATTTTCTTATTTATTTGTGACTTGTACTAGACCATAGCTCATAATTATATATTGACTAAGAAATATTCTATGTATATGTTAAAAGCATATTACGATACGTAAGTATTATCGTACAGCGAGTACCGAGATAGTTTTTGACGAGAAAGGAATAGAAAAGAACGTTCTTTAATCCTTGGTCGGGGGTATCACTATTGATACTTAAGGAATAATTTCCCACCATATATCTTAACTTTATATTATAGATCGACGGATCATGTTGTTCTAATAATAGAGTTTGTTAATTGATATCTAGTGACATACACCTTTTAGGTTGCTGACTGTGTTAAAATATTTTAGTTATTTAGCTGACTAGATGCAATATGTATTGTTTTACTTAGTATTGATATTGTCCTAGGGATTGATGTCAGTTGCTGTGTGCTTCAGCATCTCAATGTAATTGAGCAGCCCCACAAACTGTATATAGTCTTTTTACAATAAAGTGATTCTCTCTGACAAAAGAGAAGCTTAACAAATATACACAAAAACAATTAAAACAAATAATGTTCATTGCCTCAAATACTCATACCTAGTTGAACCAAAATAAATCATGCCTGGTTGGACCAAGGCACTAAAGGCAAATGGCATGACACAACCAGTGGGAAACGTCAAAATTATGCCAAGAGGTGGTAGGTCGAAATCTAAGCAGATTTCCCTTAGATATGCTCATGTTACGCTTCTGATCTCATCTCACGACTTATTATCTATTTCTAAACTCCTATGAGTAGAGGTGAGGATTTACTGAAGGCCGTACATAATAAAGATGAGCTATAGATAAGAAACAGAAATTTATTGAAGACAGAATTCAAGAAAGTACGAATAATTCCCTTAATATTTGAGTTACGAAAAACTGTATGTAACAACTGTATAGCATCAATAGTTAGACAAGATTGGTGTGTTATAACATATTTCGATACGACTCATAGTAACGAAGATATTATGAATTTTCGAATTACCTCCAGTACCCCCCCCCATTTCTCTACCGATTTTAGGCATTAGCTAATATGACCTTTTGTACTGTATAAAACAGTATGTAATAATAATGAATAGTATTATACGACGTTAATAAATAACAATTAGTACATCCATGGAGAAGTCATTCATTTAATATTCACAAAAAACTTGCTCATTTTTGCAATTATTGTAAAAAAAAAAAAAAAAAAAAAAAAAAAAAAAAGTTCTATCATGATACTCGTATAACAACTACAGTACAACAATTATAATATAGTTTAACAAACCAAGACACCATACTATAAATATAAAAAACATACAAAAGGCTGTGACCCTGCTATGTAAACAAAACAAGGAAGGTTACTCATAGGAAGGTTACAAGGAGGGTTAACCCTAGTCATAGTGCAATAACAATGTATAATAGTTTATAGGTATCTTTAGTCTTGGTAAGTAATAATAAGAAAAAAACACCCTTTTACAATAATGTGTAATAACAATGTGCAATATTATAAAGTAGTACATGTAATTTTACAGCCCTGAAGAAGAGAAAATAAAGATTCTCGAAATATCGGCATAAACTAAGATTTATTTACCAACATTGACCAAAACTCCGAAAAGAATAACACACCATATATAAATACAACCTGGTCGAAAACATCAGCACAATTATATATATATATATATATATATATATATATATATATATATATATATATATATAATTTTGAACGAACCTCATTTTCGTCATCTTCTGGGTATTATCGATGGGCATTTGAAGACAATTTTCGAAAATCGCGTCATAAGTACGACTTCAATAGCTTGAGGGAATTCTGCAAAAAAACACGTACTCACCTTCTTTTATTTATTCCCCCCTCCATATTCCATGTCTCATTTTTAAAGTAGATTTAAATAGTTTTAAAAAGTGGCACTGTTATATGCTAAGTTTGAGGGTAGATATTTCTTGGAAGAGAATTCCTTCTTATTTGATAGACAAGATTGGAGTTCATATAACTCCATCTAAGAAAGAGCACTTCACTTACCATTCTCTGTTTAAATTTATATATGTATTATGAAAATAATGATATTTATTAATCCACAAATTGGGACATTCTCTTTGCACTGCCAAAACCGGGTTTGATAGAATACTTAGGAAGATGTCGGGTTTTATTAATCAGTACTATACTAAACTATACTTAATCCTTAAGTAGGGTACGAAAATAGTCTTTAGTTAAATATTAAACGTTAGTAGATAAATAAAACATCTTTATTACCTGTTCATTTTATTCTCAAGTTAATAAACAACGAAAACATTCAACATTAGAAACGTTAAGCATCGTTATTTTGTGAAGAAAACTAAAAACTTATTAACGATGCCAGTCTAAAACTCCCTTGACCCTCCGGCGGGCGCGCTGCGGCATTTGGACCGCAGTCTGAACATCTGTCAATATACTAGGAATAGAAATGACTTCAGCGGGCTGGGGGTTCCAGGTATTTGTATATCAACATTTTCTGACATGTTGAGTCGGTTTTCTGAGGGCTAAAAAAATTTGCTACCTTCGTGGGACACATCGAAATAATAGAATAAGCGTTGTATGGAATATGTGCTAAAGGAATTTTTGCCGAAATCACAGTATCGATCAAGTGACGTGCAATAATTGTCAGGGAACTGCTTTATACGAGGAAGAAGTTTGATTTTTGTCCCGTAATATAAAAAGTTCATTTTTTCTAGTTCCTAATTGATAAATTAATTTTTTTTTCTTGCAAATTTCGAACCGAATATTTTTTCTGTATTTGATCATTTATAACCTTGACTTATTTTTTTATTATATTACTAATTTACTATTACTCTGTATTTATATTAGAAATTGTTTGTTCAAACTTTATGAAAACAATTAATAATTTTACTCTTTTTTTAGTCTGTAAAATAATTTTATAAAACATAAAATTATTGTTGTATACCACTATTCCTACGTTCCTGAATATCCTATGTAGGTAGTTGTTTATAATAAACAATTTATTATTAAAATATCTCAATCATTATTATACCTATTGCAAGGTTGTTTTTTATATTCCAAAGCTATTTATAAAAAAAAATGTTTAGCCATCCTTTACTTAGCAATATGATAACGTATAATTTCCATGCATTAGAATTACTGTAAAACCAAAGCAAAAATGAATAAATAACATAAATAAGTAAGTTATTGCTTATTTTCTAATAAAAAATAGAAAAAAAAACAAAATGCGGTCCAAACACGGCAGCGCGCCCGCTAACGTAGGCACGCCCGCCGGAGGGTTAAATAATTTAAACAGCTATAGTTCATAAGTATTAACTAAGCATAGAAAGACTATAAATAAATAGTTGGTGAGAATGATATAATTTATATTTATAACATTGTCTTTATTCTCCCTTATTTATGATGAGAGTTCGTGGATGGTTTTCTTAAACTTTGTAATTTTCAATAAACTTCTTACACAGAAGACTGACTAAAAATCTAATTAAAGCCCCTAGCAACACCAAGGAAGAAAATCAATACAGATATACTTCCATTATGGAAGCTTATCGGCAATTTATTGGGTAACTCATTTACTTATGATGGATTGTCCGGAGCCGAAGGCTTCATCTGTCATCATATATTTTCTATAAATAGTATGTCTACGTGAGAGAAAAATCCATTAAAGAAGACTATCAATTATTATATATATATATATATATATATATATATATATATATATATATATATTTATCCAGTAGGCGTCGATCCTTCCCTCTGAACAGAGTGGGTGAGTGCTCGAAGAAAACGATATCCCCACTCATCCATTGTTACTGTTTTTTTTTTAATGAGTACGAGATGTGAACGTTATTCTAAACAATATAGACGTCATCACTTAAGGTAAGAAAAGTACAGCTGTAAGAAGTGCCAAGGTTATTGATATTCATTGGGTAATATTCATTTATTGTAGAGCGTTCGATACGAGGCGATATTTTCATAAAAAAAAAAAAAAAACAATGAATATAATCAAAAATGAAAACAGTAACAAGAAATCTAAACAATAGTATTAGAACAGAACAAACTAAGAACTCTACCAAATAACTAAACTCAACTAAATAATAGAACCCAACCAAATAACGAAACGCAACTAATGAGACACAGCACGAATCAACAAATAAAAAAAAATAACTATAATGACTTATAAAATTAGGGAAAGAATTAAATAATTTCAATGTTTTAAATTAAAACTAAAATCAAATAAATAAAAATAAGTATGTTCATTAATAAAATGAACAGATTAAATTTCCCCCCCCCCACCTCCCACATTCTCTATCACACAAAAACGCACGCACGCACGCACACACACGTATGCACGCACGCACACACACACACACACACACACACACACACACACACACACACACACACACACACACACACACACACACAAACAAAGACACACACACACACACACACACAAACAAAAACACAAACATATAGTAAACAATTTTAGCTGCAGTTAAAAAGATTTAGTTAAACAAGGATTAAAAAGGTGTAATATTTCTAAATGTGTGTGTATAGGTTAATGTAATGTAAATTACATGGCATTAACATATACGATTAGAGGTGACGTTTTGCAGACGTCTTATTAAAATGTTAGTGTACCACGAAGTTCTCAATTCTTAAAAAAAAAATATGATAAACGTTTAGTTTTCCTATTACAAATTAAACAAAACTATATGCTTTGAAGCTGAATAACTAATTAAAGGAAGTTTTTTAAAGTTTCTGTATAATTTTATCCCTCCACTACTTATAAATTCAATGATTTAGAAGAATTGAAGTCAAATTAAATAAGATTGAGTGAGGATAAGTGAAGAATTAAGTATCAAACTTAAACGACGGAAGGATAATAAGGTGAAAACACCCCCACTCATAATACTTCATTTATTAAATGCAGAGTACTTTCGGGGGGAACCGTCCCATCTTCAGTGCTCTAGAGTTGGTCCCTATTGAGCCGACATCTCCGGCGATACTGGCCAGCACTGATGATGGGACAGTTCGCCCCGAAAGTACTTTGTCTGTAATAAAAGAAGTATTAAGAGTGGAGGTGTTTGACCTTTTTGATCCTTCCGTTGATGATGGACCTCCACCAGCCAGCCCAAATCCAGACCAACACGATACCTTTAACAACTGTGAATGCTCTCTCTCTCTATGTGAGCCTACAGTATACCTATTTCTTTTCAGTTATTGGTTGTTGAGGAAACGTGGATAGGGGAGAGCGATAACACTGGTCAACAAATTAAAAGAAATTATTTGTTTCCTTAGAGTTTTTTATTGTTTCTTTCTCAATTTGAAACATATGTTTTGAACATGAAAACAATGTTTGTCTAACAGCTTTTGTTTATGATATACAGCTTATTAACCTTAATTAGTGTTTTTACTCAGATTTTTGTTTTTTGTTGGACACTAAAATATATTCTTTTGTTGTTTTAAATATGCCTTCGTCCAGACGGTGTTGTGTGCTCAATCCAGATTGTTTTTGCTATATTTGTGGCGAATATATATTTGAAAAATACCGGAAACCTATATCAGACTTTGTAAAAACTGCATATCATCAATACTTTAAAATAGATTTGAATAATCAGGACAAGCGATGTGTTCCTCATATCGTTTGCCAGAAATGTGTTGTGTGTCTACGAATATGGTCCAGTGGGAAAAGAGACGCAGTGAAGTTCGAAACTCCCATGATTTGGAGAGAACCTCAAAACCATCATGACGACTGCTACTTCTGCGTTGTGAAAATAAATGGAGTTAACCCAGGAAATCGAAGTAAGTGGTCTTATCCTAACTTATCTTCTGCTCAACTACCTCAATTAAAATCACGAGATGTACAACCTAGTACATCTAAATTTTCAGATGATCCAAATCACTGCGAACAAAATATATTAAGTGATGACTCTGATCCAGACTACAAATGTAGCCTTTCAGAACCTCAAGCATTTAATCAGAAAGAACTAAATGACTTAGTGAGGGATCTGAACTTACCGAAAGAATCTTCTGAAATTTTAGCATCTCGTTTAAAAGAAAAAAATTTGCTTACTCCCGAATGCAACATCACTTTTTATCGTTCCCGAGAAAAGAATCTGTTACCATATTTTTCTGAAGAGAAGGATTTGGTGTTTTGTAACGATGTTGGTGGTCTTTTGCAACAGATGGGTTTGAAGAACTACAATCCTGGGGATTGGCGTCTTTTTATGGACAGCAGCAAAAGAAGTTTAAAGTGTGTTTTGCTCCATAACGGTAACAAGTACGGTTTGAAACCTATTGCACATTCGACGACTTTAAAAGAAGAATACGCAAATATTTCAAAGGTTATTGAAAAAATTAAATATCAAGACCACAACTGGGTCATTTGCGTTGATATAAAAATGGTTAACTTCCTTCTAGGTCAACAAGGGGATACACAAAGTTCCCTTGTTTTTTGTGTCTCTGGGACAGTCGTGACAAGCAACACCATTGGTCACAAAAGGTTTGGCCGGTGAGGGAAGAGCTGAAAATTGGTATAAAAAATGTTATAAACGTGCCTTTAGTTAACCGAGACCGCATCATACTTCCACCACTTCATATTAAACTCGGCATAATGAAACAATTTGTGAAAGCGCTTGACAAAAGTGGAGGATGTTTCAATTTTCTTTTACAGAAGTTCCCCGGATTAAGCACAGAAAAATTAAAATCCGGTATTTTTGATGAACTACAAATTAGGCAACTTGTGAAGGATCCTGGGTTTGTCAAATCAATGACTGAGGTTAAATCCAAAGCCTGGAACTCATTTGTTTCAGTTATGAATAATTTTCTAGGAAACAATAAATCTGAAGACTATGAACAACTTGTTGAGTGTATGTTATTGAGCATGCAACAGCTAGGGTGCGACATGAGCATAAAAATCCACTTCCTGCACTCGGATTGAGACCGATTCCCAAAAAATCTGGGCGATTTTAGTGAGGAGCAGGGTGAAAGATTTCACCAGGACATTCGAATTATAGAAGAGCGTTATCAGGGAAGGTGGGACACGCATATGATGGCTGACTATTGTTGGAGTTTGCAACGAGATCTACCTAAGGTCGTTTATTCAAGGAAATCCTATAAAAAATCATTTGATTGTGTTCAATAGAATTTTTATAACATTATTAATTACTTACCTTGAATGTTTAAAGTCAAAACAGTCAACATTTATATTTCAGAAAATAAAGCTGTCAGCAATCTCCCAGTATTGTTTTCATCGTCAGAGCCTTTGAAATACCCAATAAAAGTTAAAAAAAATTAGGGAAACAAAAATTGTGTTGTCCAGTGTAATAGGTCCACTAGTTCTAAAAGTGTGATTACCTCAAATATGTCAGAGACGCTAACTCCGGATATCGCCTACTTGGTAGGATGTTAAAAAAAAAACCCAAAAAACACTTATCTGTAGTTCATAGCCGAAATAAAAGAATTAGTCATAACTAAACTTCATATTTTGTTGAGTCTTAATGCAATTTAATAATAGCCCCAAGAGTGTAGTGGTAAAACTCCTGAGTAAACTTGCAAGAGTAATGAGAGATGTTGGTTCAACACTGGACTCTGCTGTAGAATTCATGAGCTGGCCAACTTGCGGCTGCTTCTTAGCCACACTTACTCCCTATTAATGAACAATGAACGAACAGCCATTCCCTTTACACCAATCTTAGCTCTAGGCGTTTTGTCACCTCTGCTTTCAGGAAATTAAGTGAACTAAATTCAGTTTAAATAATTATCTTTACATAAATATGAACAATTAAACTTTTAAAAGATACCGTAAATATGTGCTAAATCAAAGTCATTTTTACTTTACCCACACCAGTTAATTATTTCTAAAACAGTGATTTATGTTATCGTTAAATTGATAAAAGTAATGAACATTTGTTTGAAATAATATATTTAATCGAGTTTTAAATGTAAATTTCGTAGTAGCATAGCCATTAGTTCAGGCGTAAATCAACAAATTAAACTTCCTTAATGTTTACAATTTCTGAACCGTGTATCTTTGTAACAGCCGATTTCTTGTCTGCAACTACTAAGACTGCATATAAATACTGGACCTCTTTTTTTATGAAATATAATCCTCTTATACAATAATGCATACCTTTCTTCTTATTTAAGAACATGACTAAGTTGTATAAGATTTATTATTTCAAAAAAAAACTTAAAAGACCCATCAAAATTAAGCCCTTCATTGAGTCACGAGTCCCCAAAGGTTCGTCATTTTCCATTATAAAAAAAAACAATGGCTATTTTAAAGAATTAAAAAAAAACAGAAAAACTAAGACACAAATATGACCTCAATTCTCAAATATTTAATATATTAATGAGATCTGGAACAAATAACCCAGTAAATCTCTATTTTAATCATTCACTTACTATCTCATCAGTAGTTGTTAGACATGGCCCAGGAAGTATGTAAATATGTTCTATAAATTGTTGAAGTTGTCTTGACTACTGACTGTAAAGCATATATTAAGTAATTACATTTAATCGTAGCAAACCTTATAATTCATAAGTTCAAAAGCTTTCATAACTGCATTTTAGCAGATTTCCCTCATTGGAAATCTGCTATTGTCTTTTACTCGTGACACAATTCTTTTTGACTAATTTCCTCTAGTGGTGGCATTTTTGTTTAATTAACTCAATTTGATTTATGAGCGTTTTATGTAAAACGAAAGATCAGCTCGTTCTCTGCGAGATGGCCCGGTGAGAAGGTGGGTTTAGAGGGGGATTATAAAAATTCAAAATGTCAGTTATTTTACGCCAAATCGAAAATTTGCATAAAACCAATTTTGCATAAAACGATTTTTGAGAGACGTCCTCAAATGCCCATAGTTCCTACCAAGTAGAAGGCGAAAATGAGGTCCATTAAAATGTCGGTGGGTGTGTGTGTGTATATATATATATATATATATATATATATATATATATATATATTAGATATATCTATTTATGTGTATATACAGGGTGTCCCCAAACCAAACTTCAGGGATCGATACAGGATCGAAAAACTAAGAAAAAAAGTCCTCTGGCATATGCCTCGTTTTCGCTTCGTTTTTGAGAAAATCACAAAAAACTGAAAATAGTTGTGCAAAAAGTGTATTTTTTTTTAATAGTGTATTTAAATTACAAAAAACTATTGGCTTTTTGAGTAAGCTTAATTTTTTAATTTACGAGGAGTAAATTTAGAAAACATGAATATTCTCACGCATTCCTTATCAATAAAAGGTCTAGGTTGAGTGTTTAAACTTAAAAAGAAAACATTAAACTGTTTACTATCATTTTAATCCTTTTTGGGGGGAATCCAGCCTCGCATTCTCACATTAGTGGTGTTGCTAGTACTGTTCAGTCAAGTCAACAAATATGGCTAGATTTACCAACGCTGAATACGCGGACATAGTCTACGTCTACGGATTCTGCGATGGCAATGCACGTCAGGCAGTTCGGGAATATCGCAGACGGTTTCCTGACCGAGAAACCCCACACAGAGGTGTTTTTACCAGCACTTTCAGAAGGCTTCGAGAGACTGGGTCCTTCGCATGTAATCGTCGTGGAAACCGTATGGAGGCTCCTATGGAAGCCGACCTGAGGCGGAGGGAGAGGATACTGAGGCACTTCAATACCAACCCTAGCACAAGCGTCCGGAGAGCTGCTTCAGTTCTAAGCATACCAAAGACAACCATTTGGCGCACATTAAGGGCTGACCTCAGGCATGCTTACCATGTACAAAAGGTACAAAATTTAATACCCGCTGATTATCCCCGCCGATTAAATTTTTGTAATTGGTACAAAGAACAATTGCAAAACGATGTAAACTTAAGTTCGAAAGTAATCTGGACGGACGAAGCGACTTTTACACGTGCGGGCATATTCAATCAAAGAAACTACCACCTTTGGGCACATGAAAATCCCCGCGCTGTTAGAGAATTTCACTACCAGCATGAGTTTTCTGTAAACGTGTGGGTCGGTCTTTGTTATAATCGCATAATAGGTCCCGTATTTTTACCTGCTCGACTTCACGCTGAAAGTTATCATCTATTCCTGGAGAATGACTTACGGGCACTTTTGGAAGATATCCCTTTGGAAACAAGGCTTGAGAGCTGGTTTCAACTCGATGGTTGTCCTGCACATTACGGAAGGGCCGTAACAACGAGACTGGTTGGACATCAACTACCCATGTCACTGGATAGGTCGAGGTGGGCCGGTGCCTTGGCCTCCCCGGTCTCCGGACCTCACGCCACTAGATTTCTTCGTGTGGGGATACGTGAAAGAAAATGTCTACCGAGAGCCCGTCCGCACAAGGGATGACCTCATCGAGCGCATCAGAATGGTTTGCAACCAGCTCACCGCAGAACAATGTTTAAAAAAAAATACACTTTTTGCACAACTATTTTCAGTTTTTTGTGATTTTCTCAAAAACGAAGCTAAAACGAGACATATGCCAGAGGACTTTTTTTCTTAGTTTTTCGATCCTCTATCGATCCCTAAAGTTTTCCCGGTTGGTTTGGGGACACCCTGTATATATATTTATATATATATATATATATATATATATATATATATATATATATATATATATATATATAATATATATATATATATATATATATATATATATGTGTGTGTGTGTGTGTGTGTGTGTGTGTGTGTGTGTGTGTGTGTGTGTGTGGGTGTGTATTTCTCTGCTACCGCTCTAGTTGTTGTAATTTCTGTCTAATTGTGACTAAGCTCGAGATATAAGTGTTTTATCTAAAACTAAATTGGGGTTGGGAGTGTTTAGAAGGCTAAAATTTGGAAAATTCTAAATATCTTCGTTATTATTCATTGGATCAAAAATTATGTACAACCAATCTTATTTTAATTGTAAGGTTCTATAAATGTTAGTATTTATATTTGATATTAACCAAGATATTTGCATTAATTAATTGATTAATTTTGCTCAATACGTAAAAAATCTGATTGAGAATCCCTTGAGTCCTGCTTGGGGGGGGGGTCTGAAGATTTTAAATGTTTATAATGCCAATTGGAAAAAATAATAATTTTCATCATATAAAGCGTCACACTGAATTGTTATCTATTACAAAAAAAATTCATGATCTAGAAAATACTTAGAGAATAAAGAAAACCTTATTAAAGAAATATATAACGTTTGAATGAAAAGTTCTCAGATAAATTCGGCATAAGAAAATACAAGGATTTTAACTTGGTGCAATTTCTAATGAAGCAATAAGATACTTTCAAGATGTTGTAAACAACTTGAGAAATGCTTAGAGAAGCCAACTGGGGGATTCATTAGCTTCAGTATTTTCATTACTTTCATTCGAATCCAACAACAAGTGCAATTATTTAATCATTTTTCTCTTCATCGCTGAAGCTTTCCATACTATTTTAGTGTATTTACGTTAAGCAAAATGAGCTGTTGATGTTGTTATTATGATTTTTTTTCAAATGTCTATCGAACCTGTCTGTGATGGCGAAAATTAAGTTTGCTTACATACACACACACACACGTACACACACACACACACCCGCGCACGCACACTGACTTATCAGAGCTTTTGATAGGAGAGTACTAAACCTGGTGAGATAAAACCGTGTTCACTACAGTCTCTATCTGCGATGGAACAGGTGGCCTAAGAGGTATCCTCTAATAAAAAAATAAACTACTCTATCCGTAATCTGGCGATGTAACAATAATACTCACTATTAAAGAATGGCTAGGGTAGAAGTATTATCATACATACTAAGAGTGGGGGAGCCTCTTCCATCACTAGGTCTTGCCATGTGAAATCATGTAGTTTCACAGCAGGTGATCCGATGGAGCGAAGCTGATATGGCCTATATTTTGTGACCGGGCAGTTAGTGCTGTATCACAATTCATTGATGCAGAACATGAGCATGCCAAGGCACTTAATGGAGGCGAGTTCGGGGTATTTTTCTTGTATACAGGTACATCCTTGGGAATGATGAAAGCTCTACACAACAATGAAATATTCAGCAGAAGTCATCATAAAAAAAGAAGACAAACAAGGTAATAAAACAAGCATAAATAGCAAAAGGCACAGAATAATATGTTATTGGCAGGCATAAAAAGTACGGCTAATCTTTTTGAGGAAAGTATATTGACCGCTTACCACCAGAGCCTGTAAGATCCATTTTGGATTTGGGTTGAAGGGATGCATAAAGGTACCTTGGGTGGATTTCGCTGAGATAGAAGACATGCCATTTCTTCTATACTTGATATAATTATTGAACAGCTCATCATACAACTTCAGCCTGACTTCAGCATACATTTTACAGTGTTATCATCTAATGGATTCATTACTGTCAGCGAGTGCATTTAACAAGGTCCATCACATTGGCATTAGTTCTGCTGGGAGTGACATTTTTTATTGTCATCCGATATTGCCATAACCGTAGACATTCTCCTTACCAGTAGATCAATACGCCCATCAACATATGTGCAATTTAATACCCTGGTTATGGTAAACACAAAAAAATCCTGAGTAGCACATCATCAAACAGGCTTACCCAGAATTTGGCGTATTTTGACAATGAGAACACAGATATAGAGCCAGGCAACATAGACATTTTTGACTTACGAAAATGAAAATGAATTTTGTCATGATGTACAATAGTGTACTTACCTAGCTCTAAAGTTGTGCTTTAATTTTGTGACTATATATATATATATATATATATATATATATATATATATATATATATATATATATATAATATGTGTGTGTGTGTGTGTGTGTGTTCATTGTTTGTCTCAAAAACTCATTTAAAATTGGCTATTTCGGAAAGTTGTAAAGAATAAATTTTGGGTGGAAAGAATTTTTTAAAAATGAAAACGTTGCTTAGGTTAATTAATTTCAAAATTGTTACCTCTGACTTCCTGTTACCCCCTTCTACATCTCTAGTACTATATTACATCAGAATGCCTCTACCATATCATACCTTGTCAATTAATCCAAAAACTAAATAATCATTATATTTTGTATAACAATGATTTGAGCCCACGGACAAGTACTAATTTCGTACTAATTTACTGCTGAGTTGATGGCTATTAGCCAAGCTATTAACGATTTAGAACAACTGCAACAAGAATCATTCGTAATGGACTCATCCAGCTCACTCCAGAGTATTGCCAAACCGTAGTCAGGGTGTTACCTCTCAGACCAAGTAAAAGCTCAAATACAAAACTCGGAAAAAAACATAGCACTTGTTTGGGTTACCTCACATTTCGGTTTGGAGGGCAATGAAATGGTGGATTTGGAACCTCGAAGTGCTCGGGAAGATGGAACTACAGTAACCTTCATCTCCCCAGACGAATGGAAACGAGAGTATCAAAAGCTCATACTTCAAAGGTGGAAGTCAGACTGGACGAAAAACAAAACAATAAATTGCGACAAATAAAAAAAAAATTACAGAGCGTTGGAACACTGCAAGTAGAAAAATCCGAAAAGAGGAGGTCGTTCCTGCCGTGCCCGAATTGCAACACTTGTCGACACACAAAATTAACACATAGTTATTTACTGACATACATAGTTATTCCCACCAACCTGCGATTGTTGTAATGTTGAAAGAGGTAGTTATATGTAGATAGGCCATTACAATTAGCAAGAGTAGCACACACTGGTAAATAAGTAACATTTATTTAAAACTAATTTTTGAAATCTTATTGAGACTTAATGAACTTTATAAACATATATGTGTGTATTCGATGACCACATAGCCACTATAAAGTTATTAAGTCAGTACGGACCAAGTAAAATCATTAGTTTTAGTTGGTGTAAAAAATGTGAAAGGATAACCCTTCCCGACATGGAAGTTTAGGGACCTCGGCCCCCTACTAGTTTAAGGTAAACCTATATGGCACATATAAGTTCATATGGTTATATGAACCTATATGTACTAATTTAAGATGAACCTATAGTTGAAGTTGAACCTATATGTCGCTACTGCGATAGACCGCTGACTGTAAAACACATACTAACTGACTGCACACAAGCAAAAACGTACCCACGTACAAATGTATGCGAACTACGGGCCGGGCCGATAGTAGCCAATTTATAGATGATGTTTTGAAGTATGTATTTAAGAAATATTGGATTATTTGATGACATATAAAAGCTATTATTTACCATTATGAAAGTTATATATAGCGAGCACTGCACGTGGAATATAAGTTTTGCCTCCTTCCAGTTTAACTATTTATAGTTTTTCTTTTAGTTTTTTTTGTTTTATTTTATTTTGTTTTTTTTCCTCATGTTGTAAATATACTAATAATTTATATTTAGTTTTGTCTATTCTATTTATTTTGTACATTTGTAAAATTTAGCTGTGTAAAAATTTTAATATTTATTTCATTTTGTAAAATTATATTCAAACATGTTAAAAGATGAATCGCTATTGTAGAGGCATCTCAAATAAATAATAATAATACTAGTTTAAGATGTTTCCATTTTCCCCCGTTTTAAAACCACTTGTATGTATCCAAAGTTTTAACTATTGGTAACAGAATATTACAATTAACCATAGATATCTACACCGTCTCGCCTAAAATGTTAACTACTAAACAATTTATTTGTTTGTATAAATCCTAGGAAAAGAAAAAGGTCAATGAGCGGTTTTCTCCAATTTTTTTTTTCGAAGTAATATTTAGGTTGAATGTCTCTCAGGGTTGTAATATGAATTAAGGATGGATTGCATGGATTGCAAGCGTCTTTCAACGAGCACGGACAGCGTTTGGTTCAGAGGTTTCGCCAAGCAGATCTCCGGCTTCAAGAGAAGTTCATAGGATACGTTAGGTAACTGAAGGAGTTCTGAAGTTGGGAACGAGATGCTTATTTCAATAATGGGCTGGCACCAATTCCAGATACTTTGAGCATTTGGTCAGCTTGATATAAAAGAAACATGTATCTCGTATAATAAATGTTTCTTGAAAACAATATTTGGTATTTACGCTTCGAATGATGTGGTTAATTACATAATCGAGTATTGTTTATGTAACTTGAGAAGAAGGGGGGGGGTTTGCTGGAGGCTGAAAACTGAAAAATGCCAATATCTTGGTTAATATTAAAGATAGGAATTAAATGTATATTACAATATTTATAGTACATTTAGTTTTCTATAAGATTGATCCTTTACATTTTTTCGATCTGACTTATAGTAAAGGAGATATTTCCAATTTTCGAAAATCCCACCTCTAACACCCCCCCCCCACCCTCCCACTTGTCCGATTTCAGCCGTTAACGAACTTGACCTGTCTTTTTACATAAAACGTTAAAATGTCGAGTTTGGTAACGATCAAACAAAAATTGCGGGAAGCGTTAACAGACAAATAAATATATATATATATATATATATATATATATATATATATATATATATATATATATTGGGTATGGGAATAAGTTTTAATTGTTTTTCCATACACAGTATTGATGGCATCACATACATTTCATCTAACCTTTCGATACATGAATTTAAAAGGTGGTGTGTATGTATGCTGCTAAACACAGTTTCAGACTTTTGTTCGGAGTCAAACAGCAGCTATTGATATCACATCGAAATACAGCGTTCGCGGGAAGTTCTCCTCTACAATCCTTCGAAGAAAAGTGCTGCGGAAATGTGCCATTTGCTTGGCAATGTTTATAGCAACCACGCTTCATCAGAGTTAACTTGCAGATAATTTGTTTTTTCTTCGAAGGATTGTAGAGGAGAACTTCCCGCGAACGCTGTATTTCGATGTGATATGAATAGCTGCTGTTTGACTCCAAACAAAAGTCTGAAACTGTATTTAGCAGCATACATACACACCACCTTTTAAATTCATGTATCGAAAGGTTAGATGAAATATTTGTGATGCCATCAATACTGTGTATGGAAAAACAATTAAAACTTATTCCCATACCCAATATATATATATATATATATATATATATATATATATATATATATATATAATTTTGAACGTACCTGATTTTCGTCATCTCCTAGGTAGGATCGATGGACATTTGAAGAAATTTTTCGAAAATCTTGTCATTAGTACGACTTCAATGGCAGTTTCTCTTAAGGGTACTTCCCTTATCAGGGTGATATGGAAAATGGTTTTCGGGAATTGATTCTGGCGAAACTCGTCGCTCATTGGCAACGAGTGTACTCATTCTGACACTTAGTTGGCTAAGTAAATATTCTTGAAGCAACGATATTTTCCTAAACAAAACTCCATATTTTAGCATGAATCCGATACATTGAGGAAAGTTATGGTTGAATCGTTTGAGGTAAATATTAAATAATGCATCACGTCTGTGACATTTCCCTGCTCATTAGTGTTTGTCGTATTTCCTTGTGTGTGTGTGTCTATATTACTGTTGGATTTAGCCTACCACAATGTCGTCTAATGACTAATTATTGATAGAGTACTTGGGTCTTCACATTCTCTATGGCTGCCAAATTAGGTTGCTATTTCGTCAAAGGCTACTAATGCCCTGCAAAGCAACCGTAATTAACGAGATACTGACTGGCTATAACCAGTAATGGAACACCAATTTACCACTAGTGTTCCTCAGGTATTATTTCCTCAATAATTATAACCGATTATTTATTATACTAGCTAAGGAACCCGGCTTCGCTCGGGAAATCATTTAAGGCTGAATGATGATATTTTTTTGGGCAAGGCTTCAATGTTTACAACTACACTTCCCGTCGGCGCACATTGTTTTGCCGTGAGGGTCAGGCAGGCGACTTATAAATGAGAAATTTTATATTTGAAGAATAAATAAAAATGTGCTCCTAATCTATCCCTTGCCACTTTTTAATTCACCTTTTTGAATACTTCAAACCATAATCATGGATAGTATTTATTACAATTAAATATCGTCTATAATGAAACTTATTTCCTGTCAAAAACCAATCCGAGCACATATAGTTTAAGCATACTTTAGCACGTAAGGTTATATTCATAATAGGAGATCTCAGTGGTAATCACTTCCAGTAATACCAGCATTTCACAGGAAATTAGTAAACTCAATTACCTCTATTAGCCTCCGTCTATTTCCGCTCTCGCATTAGAGCTATCAGCACTCTTCTCCTTAAATTATTAATTCAAAATATTATTGTAATAATTTATCTACCTGATGGCATTAAATAATAGTGTTACCCTAAAAATAATTTATATTATATTCAAAAAGCTAGTCGAGGGGAAAAGATCGTAGTCGTCCCTGCAACCTAAGTAATACTTTAAACAATCATATCGAGTTTAAGAGCATTTTGTCTTTTTCCATAATGACATTAACGTTTAATTGTTATGATAGTACATATTTGTTTCAATAACATGAAGATATCGGAAATAAGATAGTAAATAACCAAAATCAAAGAGTTTGATTCCCTACTACTTCCCCTATCACTCCTTGAGGAAATCCAGCACGATTTTTTTTTTTTAAATAATACATTATACAAATTAAATAATGGAAATGCTCTTATAGTTTAAATTTCTATTGGAAATAAATAACAAAGTTATTTTCTAGGGAAAATAAATAAATGAGGCGAAGGGGGAGGAGGATTTATAATCTCACTAATCCGAATCATACTTAGTACTAAATAATCGAAATAGATAAGGCTAAAACATGACATCATTTGTCATAATATGCCAATATTAAAAACACTTAAATAAGTACTTATAAAATCGTCGACTCCCGCTATAGATTTAGCTTATATCCCGAATTTACTTCATTTTACGACAAAAGTGAATGAAACAAAAGTTGCTCTAAATAACAAAGTAAACAACTTTTGTTATGTGCACCTTTGCCGAAAAACAAATATAAAATGAAATATCGTGAATTTTTACTTCAGGCCTCCCTTATAACTCCCACTCCCGTTCGAACCTAAAAATTTTAATATAGCTTATAATCATGGGAGAATTAATGCTAATTGACATACCGAGTTTTGTTAAGTTCCGTTCAATCGTTAGCGCCCAATAAAATAGTTGACTCCCGCTTTAGTTTATAGTATATATCTCGTTTATACTTCGTTAAAAATCAAAAATGAATATTACAAAAGTTACTCTAAATAACAAAATAAAAGCCTTTTGTTAGGTTCATATTTGCCGAAAAACGAATAGAAAACGAAATACCTCTATTTTATATTCAGGCCTCCCTTACAACCCCCACTCCTGCCCGTCCTTAGAAATGTTAGTATGACATTTTATAATGAAAGCGTTAGTGCTAATACACATACCGAGTTTTATTCATTTCGGTCTTTCGTCTCAAATAAAATTGTTCACATTCGTTATAGGTTTTTGCGTATATCTCGTTTATAATTCAGTATACGAAAAAAGTGTATATAACAAACGTTACTCTAAATAACAAAATAAACAACTTTTGTTATGTTTATATTTGCCGAAAAACCAATAGGAATCGAAATATCGCAATTTTTAATTTCTGGCTTCCCTTATAACCCCCACTCCTGTTCGTCTCAGAGGATATTAATATAGCCTAAAGTCTAAGTTGGGTTAGTACTAATATACATACTAAGTTTCATAAAATTCGGTTCAGCCGTTTATGCGTGAAAAGGTAACAAACAAACAAACAAATAAACAAACAAAAACAAACAAACAGACACCAAAGAAACAAAATGCAGTTATGGTGTCTATGACATGTGAAACGAAAAGTTATCGTGAAATTTCGCGAAAAAAATCAATGTACAGACACAGGTTACAATTTTATATATATATAGATAATTATATTTTATTTAACTACAGATAAACTCTACATAAACTTATAAACATAAATTTTAGAAGTTTGTCAGTTGTAGGAAACAAGAATGACTAAAACCAATTTTAATGCCGCTTTCGACGGAAACCTGCCTATTACTTTAATTATTTTCATGATACAGCAATATCAATAGTTCTTTATTTAGTCAAAAATAACGAAATTGAAATAAAGTGCAGTCAGTTTCGAAACATTTTTAGAAACATTTACGAATGAAGGCCAGGAATGAAGCCTGTGCAGAATAGTAAAATCTTCAGAGTTGGATGTTCTTAAATGAACACTGTAGAAGGTTGTCAAGGGTAGTAAATGTTATTAAAACATCGTAAATATCACAGGTACATGGGATCTAAAACTACAATGGAATGCAATCACAATTTATTTTATTTTTCTGTACGTATGGTGTCTATTTCGAATATGGTCGAACTAATATACAATTTTATATTTTTCCCACTTGTAATTCTGTTAAATTAAATATACAAAATGATTTGTTCATGCGTTCTAGTGTGTTACGTCTAAATAATTCATTGAATATAATAGAGGATTCTATGAAAAACAAAAATTGTTTAATAGAAATCTTCTTTATCTCTAATAGTTACAATGACATTTGCAATTTTCACGCTTCACATCCCCCCCTTTTTTTTCTCCTCATAGTAACCCTATTAGGAGTTATTTATTTGAATACATGTTCCATTGTCACATGGCATATTACATGTATGATTATGTTTGAGTACATTTTTATCTTACAATATATACACATTAATCAACTATCTACACAAATATAATATAGAAAAATAATAATAAAATAAGTAAGATAATTACTAATGAAATTAATAAATGAAATGAAAAAATAAATAAAATAAGAACAACAAAAAAAAAAACAAATCAATTAAAGTTAAACTCGACCGATGTTTAATTTGTGAGTTTATGTAAGGTAAATATATTGTATTATAATTCCCATTACTCACAATCAACTTTACATTCTAATGTATTTTTGCTACATACTTTTGATAAATTTTGTAAGTTCTTTATTATATTTGTTAAATATAATATGAGCTGGTTCTGTCCAATTACCTCCTTTTAAAACTATATATATTATTAAATTTGATATATTTTCATTAAATGTTGATCAGTCATAAAGTATATGTGAAAACGTTTGTGTTGTCTGTAAGTCGCAAGTACATTTGTCACTGTCTTGAATTTTAAATCTTCTTAAATAATGAATGCCCTGTCTGTCCTTGTTCCGTTAGAAATCGTGGGCATTTGTGATGGTGACTCTTAATTGTGTTGTAGTTGTTGTGAGTTATGTATTGCTGTAAGATGTAAGATTTGTTCCATGTCGTCCACTTATGTATTGTGTCGGTACGTAAGTCTTTTTTAATGTTTGAGAGCTCCTCTCCCCCTATATATATTGATCAAATGGGGAATTGCACAATAAGATGTTAAAACAATCCTAAATAGTTATTCTCAACATTCTAAAACTAGTCGTTTTTTGTGTGATGAAAGACATTTACATACGTCACGACAATATTAGTCAAAATATTCGTGGAGAGACAAAAAAAATAATTCCTGTAGAACTGAAACCCAAATTTTTAGTGTTTACAACACATTTACGTAAAAAACTATGAAGCCTCCTACTGAAAAATATTAAAATATTACTAGTAATGAGAGAAACAAAAAAAAGCCTGCCCCTCCATCTCCCCCCAAAAAAGCATTATAGCAGTTAGAAGAAGAAGAAGCAAGTGCTCTGAACATCAAGTCACAAAAAAAAAAAAAGTTTTAAATTTTTGATTTATCAATGGGTCTTAATAACGTAACTCCAGTCTTCGAACTGTCCACCTACTCCACAGATTTTTTTTTTCTCGGGGAGCACTCAGAAGGCTGGCACAAAGGTTTAAGTTGGTGGTATTTTTATGCATAATAGGGTAGTTTTATATATGATATGTCATACCACTAGTGAACAATTATTTCATAAAAAAAATCATTGAAAAGCTAGTAATCCAAACATATGTAATGGTCAAATATTGAGACTAAATATTATAATGAAATTTTCGCACTCAAGATCTATTAATACCATTTCTTCTATATTAGAGGAACTTAGTTACAACGTATTCAATAAAGACAACTAAATAGACGTTCGTAAACATAGTTTTCTACAAAATGCAAAACTTGAATATTAAATAAAAAGTAATTTAATTAAACGGCAATAAGATTTTTACGTTCTATTTTTAAAAAAATAGGACTTCAAACTATGACGATTTATCAGAAGAAACAGCTAACTTGACCAGATTGTTGTAGGCCATCTCAAAAACTAACTACCATATTATGTTAAGTATTCTTTTCCTTGGGCGAGTTATTTTCGTCCCCCAAAGACTTTTCACAGCCTCTTCGAATGGTCTTGTTCTGGACAACGGTAGCAGGTGAATTCGTAAAATGTAATACTGCCATATGATCACTTTTTTTTATTACTAAATGAAGCTTAATATGTGCAAATGGTTGTGAGTTAAACCTATGGAAAAGTGAAATTGAACGGATTCATCCCAATTACGATAACTTTAATTAATTTATGAATAGCCGAACGTTCCACTATATTTAAATTTAATAAGCTACATCATGATGTCTTGGGACGAAACATAATTTGTAGAGATCGTGGGAAATAATCTTCGAGAGGGCAATGTTCTCTGAGGAGAGGATGTCCGCTCAAACTTGTTTTTACGGAAGCAATCCCGATTTTATAGATACCGCCGTACTTGCAACACTAGTACGACCATCCGCCAATGCTATATTTGCATTTACATCACATTTTAAGCGTGATTGACTTCCGAGTGGATTAAGGATGGAACCGATAAAATCGAATTACTCGAAACTCGATTATCGATAAATCGTAATTAAACCTCATTTTGTATTCTTATTTTAATGCATAAAGAATATTTTTAACTTCATTGTATAATGCAATACTCTATAATATGTCGTTTTTAACTTCAAGGGAGATTCTAGGAAGAAATAATTTTGATTTCTGAACAGAAATATTCATTTGTACACTCCTACTGTGAATAATGTATTACCAATCAATGTACGTAATTGACGACAATTAAATATTGACGGGCGGTTCCGCGAATTGGCTTGCTTAGCTATGACCTTTGACAAGTGATGCCCTTTATTTCGCTCTCCACAATTTAGTTCGTAAACGTTTTAATGGCTATTCCGGTATTTTTTTTTATTTTTATTTTTTTTTTTTAACACGGCTCTGAAAAAAAAAATGTCAACTTTCCAAACGGACATTAAAAAGTGTACACGAGGCCGTTCTTATGGCTTTTGCTTAATTTGCTATTGTCCCAAATTCTCTGGAATACATTAAATATTTACCATTACTTGTTAACGCTGAGAATGATTTATAGATTGTAAAATAATCAAGTGAGACAGTGGGAATACATTATCTTGTATATATTGCACTGGAAATATCATTTTGTCTCAAAACGAAAGATTTTTGTTTTTTTGCCAGTTTGGTCGTACAGTCTGTATGTTGTAATAAACTAATTCATCATGTTGACTGTATACAAGTATTGACTTTAATGCTATTAATTATTAAAGTAAAAGTTTCGTAATAGTTTTGATATTTTAATACGAAGAAATGAAATCGGTTAAAAGTTAGTATTCGTAAATAGAATATTATTTTAATTGGCTAAAATTTATTTATCTAGAAGATAAATAATAATTATAAACTGCTATAAATATCATAGATTTATGTTTTTTTTTTTATTGTATCTAACCCAATTTTACATTACATAAAAATATTGACAGTTCATTATAATGATTGTTCTATTTATCAACTATACTCAATATTGAAATATTAATAAAATGTACGAACATGAATATGATTGTATTTCTTAACACAATGATGCATGGCACATGTACAGATATCAATAGATTAAGTGGGAAATCGTAGTAAGTGTTCTGTGCTCCGTCATGTGTCATTTGATAGGGGGTACCAGTTCTTGGATTATTCTATAAATAACTCTATTTTCTGTCCTTTTCGAGTTAATTGTCTAAAATACTCAGGCTACTATTCTGTGGATGCAGGAGTTTTCCAGGGCAGTGACCTGGCACCACTACTGTAACTCATATACACATTTGACATCCCTGCATAACTTTCAACTCTCCTAGCTACCTATGCAGATGACACGCCAATCCTTTCAACCGATCCCGATTCCATTACTGCTTCGAAGAATCACCAATTCCACTTAACCGAGATCAAAAAATGGTGCAATGCTTGGCGCATAAAGATCAACGAAAGCAAATCTCGCCATATCCCTTTTTCTCTCCGGCGAAGTTCCTGTCCTCCTGCTCATTTCAACAACATTCCTGTACCATCAGTCGATTGTGTACGCTACCTTGGAATACATTTGGACACCAGACTTACTTGGAATTCCCACACACCAATTAAAAGACAGGAACTTCACAGACTATTTGGACAACTTTACGAACTGCTAAATAGAAGATCTCACTTGTCGACAGAAAACAAACTAACAATGTACAAGCTACTACTGAAACCAATATGGACACACGCAATAGAACTGTGGTGTACAGCAAAACCGTCGAACATCAGACACATCCAGACATTCCAATCCAAAGTCCTGTGCACCATAGTAGATTCTCCATATTATATTACAAACCACATCCTCCATATAGATCTTAATATCCCATTTATAAAGGACCTAATTCCCTTAATCTTCAGAAAATTCTACAGCAGGCAATCCAATCACTCTAATTCAGAAGTCCTAGCTCTTTCCAGTACCACTCACCCATATTCCCGTCCTCAGCGCCTCAACAGAAAATAGCCCAGAGATCTATAGAAGTGTAAAGTGAAGTGACAGAATTGGCTATTGTCTTATCAAGTGCCATTTCTCCTTAGCTCTCGACTTCTTTGCCAGGCAGGGAAAGGCTGTTCGGCTCATTATGGTGAAGGCGTGTGGCTACTGTCAAGAGTGATGGAGGACTATTGTATTGTACATATCACACATTACCAAATGCATTTAAATACATACTGTAATATTCTTAATAAAATAAAGTGAAAAATTATCTAATATCCACACCTCAAATCGTGGGACTGAAACCTGAAGGTTCAGTCCGACATCTTTATTTCAATTCAGACTCTAAGAGAAGAAGAGAGTATGAGAGCAGCCATTGAGCCAGAGTGGGTTTAACATTTACAACTTGGCCCAGTGGTACTCCGGGAAGAATGTCCCCAGTCGGTCGGACGGAATGGTCCTGGGTAACCTTTACCCTCCGCCTCACAACATCCTTTACCCATCATTACCCACTGCTCCTCTGGGGCCGTCCGTTCTCTCTACTCTCTCTTTCTCTCTCTCTCTCTCTCTCTCTCTCTCTCTCTCTCTCTCTTTCTCTCTCTACACACACAAAAGCTGTCTACGCTCCTTTCCTTGACCATTTATGCCTAGGGACCTTTCTTTAAAGCGGCAACATCTTGAGGGAGAGTCCTCTTTTCTCTGACTCAATATGTTACTCTCCAATTGTACCAAAAGAGTGATTTGTCATATACGGTTTAAACTTACAAGGGGAGTGCACGGCCTTCCCCCACCGATTTGGACGAATTTTTTTAGTGTTTAGTACCTAATGAAAAACCAATTCTGTTAAAGCGAGAGAACGCACTTCTCAATTGTTCATCTAAAAGATTTGTTATGATTGCCTAAATACCTTGAGTTATTCCCAAGAAAACTATGTCAAGTCCCCCGTGGCTCAGGGGCATCTCTCTTCTTTTGTAACCCGAAATCTCAAGGTCGAAACTCGCCGATAACAACTATTTTTTTCTGGATTTTTTTTTTTCATTTTTTGCATCTAGGGCATTTATTAAATACTAATAAATAAACAAAAATTTTTTTTAATTTTTAGCGTGTTCCATATATTTAAAGAAAATTCAAATGCTTTCTGTCAAAAATGTAATTGAAATAAGAAAATATATATTATTATACAAGAAATATATTATTATTTGAAAACAAGTATATAACAATTATCAATAATAACGCAGATATTTTAGTAATATTTTTAAACGGTTTTATCTATCTTTACTAATTTATTTCATACTATTTCATTTAACAATGAATAAAGATATTTAAAATTTTCTAGCTCTAGTCATCAAAATATTCTGTTAACAGTAATATTCCTTTATATTTTCGTTGTGCTTGGCCTCGAATCACTCATGTATACTTCTGCCATCAAGTTTACAATTTTTGTCAGTTTTGACAGAAAGCATTCGAATTTTTTTTTTAAATATACGGAACAAGCTAACAAATTTTAAAAAATAATATTTTTTATTAATATTAAATATGCACCCTAGAAGCAAAAAATTAAGAACAAAATAGTCGCTCTCGGTGAGTTTCGATCTTGAGATTTCCGGTTACAAAAGGGAAGCGTAGCCCTTGAGCTATAGGAAACTCCTTGAAAAGGTTGTCTCTGGAACAACTCAAGACTAACTAGTAGGCGAACTTTAACAATTTTTTTTTTGGACGAACAATTGAGAAGTATGTTCTCTCGCTATAACAGAATTGGTTTTTCATTAGGTACTAAACACTAAACAATTTTCGTCCAAATCGGTGGGGGGAAGGCCAGGCACTCCCCTTGTCAGATAAAATACAACCCTGTCCTACAATAATACTCAAATTCAAAATTATTCATTAACAATTAACGAAAAAAGTAAATATACAATAATCCTATAGAATCAATTACTTGCTTGATAGACAGTAGGAAACTATACTAAAATATTTACAAGATTTAATTCTTACGGTTCCAATTCTCAAAGCCTAACTACTGTTGGACTTCTATGTCCTGACCTCGGAGTTCTTTGTGCTGATGGAGGTTGAGGATCACAGGTTGATCTTACAAACGCAGCAGACTGACATGTTTATAACGTTTTAATTTATTTTATTTTTTATATTTTATCTCAATCGTATTGTTAAAAAATTGATTCAGCTCAGAGTAGATTTCAGTCAGGTTACATACATGTATATCTTATGAGCGATATAAAAAAAAATATATAGGAGGATAATAGTTCCTTCATAGCAAAAATAATAAGAAGCGCTTAAGAACCAAAAGGGAAAAATATTGCCTCTGAGAATAGATGTATAAAAGAAATTAATATATTAATAGGCAAAGTCTAGCAAAGTTCGTGCATCAATGAGAAACATTCCAGAAAGCTGGGTAAAATAGAACAGAGGAAAGCATTATCATGGAAAATAAGTATAGTTTCGCATACAAATACGATTTGCGAAAATAGTTTTTCCTGTAAGAAATCCTGAAGAGCTTTAGCTAATCCAACAATAGTATAAAGTGGTCGTCAATGTATAAAATTTAATATTGTATCCTGTAAGATAATAATCAAAGTAGCTTTATAAATGTTTAGTTATAGTAGTGTTATTTCAGAAACGATTATTAAAAGGAGTAAAACGAAACAAGTTAGGTAAATATAATTAACACTTATCAACTTGCAATTATTAATTTATACAGCAAAACAAAACAAAATAATTAAATAAAAAGTACTGATTCGCTACTTAAACTAAATATTAATTAATTTATGATTATGTATTAGGAATACTAAATTCTATTTTCATTGATTAATTAAATACAAAATGCATTTGAGTGTAATCAAATCATTAATAATAATACACACACACATATATATATATATATATATATATATATATATATATATATATATATTATATATATAAAAAATATATCCATCACTACGAATCAATACGAAAATATATATATCTAGACCGTCTATTACGAATTTATTCCTGGATGTATTAGTGAAATATCGTGAGTAAGATATAAGAACCAGTCTATCCCTGGTGACAGGAAGGCACAGGTAGTCAGGAAGACCACATTAGTTTTTTCACCGTGAGAGAGAGTCGGGGAAGCCACATCATTTGTGACCAGATTACCAAATCTATGTTATTACCGAAGGGGTAACGACACGGTTCTGTGTCTGCTCCTTTCTAACGCTCTAATGCGTCTTTCTAGTCAACGGATATGCTCCGGGAAACGAGAGACAATGACCATATGTATTCGCTCCTACTGTAATTTTGTAACAGATGGAGACCTGAAGAGGGTAGCTGTTCCCCTAGAGACGAGAAGTCGCTACCTCCAAGGTCCTTATTCGAAAGCGTGGCAGATTTGTACATGTATATTTTCGACTTGAACCATGCTTTGAAACTGCCTAGACAAAATATGAATGGAACATTATCATTTAAAACTAGATCTGATAACCGTTGTTGATGAGTTGAATTGGAAATAGTCCTCCGTGTGAATATCATATATTGGATTACCGTCATATTCGTCACATTACACAAATGACTCGGAACATGTACAGTAAACGTGCATTGATTCAGTTCTTATACCCAAAATGTAAAAAGTAGCGATTGTATAAATTCGTGTTTAGCATCAGTAAATTAAATGAAATGGTTTCCCCTCGAAATATAGTGATTGTATATATTGTAGTATGCAATGAGTAGTTACTTTTCAGCCATTTTATAGAATTAAGTGTGAATCATGGTCATTAGACGAGTCATGGCGAATTTAATATCATTGAAGGCTTGGAATAAACCCACTTTCCCGTCAAAATATTCAATCCTTAACACATATACTGAACATTCCCCTATTTTATTAAGATATTTTCATAATAAAGTCTATTTGGTCGTATTTCAAAACTCGAATATCATAATTCTAAAATGAAATCGTTCTTTGCAGTTTCCCAATAAAACAAATATTAATGAAGGCTCGTAAATATATACTTTCATGTTTAAATAACACCCCCTCCCCATATCCATACTGAAAAATCGAATACTCATACAGCCTGTGTTCTACATTGGGATAGATAGCTCACGAATACAAAAATCTGTTGATATCTTTCGAGCCGATTAAGTGAAAAAAATAGATAATATTTTCAATTTTGATGCTATAAGAAGTAGAATTGTCCGAAACATGAAAAAGAATGGTTGGTACTCTCTGAAACGCCTTTCCAGTTTAATGAGTTATATTGTTCAACTTTTTTTCTGGATAGAATTCCTCTACAGGATACTGTAAATTACCGTGCCGATGAATTGTTACATCCTTTCTGGGTAAAACATGGTAAAAATTAGAATAATTTTTTAGCTCAGAAGTCAGTCTTTGTCCATAATTTTGAAAATACATCGCGCATATTGTTCATCTCTGTTTTATTTTTTTATCTACTTTTTCTTGTTTGATGGTGTTATCCATTCATAATTAAAGTTTTCTACTAAACTTGGGTCTTTTACCAAAGTTCAAGTTGGGTAAAACAGTTAAAAACATATTAAATGAATATATTCTCATAAATAAAATTAATGATCTCGTGGAATATGTAATAGTATACTTAAAACATAATGAGAGGGGAGGAAGGTATGAAAGCCGATCTCTGAAAGGAATATCGGTATAACGACGGAGATGCCAAAAATAAACTACCGAGTGGAGTCACTGGATAAGCCTGAACGGTAAAAAATGTAATCGCAGAGAATGTGTTCAAATTAACTAGCTAAAGTTCATTGACGTGAAAGCTTGACTTCGTCAAAATCTTTGGCTTTAGTAGCATTGTATTTACCTGATTTCCCTTAAGCTATGGAGGCTGTACTCATGAAGCGACTTTCGACAGTTTCCTAGAATGTTCATCGATCCTATCCAGAAGATGACGGAAAAAGTCCGTCACACAGGGGCTGCATTAACTAAGCAGATTTTTCACGTGCGTCACGTATTTACATTTACCTAAAAATGACAGTTTTAGTAAGTTTGAGCTTACTAGTTATATAAATTTTGTGATTTATATATAAAGTATCATTCAGATTTGTCTCATTGTTAAAAAATGCTTCTTGTAAATTATTATTGTTCAATTACCTTTATTTTCAAATCGCTTCAGCTGTTGAGAACTACATTGCCTATTGTGTCCCTATGTCTTGCACTATGAAACAATTATACTAAAGCATCCATGTTTCGAGCCAACAGTTTCCAGTTGTTTGTGGTTTATGTTTTTTTGTTCATGAATGTACGCGACGTTCTTATCCTCGTCTATACTAGGTCTATTCAAAGCGAGATACTTCATTGTGTATATGTATATACTTTCATAATTTGAAAAGGGCAATATTATAAATATTTTTCAGGTACTATAAGTAAAACGCATGCGTATTTTGCTTATGTAAACAGCCTAGTTATCATCTACAAAATGAAAATGAAATTTTTCGTTATGGTACGATTTTTAAAATTATTAATTCTTATGATGTTTAGGAAGAAACCATTAAATACAATTTTGCTCGAGCGACTTTATTTATTAATTCCCTAGGTCTGAGGAATCTGTATCGAAATGCCTCAGTTCTATGAGCACTGCATTAAACTACTTGTTACGAAATACATACAAGACACTAGCTGCCTACACACCTATGGCAGCCATTGTGTAAATGCTTTCACAACGGTTTGGCTAAAGGTGCTTGTTCCCATTCTGCGTTCAATATTGTGTATTGTGTTGCTAGCCTGACTGTGGTCCTTGTTCAAAACGGACCTGGTAAAATGGGAGCGGAGCGTCATTGGTTTCTGAGATATTCATTGAGAACTACTAACCCATTTTAATCGCTAAAATTAAATATTAAAGTAAAATAAATACTGACTCATATTAATTCTATTGAGCAATACGAATACATTAGCTAGTATCATGTATGATCCATCAATGAATGGTCTACCGGTTTTTGTAACACAAAGAGAAACCATCCCCAGAATTGTAAGCGATGTACTAATTGCAATCCAAAATAACCACTAGGAGAAGAATTTAAAGAATGTTGGAAACATTGTCTAGTCAGCTAGTCCAGTCCTATCACATCTGAGGAGACTAACCCATGGATACCAATAGAAAAAATTCCGTCACGCAGGGGTTGAGTAAACTAAGCAGATTTCCCTCGTCAAGTTTAATAATAGATAAACCTACATACTGCTAACACAACACCAGTGAATAAATACAAACGGTAATAAGAAATCTTTCCCCTGCTGGCGGGAAACGTCTTAAATGTAAACAAACAGGTCTATCAACGGCTCAGTGGAAAGAAAAACGATAACTGAAACATATCAGAATATAACATATTCATTTCATTGAAAACTATGTACTATACCTAATACTGTAATTTTAATGAATCAAAATAATTTTTTTTCTCAATCAATCAAAATTTTTCTATTACAAGAATTTTAGAACGGGGGGGGATCACAAGAAAATTTGCATCTATCTCGTATAAAAAGGGTCTCTGAATAATAATATTTTGTATTTAAGCTTCGAATAATCTGGTTTATTATATAACAGAGTACTGTTTATGTAACACGAGTAGAAGTGGAGGTTTACTGAATGCTGAAAAATGCTCGGTTAATATTCATGATACAGAAAATATGCATAGACCAATATTTATAGATCATTTAATTTGCAATAAGATTAGTTGTATACAATTTTTCGAGCAACTTATAGTAACGGAGCTATTGTGAATTTTCAGAATTCTCCCCTCTACACCCCTCCTCCCACTGGTCCGATTTCAGCCATTAACGAACTTTATCTTCTGTTTTACATAAAACGATAAAATCTGGAGTTTGCAACAACAAAAATTGCGACCGCTAGAGCGTAACAGACTAATATATATATATATATATATATATATATATATATATATATATAGTCTAATAAAAAAAATTTCCATGCCACAATGTTAGTTAGCGTACTCCTCCGAAACGGCTTTACCGATTTTCACCAAATTTTATAGGCGCATTCAGTAGGTCTGAGAATCGGCTACTATCTATTTTTCATACCCCTAATTGATAAGGGTTGTTCACCCTTAACATTTTTTTTTTAATTTTTGGACGAAGTTTTTGTTTTTTCCTTTATCGTTCATAGCGCTCAATGCCTCATGCATATACCACATACACACTTATAATAAGTAAGTTACTTTTTGTCTACACTAGAATTTATCTAGAAACTAGAAATAGTTTATATGGCAAAACAACGTTTACCGGGTTACCTATATATATATATACTAGCTCAGATACCCGGCTTCGCCCGGGAATTCGTTTGAGGCTGAATTGTGATGGAATTTTGTTGGCAAGGCTTTACTTTGCACAATATTTTGATATATACCCGTCCCAGTGTTTAGGTTAATACCCGTCGTTTCTGTGGATTTGTTCACAATAAAATTATTTTGTTTATGTAAGACTTCACTGTCCTCCATATTGTCATTTTTCCCGTTTCCTTTGCATTATGCATAGATTTGAATTATTAAGGACAAAATATTAACATGCATTTGAATTAATTTTTCCAGGTGAGGTACCTGGTAGTTCATATTGAAAAGAATTGTTGAGCAAATTTCTCTAAATAACAAAATAAACATCTTTTGTTATGTGCATATTTGCCCAATAGGAAACGAAATATCACTATTATTAATTTCAGGCTTCCCTTATAACCCCACTCCAGTCCGTCCCTAGAAATGTTTGTATGGCTTATTATAAGGAAGGCGTTAACTCTAATACACATACCGAGTGTTTTATTTAGTTCGGTTGAGTCTTTTGTGTCAAATAAAGTTGTTGACTCGCGCTATAATTTTTAGCGTATAACTCCTTTATAGTTCGGTATTCGACGATAGTGTATATAACAAAACATTCTCTAAAAAACAAAATAAACAACTTTTGTTATGTGCCTATTTGCCGTAACCCCAATAGAAAACGAAATATCACTATTATTAATTTCAGGTCTCCCTTATTACCCCCACTCCTTCCCGTCCCTAGAAATGTTAGTATGGCTTATTAAAAGGAAGGCGTTAGTGCTAATACACATACCGAGTTTTATTTAGTTCGATTGAGTCTTTTGTGTCAAATAATATTGTTGACTCCCGGTTTAGTTTATAGCGTATAACTCATTTATGCTTCGGCATACGTCAAAAGTGCATATAACAAAAGTTACTTTAAATTACAATATAAACAACTTTTGTTATGTGCATATTTACCGAAAAACCAATACAAAACGAAATATCGCTATTTTTAATTTCAGGCTAGCTCAGATACCCGGCTACGCCCGGGAATTCATTTGAGGCTGAATGGTGATGGTATTTTTTAGCAGGCTTTACATTGCACAATATTTTGACATTTAGCCGCCCCAGTGTTTAGGACTGATACCCGTCTTTCCCGTGGATTTGCTAATAATAGAATTATTTGTTCGATAAGGCTTCACAGTCTTCGATATTTTTATATTTCCCGTCTCTTATACATGTAAATATGGTGAATTTTTATTTCAACCCTCCCTTTTAACCCCCCTCCCGTTCGAACCTAAAAATTTTAGTATAATTTATAATCATGGAAGAATTAATGCTAATTGACATACCGAGTTTTGTTAAGTTCGGTTCAGCCGTTAGTGCCCGCTAAAGTTTTAACGTATAACTCATTTATACTTAGGTATACGACAAAAGTGTATATAACAAAAGTTACTCCAAATAACAAAATAAACAACTTTTGTTATGTTTATATTTGCGGAAAAACCAATAGGAAACGAAATATCGCTATTTTTAATTTCAGGCTTCCCTTATAACCCCCACTCCTGCCCGTCCATAGAAATGTTGGTGTGGCTTATTATAATGAAGGCCTCACTGCTAATACACATACCGAGTTTTATTTAGTTTGGTTGAGTCTTTTTTGGCAAATAATATTGTTGACTCCCGCTATAATTTTTAGCGTATAACGCATTTAAACTTCGGTATACGACAAAAGTGTATATAACAAAAGTTACTCTAAATAACAAAATAAACAACTTTTGTTATGTGCATATTTACCGAAAAACCAATACAAAACGAAATATCGCTATTTTTAATTTCAGGCTTCCCTTATAACCCCCACTCCTATTCGTCTCAGAGAAATTTAATATAGCCTAAAGTCTAAGTTGGGTTAGTAGTAATATACATACCAAGTTTCATAAAATTCGGTTCAGCCGTTTATGCGTGAAAAGGTAACAAACAAACAAACAAACAAACAAACAAACAAACAAACAAACAAACAAACAAACATACACGAAAGAAACAAAATGCAGATATGGTGTCTATGACATGTGAAACGAAAAGTTATCGTGAAATTTCGCGAAAAAAATCAATGTACAGACAGAGGTTACAATTTTATATATATATATAGATATATCTGTGGCTTGGTTCTAAAAGGGCCTAAGTACAAAATGTTAGTTTCGAGAAAAAGGCGATGAAAGATATTCGAGATTTTTTAGAATCCTGTAACTTTCTTATATTAAGATTCCCATTATTATTTTTTGTATTTGATTATTGTTAGTGTAAAGAAACATTATTTTATCATATGAAATTTTTTAACCTGTTACTATTTTATGTAAATATTATGACATTGGCCCTTTTTGGATTTAAAGCTACATATAATATACAGCATCTTAAAGTGACATTGGTTCACATAATGAGGATCTATAAGGCTAGGGTTACCATCCGTCCGGGAAAACCTGTACATGTCATCCTTTTTATACCCGTCCGGGGTCGTCCGGGAACTTTTTTAAGTCGCCCGGGTATTCAAAAAGGCGTCTGGGAACTTTCATTTGCTTATCTTGAAAAATGTTTGAGTTTTTAAAATGGCTTAAGACAAAAAATGAAAATTAAAAAATACTCAAGGTTAGATCTTGAAAGGCAGTGCATAATCACTTAGAGACAAAAAAGAAAAGAGAGGGTTTTAATTAATCATAAATGTGACATCTATATTTGAATATATTTTTGATATATTATAAATTTAAAATCTGAAGAGGCCGAGCATGATCGGCGAAAACATGTTAATAAACATTAAAAAAAAAAAAGAAACAGTGTTTATCTTTGCTAGTAAGAACCCAAAACTGACAAACCATCAATTCATAATAAACTAGCATCAACAACGGACTTTCCATTTAACAAATTACATAAATTATGTCAAAAATAAATTGTTTACATTTTTTTTTTTTTTTTATAAATTAGTGTTTTTGTTTCTTTTTTATGTCGTTTTTTTTGTCTTCTTTTTTTACAATCTGATTTCAACAATTTTATTCAAATTATTCATATAAAGGCATTTTTACATTAATTACAGTTTAAAGTACATTTTTGGGATTCTTAAAGATATTTTTTTAATAATTTTCTTATTCATCTTCATCATAATCATCTGAAAATGTATCTACAACATCTGATGAACTCGTCAATTTATCTACTAATGCATTATAAAATATGCGACTATTCGGCTGAATGTACTGTATTAAGTCTTTCAAATCTTTAAGTTTTTCATTACTCAATGGTAATGGCTTGTTTGATATGGGTCATTGTTGTGATGAAGAGGGGATGGACATGTTCAAACACGAAAAAGTTACATCTGTATGAATGCTAAAAGGGCCAATGTCAACATAGGCCCTTTTAGAAATAAATCAGAAACCACTAGCAATGACATTGGCTGACATTATAATGGAATTACAACCATATTTAGTTTGATATTAAACATTGGCCTTTGTAGAATTAGAGTTTTACTAAATTGGAGACTTTTGATGTAAATAAGACAAAATGTGAAAAAATTGACATTGGCCCTTTTAGAACCAAGCCACAGATATATATATATATATATATATATATATATATATATATATATATATATATATATATATATATATATATATATAATTGTAACCCCTGTCTGTACATTGATTTTTTTGGCGAAATTTCACGATAACTTTTCGTTTCACATATCATAGACACCATAACTGTATTTTGTTTCTTTGGTGTCTGTTTGTTTGTTTAAATTAAAAATAGCGATATTTCGTTTCCTATGGGTTTTTCGGCAAATATGAACATAACAAAAGTTGTTTATTTTGTTATTTAGAGTAACTTTTGTTATACGCACTTTTTTCGTATACCGAATTTTAAACGAGATATACGCTAAAACTTATAGCGGAAGTGAATAATTTTATTTGGGACAAAAGACCCAACCGAAATAAATAAAACTCAGTATATGTATTAACACTAACGCTTTCATCATAGCAAGTCATACCAACATTTCTAGGGACGGGCAGGAGTGGGGGTTATAAGGGAAGCCAGAAATTAAAAATAGCGATATTTCGTTTCCTATTGGTTTTTCGGCATATATGAACGTAACAAAAGTTGTTTATTTTGTTATGTAGAGTAACTTTTGTTATAAACACTTTTTACGTATACCGAATTATAAACGAGATATATGCTAAAACCTATAGCGGAAGTGAACAATTTTATTTGGGACAAATGACCCAACCGAAATAAATAAAACTCGGTATGTGAATTAGCACTAACGCTTTCATTATAACAAACCATACCAACATTTCTAGGGACGGGCAGGAGTGGGGGTTGTAAGAGAGGCCTGAATTTAAAAATAGCGGTATTTCGTTTTCTATTCGTTTTTTGGCAAATATGAACATAACAAAAGTTGTTTATTTTGTTATTTAGAGTAACTTGTGTCATATTCATTTTTGTCTTTTAACAAAGTATAAGCGAGATATACACTATAAACTAAAGCGGGAGTCAACTATTTCATTGGGCGCTAACGATTAATCCGAACTTAAAAAAACTCGGTATGTCAAATAGCATTAATTATTCCATCCATGATTATAAGCTAAATTAAAATTTTTAGGTTAGAACGGGAGTGGGGTTATAAGGGAGGCATGAAATAAAAATTTCCGATATTTCGTTATCTATTTGTTTTTCGACAAACATGCACTAAACAAAAGTTGTTTACTTTGATATTTAGATTAACTTTTGTTTTATACATTTCTCCAGGAACAATGTGTGAAGCAAGTAATTTGAGTACAAATATTGATATGCTCAACAATTCATTCCAATTTGAACTATGTGGTACCTCACCTGGAAAAATTAATTCAAATCTATGTTAATATTTTGTCCTTAATAACTGAAATCTATGCATAATGCACAGGAGACGGGAAATATGACAATTTGGAGGACAGTGAAGACTTACATAAAAAAATAATTTTATTATTAACAAATGCCAAGAACGGGTATTAACCCTAAACACTGGGAAGGGTAAATGTCAAAATATTGTGCAAAGTACAGCCTTGCCAAAAAAAATACCATCACCATTCAGCCTCAAATCAATTCCCGGGCGAATCCGGGTATCTGAGCTAGTATATATATATAATTTTGAACAGAACTCATTTCGACATATCCTGGGTAGGATCGATCGACATTTCAGGAAATTTTTCAAAAGTCGCGTCATGAGTACGACCTCAATAGCTGATTTCCCCTAAGAGAAATCTGCTAAAATAAGTGCGATTACTTTTTAGAAGACAATCTCTTTTCACTCCCCTTTATTTCAATTGGATCCCATAACATGGCCTTACAAATTTAGGTGTTGGTTGAACATTTTTAAATCGTTAGATATTCGTTTTTCAAAAATGATAACTATTATAAGATAATTAATAACTTTCTGAAGAAAAAGAACCTGTGCCATGGGCTTTCAAAAGCCAGTTTCTTTTATCTCCTTTAGCAGCCTTTCAAAATTCTCTATCCTTTTCTTCCTTTCCTCGTAATTCCCTTCCTGTACCAACTGTCAGAAATACGGATGTGAGTTATCCTCATTATACATATGTTTTCCTTTCTGATAGTATCGGCTCTTTGCCAGATTTATTGTAATGCAATCTCACTGACATACTCAAAATCCGTGGCAGGCACCTTGGATACACTAAACTACAGGGCTCAGATGGTTTCTTGGCACTTGCTAATTTCAGCATACTGAGTCCACAAAAACATATCTTTGCTGGCGGATGTAACTATTGAGCTGCATTACGGATAGAACCTCTAAAATCGAAAAAAGGAAGGAATGTTTACAGAACTAAGGAAGGTTGAGAGGTACAATCAGAAAAGAGGCGCGTTTATTATGGAGACTAAAGGAAGAGATGGAACGGAACTCTTACTATGAAGCCAGCCTTTCAAAAATTTTTAAAATAGTCATTGCAGAGACAGTGTTTCGAGCAAGTAAACCTAACAGCCACAATTTCCTCTTGATGTGGTTAATAGAAGCTAGGTTATCTCTGGGGCTCAGGTTAGCCATGCGAGTTAAAGCGTTGACCTTTATCACACATGGTAAACCTAGAGTGGCGAGTTCGATTCTTGCCTGGGCAAAGGAAATTATTTAGTGACGAAATTCCTTAAATAACGTCCTAAAATCCCACCCTGGCTACAAAAGGGTGGTAAGCTGTACATAACCCGTCCCGATTAGCCTAAGTTGCAAAAAGTGGACGTTAATAAATAATAATAATAATAATATATCTCTAATATTCGTCAACAGCCCATGTGAAGAGGCTTATTGTTTGATCGTTACCAAAGTCTACATTTAGTCGTACCATGTAAAAAGAAAGATCAAGTTCGTTACTGGCTGAAATCGGACAAAGGGGGAGAATTTTGAAAATTCGAAATATCTTCGTTACTATACGATCGAAAAAGTTTGTAAAATCAATGTTATAGCTAATTAAATTTACTACATATTTATGTACATATTGTAATGTACATTTATTCTCTATCTTGTATACTATACGAGATACATGCATTTTTCAGCTTTCAGCCTTCACCAAACCCAACTTCTACACATTTAACATGAACAGTACTCTTTTATATAATAAACCACATTAAAGCTTTGAAGCTTAACCCTTAATTGGTCAGTGTATCCTACAGGATACTTGGTTTTCAAGGAATTTTAGTTTGAATTGTGTTGTTTCAATCAGCTCCCCCTCTATTCCCGTTAAACCATTACGCCCTTCCACCTGTTCCTCCATCAGTTTTTCTGTGGTTCACAGTGTATAAACATCGACTTATAGCCTTTCATAACAACCACCTCAACTTTAACCTCGATATGGCGTCCGGCTCGAATTGGGTAAGTTTGCATTGAGTTATTTATTAAATTTTTCAATAATTCATGGTTTATAAATTATGGTTATTGTGTATTATTATATCTAATCTATTATTTAAAAAAAAGTTGATCGATTAACTTGATATTTCCGCCAAACATTCTATTTTATTTATTGTATCTTGTGAGATACACTGTCCATTTAGCAGATTGCAATGACCGTGATCCGACCGGTTCTTTTGATCAAGTTTTGTATTTAATAGTGTGCAGTAATTTATGTCATTGTGTGACTTTTTGTATGATTTGGGCGTGTTATATTTTAGGGCAGTCGATTTTCCTCAAGAGGAGCATATTTATTATTTTTGGTTCCTCGGCAAAACGCAGATTCCGGTGATGAGGAAGAGGACAAAGAAGAAGAAATTCAAAACGTTTTTCGTGACAACGAAATTATTCAACAAACGGCTGAATTTTTAGACGTTTTTGTTGAAGAACATCTTGACCGCGAGGAAGCAGCTTCGGAAGTTGTGCCAGATGAACCAATGGCTGTCACTTCACAAACAACCTTGAATTTGGTTGATATTCTTTCAAGTGAACATTTGCCAGTTCATATTCGTTAGTTAGTTCATTGTATTATACAATATTTTCATCTTAAAATGTATATTAAAGAATTTTTTTACAACAACTTCAATTGAGTTTCATTTCCGTCCACCATTCTTTCTATACCGGCTTATTGGACAATGTATCCTAGAAGATACATCATTTGCATACGTTGCCCAAATATGACAACAAATTTTTTAACTTAGTAATTACCTTATTTAACCCATAAAAAGAAATAATACAAGTTAAAAAAAAAATTTTCTCAGTTAATTATGTCCTTGTCCAATTAAGGGTTAAATAACAAATATTGATTTCAAGATACCTTTATTATACGAGATACATGCAAATATGTTCTGGTGACCCCCCCATCCATCTTAAGTTCTTGGTCTGCTAACATTTCAGTGATTGAGATAACAATTATTGTGATTCATTATAAATTACAGTACTAGATATTGTAAATAGCTTTCAATTAAATTAATATGTTATATTCTGATATATTTCAGTATATTGCTTTTTCTTTTTGGTGGGAGGCTGGTAAAGCTGTTTGTTTACATTTCAGACGCTTCCCATCGGGAAATTATTAAAATTTACTGAAAGGTTTCTTATTACCGTTTGTATTTATTCATATATTATTGTTTTGCCTGTATGTATATTTATCTATTGTTATACTTCTTATTCGTTTACCAATTGTTAACTTAGAAGGACGGAAATCTGCTTAGTTTAAGCAGCCTCTACGTTTAGGACTTTAAGGACAGCAGATAAGTGTGCAAATTCCTAAAATTGATTCAATATCAATTTATACATCAGTAATTGGAAATCACTAGCCATATCACATAATCAAATCAAAGTGTGTGTGTGTGTGTGTGTGTGTGTGTGTGTGTGTGTGTGTGTGTGTGTGTGTGTGTGTGTGAGAGAGAGAGAGAGAGAGAGAGAGAGAGAGAGAGAGAGAGAGAGAGAGAGAGGGAGCGAGAGAGAAGGAGGGAGGGGGCGGCAGTTAAAGCCATGTGAACACGTTTGAAAGTAATGAAGTTCAAAAAATAATTTTTTTTCAGTTATAAGAGAGTGAGAGGTAGTGAGCCAGGAGGAGGGGACAAAAGGTCCCACTGGCATAATTAGATTGGGCGTAGGGAGGTGTAAAGGGAAACGGGGAAGAAAGACAAAGACAGACTAGTGATGGAAAAGAAGAGAAAAACCAGACGGTCTGCTTCTTCCTATTGTAGTTGCCTGTCCGACCGGAACACGAGCCGGCGAGTAGGGAAAAACTCACTATCCCTCCTTTCACTCACTCTCTCGTTCCCTCTCCCTCTCTGTTTTTATATCACTCCCTCGCAGTCTCCCTGTATTACTTTCCCTCACATCTTCGTCTGCCTTCCTCGTAATTTTCCCCAAATCGCTATTTAACTGTGAATTCAACTGTATAATAAAAAAGTCTGTCACGCGGGGGATGCGTAAACAAAGCAGATTTCCCTCGTGAAGTTTAATAATATATAAATTTACACAACACCACTATCTGATTGAAAACTATTTACTATATCTAGGCACTGTAATTTATAATGAATAAGAATAATTTGTATGTCAATCAATCAAATTTAAGTAGTCGAAACCCTTAAGATGGGGGGAGGTCACCAGAATATATTTGCATATATTTCGTATGATAAAGATCTCTTGAAAACAATAATATTTGGTATTTAAGGTTCAAATAATGTTGTTTATTACATAACCGAGTATTGTTAGTTTAACATGACTAGAAGTGGGGGTTTGCTGTAGACTGAAAACTAAAAAATACAAATATATCTGTTAAAATTCAAGATAGAGTGTGAATGATTTAATTTGCAATAAGATTGGTTCTATACAGTTTTTAGATCCGACATATAGTAACAGAGATATTTCATATTTTCGAAAATCTTCCTCTAACACCCCCCCCCTCCCACTGTTTCAGTCATTGAAGAACTTGATTTGTCTTTTTACATAAAACGTTTAAATATCTAGCTTGGTAACGATCAAACAAAAATTGCGACCTCTAGAGCGTACATATATATAATTTTGAACGGACCTCATTTTCGTCATTTCCTCGGTAGGATCGATGAATTGAAGAACTTTTTCAAAAAACGCGTCATGTGTACCACCTCGATAGCTGATGTCCCTGAAGGGAAATCTGCTAAAACATTAAACTAAGAACTTAGAGGTAAGGCGCATCCGTCCGGATGCTATTTCTGCACAATTATTATCCGTTCCTTAGGCTTAGCAAGAAGACTCCGCAAGAAAGTCGTAATGGTTTTTAGAAGCTGTAACAAGGCTCGCTTTTGAGGATGAAGTAGAAGTGGAGCTCGTAGAAAAGGATGCGAAAATCCAGGAATAAGACTTAATTAGAAACTCTACTACTATTCCATCTAATGATGTCTTCTTATCAAAACAATTTTCAACTTTAGTAACAAAGTACATTCGTGACTTTTTCTCGCCACCTACGTAATGAAAATACTTGCTATGAAAGGCAGTTGATTCACAGACCCTTAGGAGCGAACACGAATTCTTCTCGGAATATAAGTAAAGTTGTATATGTATGTGTGTGTGTGTGTGTGTATGTATATATATATATATATATATATATATATATATATATATATATATATATATGGGAATGAACTGATTATTCTGAATTTAAACGAAGCTGAAAAAAAACAAGCTCAGCCACAAGTCTGACAATAAGTCTTTGCAAATGATTAGAAACACATAACGAATAGCAAACTCAAGAGAACTAAAAGAGTCACCATAACAAGATCGCTTATGACAAATCGTATACAATAATAAAATAATTCAGTAAATACTTGCTTTAATAAGAAAGTGGACCCATGCAAGAAATTATATAGTTATTTGATTAATTACTTATACGGGTACTGCATTAACCTTAAAGTCTAAGGTTACGGATTAAACGTGAGCGGCTATTTTCAGTCCCAAGAATTCAGTTATTTTGTTTTTTAATGTAATTCAAATGCATATGCTTTATTGACCAGTGAGCGTGCTATGCGTCGTATAAGTAGATTGTATCTTACCGATCAATCTCAATTATGACATCATGTTAACTACTGTACTTTACGTTTTACATATTATGATCATTAAGTAGTATCACGAACGGTTTGCAAATTTAATTATATTTTAATTATATAGGTAATTAGCCAAGCTTGCCTTTAGTCTTCTTTCATTATTTATTTATTACGAGCTTCGCAGCTGTGACGATGTTGCTCAGAATTAAAACTGTATAAAATTGAAAAAAAAAATGAATGAAACAAAATTATTTTAAACGAAAATTACAGAAATTTAATATGAAAACGCAACACGAAACAGAAATTGAGCAGAACCCAAAAATAGAAATGGAACACAAAAACCAAATGGAAAAACAAAACGCAGAAATGAAAAACAAAATGTAAAGCAAAAACCGGAAATGGAACAAAAAACCAAATGCAAAAATAAAATGCAGAAATGAAAAACAAAAACAAAATGGAAAGCAAAAACCAGAAATGGAACAAAAAACCAAATGCAAAAACAAAATGCAGAAATGGAAAACAAAAAAAAATGGAAAAACAAAAACAGAAATGGAACACAAAAACAAAATGGAAAACAAAAAAAGAAATGGAACACAAAAACAAAATTTAAAAACTAAAGTCAGAAATGGAACTGAAAAACTGACATGGAACACAAAACAGAAATAGAAAACAAAAATGGAACAGAAAAACAGAAATGAATCGAAAAACAAAAATGGAACACAAATAATAGAAATCGAACACACCAAAGGAACAAACAAAATATAGAATCCAAAACAATTTAAAGAACTAAAACATGAGAATTGATTAGATTCACAAAGAGAATGACCGAGTAGTTTGTGTATAATAATCTTTTTTGCTTTATTTATTTTTTTTTTCTTATCAACCATCTTATCTAAGGATTCAGATGGCAATATATAATCAATAGTTTCACTTTTCGCATATTTTTAAACGGTTTTATTTTGCTTTGCCTATTTATTTGAGACAAATTTAGTAATTGAAATTTGAGCCCTTCCCTGACGACCGATTGATCTGATATTTAGTACACACATTCAGCTCTGAGGGAAAAATATAAAACTAAATTTGTACAACATGAAATAAAAATAAATTATCTCAAAATAAATGTTTCAAAAAAATCTGACGATTACCACCCATTCATAAGGTGCGATGACAAATCAAACATATCTGCACACATCTCACATATTAAATGTACGATGGATAGCATTTTTCATATTAATGCTAGAAATAATGTTTCATTAAATGCCATATTATATAGCTGATACGAGATGAGTAGGGGAATGACTAAAGGCAGAAAACTAACTAAAAATGGTAAAAGTCCGTCACGCAGGAGCTGCGTAAACTAAGCAGATTTCCCACGTGAAGTTTTACAATAGAGAAATCTGCCTAATAACAACAGTAGTAGTAAGGAATCTCTAAACATATTCACGAGGGCCGAACAGTTACGGAAACGGCCTCCCTAGCTCTCGGCGGAAAACCCCAAACATAGCCGACCCCTAGCGACCACACACACAATATAAATGCAAATATCTCGGTTAATAATCAAGATACAGAATAAATGCATAAAACAATATTTATATTAAATTTAATTTGAAATAAGATTGGTTCTATACTCATTTTTGATCCGACGTATGGTAACAGAGATATTTGGAATTTTCGAAAATCCTCCCCTCTAATGATTAAATTAATGATTAATGATTAAATGTTCAATAAGAACAATATTTGGTATTTATGATTAAATCAATGTGATTCGTAATATAACAGCTCATTGTTAATATAAAATGAGTAGGAGTGGGGTTTACTGATGGCCGAAAACTACGAAATGCAAGTATCTTGGTTAATGAACTATATAGTGAAAAAGTGCACATAATATTAAGTATAGAACATTACATTTGGAATAAGATTGGATCTATACAATTTTTCGATTAGACGCATATTAACGGAGATATTAAGAACTTTTGAAATTCTTCCTCTAAACCCCCTCTCCCACTGGTCGAATTTCAGCCATTAACGAACTTGATCTTTCTTTTTACAAAAAAGCTTATATATATATATATATATATATATATATATATATATATATATATATATATATAGAGAGAGAGAGAGAGAGAGAGAGAGAGAGAGAGAGTTTAGTAACGATACCCGTAAGACAAAAATTGTGGTAACAGATATATACATTCAATTTTGAACGGACCTCATTTTCGTCATCTACTAGGTAGGATCGATGGACATTTGAAGAAATTTTAATAAAATCGCGTCATGAGTACAACCTCAATTGCTGATTTCCCTTACGGGAAATCTACTATAATGTAAATGACTCACGTTCAATAAGCCAAAACTACGTCTCTCTACCAGTACTACTAGTAGTTGTTATTTATCACTGATATTGGGTAATATAATATGTAAACACACAACAGGAACACAAAATATTAGTAATTAACACAAAACATGAATTAAGCTAAACGTCTTGATAATTAGCCATAACACTCTCGCCTACCCCTTAGGAGATTAGAGCATAGGAGTATTGAGGCAGGGAGAACAACACTAAGCCAGTAGGTAGAGAGGGAGAGTTCCATAGAAGCAGGACTAATGTGGTAGGTAATGTCGCCCACTAATGTGCCCCAGTCTAATGCCTTCTTGATTATGTTAGCAGGTCTCTCGGCACAATGCCTCTCGAGTCTTAAAAAACCATTAACAGCTCCCCATTCTGTACGTTTACTTCGATATTAAATCCAGACGTTCGTGAGGTTACTCCTGGGTGGTTTTCAAATTGCTCTCTCTGCGCGGCTGTTGCCTGCACTGTGGTCGAAGCAACAAGATTGGCTGCAAAAGACCACCTTATGGTTATATATCACACGACAAACTATACGGTCACTTAAACACGGAGGCTCGGCAGTGGGAGACCATATAAAATAAATAAATTTTACATTTGAGTTTTTATTAAAAAACTCAAGTAGGCAGAAACCGTGAAAAAAAGTTTCGTACCTAGATTTTCATAGTATATATTAGAAATAAAGGAAATGTTGTTTACAAGTCAATAAATCCTTGCAAGGAGGTAGTCTTAAGATTTATTCATTTAATATAAGGATTTAGATAGATAAAAATAAACCCATAGTTTCACACTTAGCATATTTTTAAAAGGTTTTATTCAGCTTCACCTAATTATTTATTTATTTACAAAGATTGTAATTGAAATTTGAGCCATTCTCTGTTGACCGATTCATCAGATATTTGCTGCACACCTTTAGTTCTATTGGCAATACAATTTAATACATTCATTATCTTTGTAAATCCAATATGGCCGTCTCTACAAAATGGCGGTTATATTTATTTCTTCGCTAATCCCTCAAAGTGGGTATGAAATGAAAGGGCTGAAATGTTAGTAAGCATAACCAGTGTTGGCATGAGCCACTAAGCTCTTTGAAAGCATCTAAAGAGCCATTGTACATACATAGATAGACACATTCTTTGATAACAAGCCAGCTAGCTATATATAGGCTTGGTGGCAAGCTTTCTGGACTTGCAGGATTTCCGATAATCCAAGTTGGCTTTTATCTATTTATTTATATATTTAATAAATAAAAAATGCCAGTAAGTGCATATACGAGTAAGTATGTGATAAATTGATTTTAATTACTAGCAAAAAAAAGTACATACATTAAAAGTAAGTCATTTAATTTTAATATTGGGTAAGTATAACGCCAGTTGAAAATATGTACTTGTAAGGGAGAAAATATATGTTTATATAATATTATATATAATGAAAAAGTGTATATACTATTATTATATAGGATAAGTAAGTATATTGGCAGTATTAAAAAATGTACAATAAATATAAATATTGGCCAAATTTAAAGGCAGTTAAAAATATTAAGCCAGTAGTAAGAAGTGTAAATAGGTACAACGTAACACGTGCTACTAGCACACATCTTTGAGTAAATATAAATAAATAAAAATGTATTTATAGATTTAGTTAAGAAATAATTGTATAGAAAAGTAGTTAATTTAATACCCTTAGGATATGACAAGAGCGGTATTTACAATATATTAGTTGATATTATTTAAGACATAGAGTAAAACAGGGACTTGTAAAAGCATTATACTACTATAAAGGACATTATAACCTAGTTGTTGATTGCCCAAATCATATTAATCCTAATCATAATCTTTCATAACAAACTCGATGGTTATATTGATGTATGTAACTCATCTCGATACATTAAATTCCATAAAGTAAAATGTTAACCAATTAATAGTCAAAATGTTACTAGCCTGACACTAGTCTAAAAAAAAAACTTCTACCAAGTTCGAACTCCTAAAATCACGCTCTAAATTTTCCATTGAAAGGTTGGACAAGTACTCCCCCTTCTAAACCAGTGGACATAATTTGACAATAGAGTAGATATTTTTATAGGGAAAGACTATATTTGGTCTGTCATAACACTACAATACGGCCGGGAATGGGTGAAGCAGACTACGTCGAGTTTTGCTGCCCGTCACAAACTGAGGCCTTTGGGGCATTGTTGGGCATTAGATTTTCTTCCCTCTCATTCGGGCTTACCATACTATCTATCCACAGCGATTAAATTACTGCTTCGTGTAAAACAGGGGCAGTAATTAAGAAATATTTTGTAAATATAAGAATTTAATAGACACTTCTTGAAGGGAGTTGAGAGCAATGATCCACAAAAATGTTTAAATGGTTTAAAGTTCAAGCCTCATAAAATAACCATACTTTCATATTTTTAATGAAAATGATAAAAAAAAATAATATTGAATAATTCGTATTATTTTTGATAAAACAAATATTCGGCTTTCATTTCCCGTGGATAGAATGTGAATCAAGTATTTTTAATACTTTGGAGTTCAGCACGAAATAGAAAATGTCAAATAACAAATATAATTACCGACTCATACATTTCCCTCTAAAAATACAGACAATATACGTCAATACATTCCCTCAACGAAAAAAAACATAGTGCAATACTTTTTTTACGAGCTTTAATATGAATTTTCCAGGTAATAATAATTATTTTCATTTAAAATTTAGGGTAATTAAATAAAATTACACACTTTTTAATTAAAATGATGTCAAATACTTTTTATGAATAAATATGGTAGTGTTCTTTATTCTTGAATTTTCCATAGAAACTGTAAAGGTATAATTGACAAATAACGATGGGTAGTCGATATACGAGCAATCAAGCATTCTGAACAAAAACAATATTCCCCTGATATGTAGTACTAATTTAGAGCTTTTAATATACCCCATTTACATTTTCCAAGAAATAAATATGTAGAAGAAAATTTGCTAATTTCTGCGTAATATAAATGTCTGAACTATCCCTAATGGAATATATATGTATGTATATATATATATATATATATATATATATATATATAGATAGATAGATAGATAGATACATAGATAGATAGATAGAGAGATAAATATATAAAGGTGACAATAAAAAATTAAATAATACTAATTGCAAATTAGGCGCCACTCAGCTGTTAAACCTCAGCCTATAATTGTTATCCTTAGCTCTTATAAATAAAACTGGTCTGTAGGAGAATCGGCACTGACACCATTCCTGGTAATTCTAATGTAAAATGGCCATCTGAAGCCAAATATGACCCCCATTTTCCCCCATCACCTAATGTTTTAGGGAAGGTCCCCCTAGAATAGAGAATAAATGTATAAAACAATATTTATAGTAAATTTAATTTGCAATAAGACTAGTTCTATACAATGTTTCGATCTGACGCATAATAACGGAGATATTTCGAATTTTCGAAATTCTCCCTCTACCCCCCCTCCCACTAGTCCGATATCAGCCATTACCGATTTTGATCTTTCTCTTTACATAAAACGATGAAATATCGAGTTTGGTAATGATCAAACAAAAATTGCGACCGCTAGAGCGTTAACAGACAAATATATGTGTGTGTGTGTATATATATATATATATATATATATATATATATATATATATAATTTTGAACGGATCTCGTTTTCGTCATCTCCTGGGTAGGATCAATGGACATTTGAAGATATTTTTGAAAATCGCGTGATGAGTACGACCTCAATAGCTGATTTCCCTTAAGATAAATCTGCTAAAATGTCTAAAATATGAGTATGTGTACCAAAGACAAAGATTTGGGGGGAGGGGATGCCCCAATATATTGTAAATAAGATTTAAAAGTTGACATCATGTACATAAAAATGAAATTTGGGTGTCTTAATCACATGTGCTTATTCTTCCCCTTGTACCATTCACGTAGTACTTTCTCCACATGGGCAATAAAACATGGAATATTATGAATTGCCTAGCTCCATTCGTACCTTAATTACGAATGCACAGACTACGTTCAACGAAAAAACCTTGGCATACCCCACGATATGGCAGCACCATATATAATCCACAAATACCAACATATCTAAAACATAAAAATGAACAAATATATATAAAATAAAATTAACATAGGTCTACAGCAAACTTAAGTATATTTAAAATAGATAACTTTTATTAAATCCAATTAGGCGAAGTACGGATATGAGAAAACCTCAGATGTTTAAGGAATATTTTCCATACTATATAAATAAAGTACTACAAGGTTCAAAGTTTACATGAAGGAATAAAATATATTATTCTAACCACCCTTGAACAGAGATCATGCCAATCACCTTTGAAGTGGGCCAAAAACCAAATAAATAAATAAAAAATAAAACGAATGCACTGACACTCTATAGGGACTGATTGATTTAATAAAATGCAGATTCTCTCTTCATTTTAACTCATCATTCAACTAAATCATGTACCCATTTATAGTCAAGGAAGGCGTACTTCTTGCTCTGCCTTTGAATACTTATCGTGTAAGTTGTCGGCAGAGGTTATTTGATCTGACATGCTTATTGACTAATTATACCATCTTGTTATATATATTATGTTATTACATATATATATATATATATATATATATATATATATATATACGCCCGTTTTTCTTACTTAGTATTACTGATTATGTTAATGATTGATTATATCAGGATCGTGGAGATACCTGGATATTTAAGGACGAACTACCTCCCGTTGAATAAGGTTTGGGCAAGTGAGTCGCAGTGAAGTGAGAAACTAAGACAACATTTTCTTATCCCACTCTCGTAATCCCCAGGAAGTCTCAATGGTCCGGAAGTGCAAGCCCTGAAGTCTTAGACGATGCAAAGCAAGTTTTATAGGACGGGCTTTGCACTTGCATGTAAAAGGCGAATTAAATAATGCGACCACCTGAGCTGAGTGTTCAACAATGGACTTCTTCAATTCGCGGTTATGTAGCCTTTACAACTCTCTTTAAGCAGAATTATTCCATTTCGGTCAATGTAATTTTATTTACACATATTTTAGTTTTAGTATTTATAAAGCCGTAAAATTATGTACGGACAATAAGAGCGCTAAATATATACAAAAGAAGTACTTACTTTTAAATAATTGTTCATCATTTTGTAATTTGAGATCTGTCTGTGAATGAAATAATAGATGATAGACTTCAGCACTTTAGTGAATACAATTTTTCGTAGTAAACCTCAGGCACACTATGAACACAATTAAAATGGAATAATTAACCAAGTATTAATTCGATTCTTGAAATTGAATAAAAAATAACAGGATTCTGGCATTGATGTTAAACATGATGATGAAGTTATTTAGATCTATATATTCTGTAATATGGATATCTGAATTGAAGTTCGTTGGGGCTAGCCATAGCCATGTAATCGTATTATTATTTATAATTTAAATGCTATATGCCCCCATATCATTTCAACTTATACTCACATTTGTGTGTGTTCCTCTTCCAGTCTAGCTACCCCATGGCTTTTCCAAATATACCTCAGATCCAAATAACAACAAGTTGAAAAACTTTATTTGTAAGACTCGCCGGACGATACTCTTTGGCTTCGTAATGTTTAGCATAATATTTCAGATAAACATTATACTAATTTGAGACTTCCTTGGTCTCTACCCACTATTCCTACTCGAAAACTTATATAGGTACATTCTGGAGTTCTAGCCTTAGTAGAACAAAATAATTTTAATATACTACTGCAATTCATTACAGTGAAGCAGTCAACTACAGTTGAAAGCAACAATGTTCTCATTGAAATAAATAGATATACTGCACTATACAATATTTCAAACAAAATCACTGATCGGTGATTTTTAATGCAAACGCAGATTCGGTTTTTTATACTGTTATAACCCTCCAGAACGCCAAGATTGTTCTCAGCGACACCAGTCTGGGATATAGGAAAGTCTCAACAATTTTTATTTGAACTCTCCGACCGTCTTTAAAAGCGGCCCAGCTCGCCCGACAGTTGTCAGCTCTCTTACTAGTGAATAATGGTGCGTTCAGTGCAGATTTAGTGAACAGAGCATTTTAGTTTCAGTGTGGTACACTACTTTATGTGGAGAGCAAAGCAGTGGCATATTCTTGAAAAGATCAGTGCAGTGCCGTGTTTTATCTTTATTGGTTCGCGTAGTCTTGAGTTATTTTACTATGCAATAAGTACTGAAGTTAACAGTACATACTGTGAATAGTAGTGACGAATAGTTTACCAAGTGTGTAATGTGTTGACAAATGAATTGCTCAGTCATAAATATGCTAAAGTTTAATTTTGCAATCCAAAAGAACTGTAATAATCGACGGTTATTATTTTTGTAATAAACGTAACTATATATATGATACCCAGTTATCGATAACAAAATATGAATATTATCGCACATGATTTGCCAGGATTAATTTGTTATATAAAATTACAGCATGGCAGAATTTCTTCTCAATTAATTGCAAAATAATGGAGAAAAAGTTAGGAGGAAATTCCAGAGAGCTAATGCAACGGAGAGAGGAGTCCATTGTCTTAATTTCCCAGCAGTTATGAAAGGCACTCACAATTAACCCGAATCCAGATTGATGAGATACTATCCTGCTCATTACCCTCGTGCGAACCTTCGCCAGGAAGTGTCGGGTTCAACGAGCTACCTCCCCTCCAATCAGATACCTTTGTATTATTAGAAACTCATTTTATATAGCTATTTATATATTCCTACAGGAATTTATACATATTATTAAATTAGATGTCTACATTTATATTGTGTTTTGTTTAATTCGTGATAGCTCTTAAAAGTTTTGATGCCAAATGAAATATGTTTTTGATAATATACCCGTAAATATACTACCGGACTGGACAGACGATGTCCTGCATGATATTTCAAGCGATTAGAATATGAAATGAAAAACAAATAATATAATAATTTCATCATTCATTATTTTTTTATTTTTATTTATTTAATTATACAGGAGCACCCGCATCTTGGCGATCTGGCTCAAAGTTTCACAATGTAAAATGAAAACAAAGACTGAAACAACAAATACAAAAATTAAATACTAATAATAAACACAATTAATAAACATTAGGCTAGTAATAAAGACAACAATTTAAAATAGTTTTCATAAAAAAAAATTGTTATTCCTATATACTAGTACATTTATATTATTTTATTTTTTATTTATTTATTTAGTTTTGTGCCCACAGCGATGGTGATTGGCATTATTAGGATGATATATTTACTCCTTTATGTGCTTACCTTTTTTGTACTTTTATATTATGGAAAATATTTCTCCAATATCCGATTCTTTCTCGTATCCGTGCTTTGTCTAAAGAATATAATAAAAGTTAACCCTTTTAAATCTTTTTAGGAATGCTGTAGACCTATTCTATTTTGTATTATATATTTTTGTAAATGTTGATGTGTTTTAGATATGTTAGTATTTGTGGAATATATTGGCTGCTGTCAGTTAATAGTTCTGTCATATCGTGGGGTATGTGAAGGTTTTTTCGTTGGATGCAGTCTGTCAGTATGTGCTTTATTTTGAGATAATACCAATTTTTCTAAAAACAATTCATTGTAATCAACAATGTTTGTTTAATTTAATCTTAGTGCGAGTTGACGAAAAATATTTTTAGTCAATTCCTGAAGAGTATAAATGAATAAACTTGACGGTTTTCCATCGCGAGAACACGCCAAATATAATTGACCACGTGAAAAGACCGGATTTTCTAGATCCTACCCACAAATCGACATTGTTTGACCTCGTATATGCGGTACGAATAATATGAACACACCGAGTACAAAAAAAAAAAATGCATTGAATGAATACATTCACAAAATGAATGAATGCAAACACAAAAATTCATTCAAGTTGATCCAGCCGTTTAGAATTATATATATATATATATATATATATATATATATATATATATATATATATATATATATATATATAAAGATATATTTTTATTGAAATACAAATATTTTTATCTGTGCTTTCATTTGAACCATAAAACACTTTTACATTCTCCTTTGAGAAAGCTAAGCAGACTTTTTCTATTAACAAATACATTAAATTAATTCTGAAGTGGTGGCTTTTTAGTTCTCTGTCGGCCATCACAGGCATTATAGTTTCTATTTGAGTAACAATAATTTACAAAGAATCGGAAGTTGGTATAATGTGCTCCTTGGTAAATTTAGACATAAAAATCTAGTTTTCTCTTGACATTGAGATCACGAATAAATAAACAAAATAAAATTCTGACATCTATTGGTATTGGAACTATAGCAAAACATCGATTATTATTACTATAACTATTATTATCACTAAAAAAAATGATAAATATGAAATAACGTTTTCTTATTCTGGACCCAATATTATTTATATATTCTTCAAATTTTATGGCAAAGGACTCGAATAAAAAACATTTCTTTCCGGTGCAAATTTTATTGAAACTGCTCTACAAGTTTCGTGGCTTATTTCCCACCTCTTCAGGGGCTATCCCTTTTAAAAGAAAAATGTATACAAAATTATTAATAATATTAATTTAATACACCCCTTAATAATTCGTTTGCTATATATTGTATTAGTAAGTGCCTACATCTATGATATATTTATTAAATCTAATTATAAATTGCTACTTACGTTCTGAAGTGCTCGTTTTCCTTTTACATTACTTTGCGCCTGTGCTCACAGAGGAGGTAGATGGCACTGACCCGAGGTAGGTTAAGTCAGCTGACTAAAAATCGATTATTTACAAGTCAATCTTGAACTCCAAGTTTGCACCGGAAAAGAATGTTTTTTATTGGAGACCCTTGCCATCAAATTTGAAGAATATATGAAATAACTTGAAATATCTAATATGAAAAAATTACATGCAATCGGTGCATGGTCTAATAAATAATTTTCAGAGCTGTTGTTCTTGAGGTCATGAGAAAAGAAATAACTTAACTTTCGAAACATCAGTAATAATACTTGTTTGAATAGAACGCCGTATACATGAATTATTCTACAACTTAAGAATCGACCAACGAAAATTGTTGCAAAAAGAGTCTGTTCCAGGAAATGCCTTAAGAAAAGATAGATAGAAGGGAGGGGGGGGGGTGGCCGGAACGTGAGAAAAAGAAAGAGGAAAAGATCAATAAGTGAGAAGTGGAGAACAAAAAAATCTCTAGTCTCTCTCCTTGTAAACACTTTAAAGCGGAACAAAAAAATGTCCATTTGAACAACCCTTGAAGGGGACAGGGTTGTAGTGAGTCAGCTTGGCGCCATTTCTACTATATTGTGGCGGAACTTCTGAACAAATGCGCTTTCTACTTTATCATAGATGTAAAACAACTGCTTTGCATTTATGAGAGAACAATTTGGAAAAAGATAGAAGACTTGAAAATTTCACAATAAAAATTTTCACTTGAAATGAGGTTATTTTAAAACTTCAGGACCGGCCACACATACCTGACACATAGACACTTAATGACAAGGACTGATAGCCCTATATGCAAATGCTACAACAAACACCTAACGATAAAACACATACTGACATACTGCATCCATCGAAAAAACCTTCACACCCTACGAGTACCCTACGATATGACAGAACTATTAACTGACAGCAGCCAATATATCCCACAAATACTAACATATCTAAAACAAATAAACATTTACAAATACATTTAGTATAAAATAGAATAGGTCTACAGCGTAATTAAAAAGATTTAAAAGGGATAAATGTTATTATATTCATTTAGCCAAAGCACGGATATGAGAAACACTCAGATATTTAAGGAATATTTTTCATAATATATAAATAAAGTACAACTAAGGTGTACATGAAAGAATAAATATATTATTCTAACAGAGATCTTGCCAATCACCATCGATATGGGGCACAAAACAAATAAAAAAAAACAGCCAAATAAATATCATAATTTGTATGTTGCTGGATGTGGGAGTGCAGATCTGGGAAACAGGTCTCAATAACACGAAGTCTTCCCACCAATTTATTTATTCATGCACAAGGCCTTTCGGCACTAACGTGCCATCATCAGGTGCTAACAAACAAACAACAAAGAAACAAGCTTAGGCCAAGTTATGCATTCAACAATTACATTTTGAAATATTTAACAAAATAGAATTTCATACTAAAATCAGTCTTAGAAAAAACGCCTTAACTTAAAACGACTAGAATCTAAGTCAAACATTAAAAGAATATATTATAGTTCAATTAATTAAAATAGTCAAAGTGAATAAATACTCTAAACATTAACAAACACATGTATACCCTATAAAAAAGTTACTATAAATTAACAATTATCCTACCTTCTGCTGTATAATTGACGTTAACGCCACGGCTTTGGGGCCACTACTGGCGACTAGCAGAGATGGAGGAGGCCTACTCAACAGGACAGAACTTGGCATTTCCAATTGCACATTTAGGCAGACACCGCTCCGTCTCTCCAGCTCAATGTAGAGAGGTTCCAATTTCTGAATTAGTTTGTGGTTATATTCCCTCGCCAATAAAGCTACCTCGTGTGGGGCATCTTCGTGCTTTTCTTTCCTCAAATGCTGGAGGAACGTTGAGTCCATTTTTGACAGATGCTCCTGGCACCTTTTCTTCAATTTCCTTGAAGTCCTTCCCACATAATACGCACCACATTCTCCACATATGATTTTATATATTCCCGACTGGTCCGGCAGCTTTATTGGGTCTTTTAGCTTACATAAAACGGATTTTAAATTATTTGGACTTACAAAACCCACCCCGATTTTCTTACGTTTAAATATTCTTTGGATTTTTTTCCGACACGAATCCCAGATAGGGCAAAGAGCACCACCTTTCCATCTCTGAGGTAACTTCTGGAAACCCCAAACTCTTCTTTAGTCTCGTTACCTTCTTTCTCTCAGTCATTCTATCCACCAGGTTTATGGTATATCCATTAACCAACGCTAAGTGGTGAATAAATTTTAGCTCACGAGAGTATTCTTCTTTGCTCATTGGAATATCCAGCAATCGATTAGCGTATGCATGAAATATCGCTAATTTTTGCTTGTAGTGGTGGAAGGAGGTATTGGGTATTGCAATATCGCTTGCAGTTGGCTTCCGGAAAATTGAAAATTTGTGGCTATTGTTATGTCTTGATATTGTCAAATCCAAATAATTAATCTCACAGTCTTCTTCTACTTCGAGAGTAAATGAAATAAAGCTGCCGGACCAGTCGGGAATATATAAAATCATATGTGGAGAATGTGGTGCGTATTATGTGGGAAGGACTTCAAGGAAATGAAAGAAAAGGTGCCAGGAGCATCTGTCGAGAATGGACTCAACGTTCCTCCAGCATTTGTGGAAAGAAAAGCACGAAGATGCCCCACACGAGGTAGCTTTATTGGCGAGGGAATATAACCACAAACTAATTCAGAAACTGGAACCTCTCTACATTGAGCAGGAGAGACGGAGGGGTGTCTGCCTAAATGTGCAATTGGAAATGCCAAGTTCTGTCCTGTTGAGTAGGCCTCCTCCATCTCTGCTAGTCGCCAGTAGTGGCCCCAAAGCCGTGGCGTTAACGTCAATTATACAGCAGAAGGTAGAATAATTGTTAATTTATAGTAACTTTTTTATAGGGTATACATGTGTTTGTTAATGTTTAGAGTATTTATTCACTTTGACTATTTTAATTAATTGAACTATAATATATTCTTTTAATGTTTGACTTAGATTCTAGTAGTTTTAAGTTAGGACGTTTTTTCTAAGACTGATTTTAGTATGAAATTCTATTTTGTTAAATATTTCAAAATGTAATTGTTGAATGCATAACTTGGCCTAAGCTTGTTTCTTTGTTGTTTGTTGGTTAGCACCTGATGATGGCACGTTAGTGCCGAAAGGCCTTGTGCATGAATAAATAAATTGGTGGGAAGACTTCGTGTTATTGAGACCTGTTTCCCAAATAAATATCCGTCACGCAATGGCTGCGTAAATTAAACAGATTTCCCACGTTCTGGCATAATACATTCGTATTCTCCTTTTACAACTTATTCTCAATATCTATGAGAATAAAAAGTCCGTCAAGCAGGGGCTGCGTAAACTAAGCAGATTTCCCACGTGAAGTTATACAATAGAGAAATCTCCATACAAGAGCCGAACAGTTGCGGCATAGGGCCGAACAAGCTTTTGGCGGGAAATTTAGTCGTCCGTTATCGGCCCAAATTTAATAAAAATGCAAATATCTCAGTTAATATTCAAGATAGAGAATAAATGTATAGAACAATATTTATATTAAATTAAATTTACAATAAGATTGGTTCTATACAATGTTTTGATCCGACGTATGTTAACGGATATATTTCGAAAATCCTCCCCTCTTAACCCCCCCTCCCACTATCCCGATTTCAGCCATTAACGAACTTGATCTGTCATTTTGCATAAAACGTTTAAATATCGAGTTTGGTAACGATCAAACAAAAATTGCGACCGCTAGAGCGTTAACAGACACACACACTCACATATATATATATATATATATATCGATGGACGTTTGAAGAAATTTTTTGAATCATCACGCATTTTTCGGACCATCATGAGTACGACCACAGATATATATATATATATATATATATATATATATATATATACATATAAATAAAATTTTGAACGGACCTCGTTTTCGTCATCTCCTAGTTATCGCGTCACGATTACGACCTCAATAGCTGATTTCCCTTGAGGTAAATTTGCTAAAACCAACCTTCAGTACAAGGCGGGAAGAAGCTGGGGAGGGGGGGGTTTACTGAATGCTAAAAGCCAGAAAGCAAGAATAACTCCCTTAATACTTGAGTTACGATGACATGCATAGAACAAAAATTTTATACTCATTAATAGTATAACAACTATACCATTCTACGATCACACTCATTATAACAGAAATATTTTGAATTTTGGGATCCGCCACCCCCCTCCCTATTCCTGGTCCAAATTCCGCAAATAACTAATATGAAGTTTAGAGTCGGCTGAAATGGTTATATGTCGAGTGAGTCATACAAACACATACCCGTATATATATATATATATATATATATATATATATATATATATATATATATATACATACACACACACACACACACACACAAGATAAAACTTATACATACTTACACACAACTTACATTTTTCTTGATGAACCAAATGATGTATGTCTAATTATCTTATTCGGAGAAAGCAACATATAACTGCCTTACTGAGCTCGTCTTTTTACCCCAGTAAGTTTTTGTGCAAACGATGTCTGTGATATTTATGTTCTTACATGTCATAATTGTTTCTTTGCTTGATCAGGAAACTAGTCTAAATGCGTAATTTGGGCTATTTTACGAGAAACTGTAAGACGTCGAGGAACAAACTTACTCCTTTTCTGGACATTATTCTTGTTCTCCTTACATCAATCCCCAACGAATTTCACTCTTCTTTGTTATTGAAGACGCGAAGAACAAGTTTACATGCACATAATATTTACCACTTCATTGTGCAACATGTTTAGTTAATACAAATCTTTAATTATAAAATTTTTATTTTAAATCTGAATATTTTGTAATTAATTTCCGAGTTAGATTTTTACTCCTGAAATGTTGCTCATCCTTACTACCTGTAATGAAGAAAAGAATTAAGAAAATAATCGAAAATGAGTATTGAGTTACTAATGAAACGTAATATCAAATGGAGTCCTATATGAGATTCTGGTAATTAGAAGTGAGGTGAGTAAACTATTTACCCGCATATGACTCTACGTCTTATTGGAGAACAGCTTCCTTTGATATACTTGTTGGGATCATGTGGAAGTTTACATTGGGCCTTTCGTACAGTCGTCTGTACCAGTTTTGTATTTCAGAATAAGTGGTATGTTGTTTTGAATTACTTATTGCTTGTAAACTCTAAGGGGTTAAAGATACTCAAATTGCGAATGAACACACCGATCTTTAATTATTATTTATTAACGTCCACTTTTAGCAACTAAGGCTAATTGGGACGGGTTATCTACAGGTTAATAACCTTTTCTAGCCAGGGCAGGACTAAGGATTTTTTTTAATGAATTCCGTCACGATATAAATTCCTATTGCCCAGGCGGGAATCAAACTCGCCACTCTAGGTTTACCATGTGAGATTAAGATCAACGCTTTAATTCACATGGCTAACCTGAGCCCCTGCCGAACTTTAATTGTCACCTTTAGTGAAAATGAATGAATTTTCAAAACCACTGGAGTTCAGTAATAAACCTTTTTTCTGGATCTGGAATCCACCTTTTCAGTGGAATATACGTAGATTAACTGTCTTATTTTATTTTTCTCCCTTTTTTGTATTTGTAAAAAATCTTATTCCGTGAATTTGCTTCTAAATTAAATCTTATGCACCAGCAGGAATCGCAAACCAACTATACATAAAAATGACTGCCTACTCTTCGTGGCAGCATCAGTGCATTTAGTCCATTCATATTGTTACATTTACTACAAAAAAAAATAATAAACGTTGATTATTAGGAATCTGTTGAATTGCAAAATTAAACACACAAGCTTTGGCGTTTTATCACTGGACAATTTGACGACGCAAACACACTTAATAAATTATTCTTCACTACTATTATTCTACTACTAACAATATCACTTCTTATTGCACAGTACTATAACTCGCGATCGCAAAAATTCACAAACCATGGTACTGCACTGATCTTCACAAGAACACGGTACCCCACTGGTCTTCACATTAAATACTGCACTTAACCGATATTCACATAATCACAGCACTGAACTGATATTCACAAAAACACTGTACTGCACTAAAACTAAAATGCAGTGTTTGTTATTTACTAGGAAGAAAACGAAACTAACTAACTGTCGGTCGAACTGGGGCGCTTTATAGACAGGCGGCGAGTTCACAGAAAATGGGTCCAAACTGGCGTAGGTCCCAGACTGGTGTCACCCAGAACATTCCTGGCACAAGTCGCTACTTCATTTACTTCGTACTTCTTAAACACGTGATTAACTCTGCGTAATATTTCAAGAACGCAGTTTTCGTAACAATATATATATATGGAATCTCATTTGTGTTTCTAAAACTCCTTTGCACACGTGATTTGTGAAGAAAATATGTTTCAAAATTTTATAGCCAACAGAGATTTATATTCCCTTTATGGTTCGATAATACTTCCGATGTAATAATGGCACAAGAACATTGTATTATATCAATGACGTAAGGATTTCGTTATTACTGTAAGAAAAATCTATTTTTGTGTTGTTTAGTACGCACAATTATCGTAGTTATTGAAAGAATAAGCCTTAGTAGATGTCGGAGTTTCAGTCCGTGCCATCTAGACAACAAAGCTGATTTAAAGGAGCAGTCGGAATCCCTAAATAAAGCTGGAACTCTGGCCATACGCCAATATCTGAAACGGCAAAAAACGTATCTCTTGCTTCAGTAAACAACGAGTAATTCACATCATTCTATTTATTGATCTTCCAAAATAATAATTATTATGTAGACGATATTTCAATATACATATATCATTAATTACACTGTCATCAACTAATTCATCTTTCAATTAAGTTGTTTAAGTTATTTAATAAACAAAAATTAGGTTAGTGAGTAAATATTAGGCTGATCATGTGAACATATTAATAAACTCATTAAAATTTATAAAAAAACGATCAATCAATTAAAGAAATTATATTTAATCTCAAGTAAAGTGCTTGCAACAGGCGATAAAATGAATTTTAACTTAATTCCTTTGGTAATGACAAATGTCTCCGTTTTCTTCCATTACAGTTAGGCTCCCTGTATCCGTAGACTTAATGGTAAAACACAAAATTCACAGCACATAGCATTTCTATATAATAGAAGACTTTCATTGTTTTTTCACTCAAAACAAGTACGAAGGACTTCAGTGAATGACTTATTGAAATTTCCTACCTATCGTGCAACCTGTCATAGTAGTTCACCAAACTTCCGTGTATATGAGAGCTTCATTTTAATGTTTTTGAGCTTAATATTCAACAGTATCATAATGTTTTTTCTGATCACAATGAAAGATTTCTTCAGAAATCCTAATGTCAGAATCATGATCTATTTTTAGGAGAAATACTAATCCCTTAACCTCATTATTTCTGTGTAAATTAAGTCATTTTCTTTGTAGGAATCACCTCACCGTCTGTTCGCATTCTCGATGCTCACTAAATGGCGCGACCCACTGGCGGCAATAGTTGATTTTCTATTGCGCAAAATATCACATCTTAACATTTGGGAAACATGAACTAGCTTTCACTTTATCATCACTGTTATCTCGCCATTTTTATTAATCAGATAGTTATTCTTTTCTAGTGTATCCTAATGTATAGTAACTGTTATATCTGTACAATATTCCTGCTGGTAATGGTTTTTTAAAATTCTGAAATTTCAAAGTAAAAACTGCACACCGGCGTATTTTAGATCGCGTTTCACCATTTGTAGCTAATTGGACAATTAATAGGGAAAATAGTCATTGATTCAGATATTTAAGAAAATTTACGGCATCTCTGGAGGATGGAATTTCTTATGTCAGATGACTGCCAGAACTGAGGCTGTCAGAGGACTAAGATGTACGTTAATGACTGAAAATCATGAACAACTCATAAAAATTCTTGCCAAAAATGTCATAAAATTGACAAATCATTGAGAAAAAAAACTTTTGAAATTTCAAATAGAAAGAATAAATCCTAAGAAGGTGATTCGAATAAGGTCGAAGGACCATGAATGAATTAAATGTGTTGTTTTTTTTGTTAATGACGTTAGTTGAATAAAATATTTTATTTTTATTAACTTTCAACTTTATTGGTATGTAAGATGTGAAATTAAGAAATTCACTATGGGTCTTGCACAAGAAAAAAGTTGAACGGCAGCTTCAATGAAATGAATACAGTTGTCTTGTTTCAACTTCGTCAACCTTAAGGAATTATTGACCAAACAAACACTTCTAAGCATTATTTTTTTTTTCTATTTACTATAAGTTTCCATCGCGACATTATAAAGAAATTTCAGTAATCCACAATTCTATAACATAATTAGAGTATAACATATGAGAAATGTGATACGTGAAACATTCCCGCACTTAAGAAATCTGCGTGTTGGTAATTTTTTTAAATTATTTAATTTTTGTATAATTCATAGAATGTTGCATATGTGCACAGTGCTTATTGCATAAGTGACCAGTCTTTCACAAAAATTTGCAATAATAACCGATATACAAGATTACTCCAGTACAGCAGGTCTAAGGCCTTCCATGTAAAGGAATTGAATGATAAAATATCTTCTTGGTTGGTGAGACCAAGCCATTTTGCATCAGTATGCTCTCAATTATTACATTTATTAATTTCCCCTGTTATTATACCGGGTCTCAGACTATTTATAAATTCTGGATACAAATTAGAAACCTGAATTAGAAATAATATGATGAATTTTATCAATGTCACTTTTAGATTCTGTTTTTTGCCAACTAAAAACCTTTATTTGTACTTTTTAGTTTTTAATGCCAAGTTCATTCAGTGTTATATTTTTTCAATTATGTTTTGGTATCTCTAACAATTATTTATGAAAATAATTATATATATATATATATATATATATATATATATATATATATATATATATATATATATATATATTTGAGGGTGATAGATGAATGAATAGAATGTTTGTATTTTTATTTTATCCATGTTCTCTTTTAATTGTTTTTTACTATTTTGGGGGCTCAGGCTAGCCATGTGAGTTAAAGCGTTTTCCTCAATCTCACATGGTAAACCTAGATTGGCGAGTTCAATTCCCGCCTGGGCAGAGGAGTTTATTTAGTGACGGAATTCATTAAATAACATCCTTAGTCCCACCCCGGCTAGAAAAGGGTGGTAACCTATAGATAACCCATCCCATTTAGCCTAAGTTGCAAAAAGTGGACGCTAATAAAAAAAATAATTTTACGATTTTGAAATAAAATGTAATCATTAAGTTTATTATCTTTACTAATATGTTAGTGATTAATTAACGCTAAGAAGTGTGTAATTGAGATTTGTTGAAGCTTCGTTTTTTTGGTATTTATCATTTGGTCGACCACATCTTCCCTCTTTCTCTTATTATTTTATTTGTTTCTAATTTTAATTCGCAGCTTGTTAGCTATTGCTTACATATATAATATATATACATATAAACCGCAAATAGAATAGTGTATCTACCCTTAAAGAAAACATTTCATGTAAATTATTTCAATAGTTTCCCAATTCTAACATTCTGAGGCAATGCAAGGCAATCTACGTAACTGTAGTAGAAAAAGAAAAGAAATAAGCTGAGATTTGAAGTTATTTTCACCCTCTGGAATCATAAATTGAAATATTCCCTTCAAAGGCTACGGGATTTAATAAACATTTTTCCCCATCCGAGGTCATGTGGGGGTTATCTGGTAAAAAATTGGATGCCATTCTCCAGAATATGGTATCGATTAATAACTGAATCGAGTTTGGACTCATATTTCACTGTGACCGAATAGGAAAGATGATTGGCTGGCAGTTGATGAGAAGAACAGCAACATGTATTATATTTCTACAATGTTTTTTTTTGTCTTAGATGATTTCATGAATCCATATGATTATAAAATTGTAATCACTATTTGTACTTTTTTTTCTCGAAATTTGACAAGATATCTGCAATTTGTTTCTTTGCGTTGGTGTCTGTTTGTTTGTTACCTTTGCACGCATAAACCGACTACTTAACCGATTTTTATGAAACTTCGTATGTATAATACTACTAACCCACCATAGACTATAAGATAAACTGGGTATTCTCAGAGACGAACAGGAGTGGGGGTTATTAAGAAATCCTGTAATTAAAAACCGCGATATTTCGTTTCCTATTGGTTTTTTGCCAAACAAGCACATGCCAAAACTTGTTTATTTTCTTATTTAGAGTATCTATTGTTATATAAATGTTTGTTGTATAAAAAAATGTTAAACTATAAGAATACAAAATTCTAAAGCGGAGTCTACAATTTTATTGGGCACTAAATATTGAACCGGACTTAAAAATACTCCGTATGTGATTTAGCAATTACTCTTTCATGATTATAAGCTGTATTTCTTGGCACGGACAAGAGTGGGGGTTGTAAGGGAGGCCTAATATATATATATATATATATAAAACTTCGTTTCCTTTTGGCTTTTCGGCAAATATGTATATATCGGATGGTGTTTATTACGTTATTTAGAGTAACTATTGTTATATTCACTTTTGTCGTACAAGGAAGTATACGCGAAATGTACGCTAGAAACTATAACGCGAGTCAACAGTTTTATTAGTGTTCATTAAAATGTTTTTAATATATGCATATTATGACAAATGATCTTTTTAACATTATATGATAGTTCTAAGTATCATTCTAATTAGAGAGGTTTTAAATCTCCGGCCCCTCCTTCTCCCCCTCACTTTTTATTTATTTCCAATAGAAAATTATTTGATAGATTACTATAATAGAATTTGAATTATTTAATTTGCATAATGTATTATTTAACCCGGCAGTGGTGGCACCGGGTCTGTGGGACCCACAGCTAACTTCGAATGCTCACCCTTTCTGGATTGGGTAAGGTACAAGTCTGGAATCCATAGTACCTCTCGAGAAGGTGTCTTAGATAACATAGAAAGAAACAAGCACTTTGGATCCTCTTTGATAGGGGAGTTATTGGTTCAAGAATAAGCCCATGGGTCTCTCAGACCCGGTGCCACCTTTCTTGAATGTTTCTTTTTTCAAGGATTTGGTAAGGTGGGACCGGGTCTCTAGGACCCACAGATTGTTTAAGTCAGCTGTATCTCTGGGATTCACAGAGGGGGGTCCCGAAATCCTGTGAATCCAACAACTTGGGTGCGAGGGGTAGGAACCTCCCCACAATTCAGGATTGAATTTGAAAAGAGGGAGTTTTTGAAAGAGTTGGGAAAGCAGCTGTGTGGAGATCATCTTCGCCGAAGGAGGCACAACACCCATGTGCCGCGCCAAATCCAAAGGGCTATCTGTAAAATACTGAACATCAGCACAACAACCAGAACAGCTGATCCACCGGCCCCAGGGAAAAGAGGAAGACGCAAGGATTGTACTGGAATTGATCGAAAATCCCAATACTACTGTCGCGTGTTTTCAGGTTTTGTGTGTCTTGAACACTCACTTTTTGTATGCTCAGACTGTTTTCAAAATAATGATTGACTTTTACTATATTTTAGTTAATTTTTTTATAGCCAAAATGATACATATTATGTTCCTATAACGCTTATTTACTTTGTTTTTCTTTTTAAATTTAATTGTATACGTATTAGTTGTAAATTAAATATTTTCTTCCAGATATTACGTTTATTACCTTGCAAAATCATGGTAGATTAATACTTATGCAGTGAAAAGTTTTGTAAGATAAATCTAGGCCCAATAATAGAAGTTCCGGGGTCCGGGTCTCACAGACCCGGTGCCACCCTAAGGACTATTCTAGACGGTGCCACCACTGCCGGGTTAAACAAAGTCATGCTGAATTTGCACAACGTCTTATAGCAGAAGTTGTGCTGAATAAAAATCGTTAGCAGTGGTATATTATATCTCATTTCCTCCGACATGTTGACGTTATTGAAATAACTATGTACTATCTATAAATATTAAACTTTGCTTGGTAGTGTCATTAAATCAAAAGACAATATACGTTAAAACTAAATATATCACCTCGCCTTTAGAATATAAATTAAATTATTTTTAGGATACCACTATTAATAAATAACAGTGGTATCCTAAAAATAATTTAGGATATAGGATACCACTGTTATTTATTAACACCTGGTATATAAAACACTAGAAAATTCCGATTTTTTAATGTTTTGAATAAATAATTTAAGTAAAGCAATGTTGATAACACTCAAGCGGGAGCGGAAGTTGTCGGGAGGCGAAGACAGCTGATTGTGTTAACTTATTTCCTATGAAATGTTGTATTTGCTTTCTACTCATATTTACTATTATGTATATAATGTTATATAAATATAACTAAGCTCCACAATGTGCACTCTGGCTGGTTTTTGAGAGGAAATGTACACATTAAAGATGATATTTAATTACAATAAATGCTATCCATGATTATGATTTGGAATATTCACGGTGTATCAAACCGTGGAAAGGGATTAATTAGAGATTTATTTTCATTTATTCTTCAAAACAATAATTTCTATTCCATGAGCCCCCTACCTGACCCTTACGGGAAAACAATGCACTACGCACATGGGAAGTGTAGTTCTAAACATTGAAGCCTTGCAAAAAAAACAAAAAAAAACGAAACACCATAATTCAGATTCAAATGAATTCACGAGCGAAGTAGGTATTTTAAGGGTATCTTAGCTAGTATTTTAATAAGAAACATAATTTTCCCTTTGTCAGGAAAGTCTACAGGCACAAAATTCCTTAAGGGAAAAACATCAATTGCGGTTGAAATCAAGACTCAAATTAATTAAGATGTCTTCAAATGCCCACGACTATTCCTAAAATGTACTAACTACAGGTTGAACCGTCCACATTACTTGAGAAGAGTTTCCACAAAGAAGTCACGATTTAAGGCTTAGAATAAGTAAGATACATGAGATCATCTAGACCAGAGGGTAGTGGATTCTGTCATTTCCAGGTGGAACTCGTTATCATCTGGTACATCATTGGGAAGAAGGGTTACAGAGTAGCATGACACTGAAGTTGACATTGGGAATAGATAATTTCTTAATGTCATAGATTTCAGATAACAAACAGCAGATTGCGCTGTTCTGGGTAAAAATGTCTTACGAAAAATATTTGGAACCATATAGGAATTACACAGATGGAGCTTCAGAAGGAAATAAATGACTCCTGAAATAATCTGTGTTATCGAAAAGAGCAGACTGCGGTGGTTAGGACATTTCGAAATTAAACTATTATATTGTCCAAATGGACGATTTGGAGGAAATATGAAAGCATTTAGTGATAATGTTAAGGTTATCAGAAAGGAGATAGAAAAAAGCAGCCATGGCTTAATGACCTAAAGTAAGGACTTGCAGAAATTTGAAAACCGTAATTCGTGAAACCTCGCAGGGAAAAACGACGGAAATGCCCGAGACCCAGGCCATTAAATAGGTGTAGGCTTGGTGACTAAGTTCATTAATGCTATTCGATAATTAGCAGAGCGCACATGGTGCTAATGATGAAAACTGGTAAATGTTATTATTCCATATACATAGCAAAGAAGTTCAAGAGAAGGAAAGCAATCTTTTGGAACACGCCATTCATATAAGGTTAGCCTAAAGGAGAAGCTTGTAAATTCAGACTTCTATCTCTGGGGCCAACTTGTTGGAGGGCATCCAACCACTAATTGGGAAGGCGTAAAGGGAGTCACCTCTAACTACCACAATTGGCTTTAGGAGATGGAGGTTTCAGGTTAGAAAATCCATCTCATGTATTTATCCTCATTATCGATTGGCTATTCGTCAAGTGAAAATATGTGACATGTGCAATTTTGTTTAATCTTATATCTGTCAATTCCTGAACTAGGCTTGATATAAAGTCATTTCCATAATATGTTCTATAACAAATAGCACATGTCAAAAAAAGTCCGTCTCGCACGGGCTGTGTAAACTAAGCAGATTTCCCTTGTGAAGTTTAATAATATATGAATCTACACTAAACACACCCCACCTTGAATATTAAGTGAATAATTAAAAACAGTAAAAATAAATCTTTCAGTCGATTTTAATAACCTCCCAGCGGGAAGCGTCTGAAATGTAAACAAACAGGTCTGCCAATGGCTCACCAGAAAGAAAAACAATTACGGAAATATATCAGAAAATAACATGTTAATTTTATTGAAAAATATTTACTATATATAGTACTGTAATTTTTAATAAATCAGAATAATTTTTATCTCAATTAATCAAATTTTAGTAGTCCAAGAACTTAAGACGAGGGGGCAAAAGATATTTGCATGTATCTCGTATAATAATGGACTCTTAAATAACAGAGTATTGCTTATGCAACATGAGTAAAAGTGGGGGTTTGCTGAGCACTAAAAAATGAAAAATTGAAATATCTCGGTTAATAATCAAGATAGACATTAAAATATATATATATATATATATATAACAATATTTATAGTACATTTAATTTTCAATAAGATTGATTCTATAGACTTTTTCGATCCGACGTGTAGTAACGGGGATATTTCGAATTTTCTTAAATCGCCCCTCTAAAACCCCCTCCCACTGGTCCGATTTCTGCCATTAACGAACTTGATATGAACAGACAAGTGTGTGTATATATATATATATATATATATATATATATATTGGCATCGTGTCCTTCTTTTGGGATATTTAATAGCGTAGATGTTTCAGTGGATAGGTGCTCTGTTACACGGACTCCCAGCTTCTTTCCACTTTTCCCTACATATAAGCTGCCGCAAGTCAGACAAGCAGTTCGATACACACAAGATGTATTTAGTAGATCGACTGCATCTTTAGTTTTTGGAATGAATAGTTTAAGGGGAGCTTTGACTTTTGTAGACAGTGCGAAATCCTTTTCCATCATGCATCCAACTTCTCAGAGAACTTCCCTAAGTACGGGATGCTGAGTTCGCTCAATGGCTTTTGTGTCTCTTTCTCCTCTTCTTTTAATTCTCTTTACAAATAATTTGGAGTTTCCTCGCCAAGAGGCGGCCTAAAATCTTGTCAAACATTCTCTAATCGTACGCATTACGTTGCAGGTGATGCCATGTATCAACTTTTAGTTTAGATTTTATCATTTACACAATCTTGGAATCTATTCCTAGCTCTGATATTATTATAATATATTTTTTAAGCTTTCTTATACCTCGACTGTTATATAGACTCGTTACCTTTCACTCGACTTAACTGTCGTTTATTTATTTATGACGCTGACGGTTAAAAACGGCCGCAATTCCACAGTAAAAGTTTATTCAAGCGACAGAGCGCTTTCGATGCAGTGCATCATCGTCAGTGCCCTGTTGACATACCAAAAAAAACAATAAGTAACTTAACACTATTACAGTTTACAAATTATTACAAGAGTAGAATTGTTAAAAGAATCATACATCTATAAAAAAAATATCAATCCTAAAAATAAATAACAGCACATTAAAAAACGTTTACACAATCAACAGGCTTTTAAAAACTAAAAAAAAATCCTTAAGTCAGAAAAATAAAAATACATAACCTAGACATCAAACTAATAATAATAATAATGCCTTAAAAGCAAATTCTGAACTGTACTATGACAAGACTGAAATACGTTCTGTTGATGCCCCCCCCCCATATTCAAGATGGTGTTGTGTTACCGGTATGTAGATTTCTCTATTGTAAATGTCCGTCACGCAGGGGCTGCGTAAACTAAGCAGATTTTCCACGTAAGTTTTACAATAGAGAAATTTCACGAGAGCCGGGCCAGTCAAGGAAGCGGCCGACCTAGCTTTTGGCGGGAAAGTAACTCTCCTCCGTTAGGCGCCCAGATTTAATAAAAATGCCAATATCTTGGTTAACATTCAAGATAGAGAATAAATGTATATAACAATATTTATAGTAAATTTAATTTACAATAAGATTGATTCTGTAATTTTTTTAGATCCGACGTATAGTAGCGGAGATATTTCGAATTTTCGAAAATCCTCCCCTCTAAACCCCCCCTCCCACTGGTCCGATTTCAGCCTTTAACGAACTTGGTCTTTCATTTTACATAAAACGAAAAAATTCGAGTTTGGTAACGATTAAACAAAAATTGCGACCGCTATTTTTAGTATATTAAGTTTTATGTGAATTCTAATAATCTTAGAACACATTAAAGGAATTAAATGCATTCTACATTAATTTTACAGGCTTAGTTAACAATGTAAAACTCCACTATGAATGCGCCTGCATTAAAATTATGATACCCTAGTTCCACCCCTGTTCATAAATTAGTACATGTCCCTCCTTCAGCAGAACACAGGCCTTCACTTTAGTTAATGGATGCTACCTTTGGAAAATAATGATGGAATTGGGATTTCTAGGAATCTTGCCAAACTGATAAGGTCATGAATCAATGTCTCCCGCTGTCGGGTGTTGTTTCATGGGCAGGTGATTGAAGTCAGGATTGAGATAATGTGATTTCTTGTCACCCATGATGTTCAGCCTTGCTTGGAGAAGGTAACATGTGAAGCTTCCTGGGCGAATGGTGAAGTGCATGCATACAACAATATGCCCAACTCTTCAGCGGTTCCATTCGTCGATAAAAAGATCATTTTTCCGAACAGTTTTGATAACACCAGCAGGATTTATATAGGCCGGTCACTTTTTTTGCTTTTTAACCCCGACCCCCTTCAACAGATTCCGGCTATAGAGGTTAAAACCATTCGATTTTCGAAAAGTCTCTAAAAGTGTTCATCGCTTCTACCTAGGGAACGCCTTAAATGAAGTCTGTTCGAAAGTGTTTGTGACCTTAACATTTCTTCATAGTTCCCCTATAAACCCCCTCCCTCACATCTACAGTAGAAATAGAATTAAAAATAGAGAATGTATGATGAAATGTGAGTACTAAAGTGGCCGGAGGTGGGAAAACTGCTTAGTTTTTGCTGCCACTGCGTGAGTGACTTTTTTTTTATTATGACAACCTTCAAACCATCACTTTTTTTAACCACTTTTACATTCTACATTTTTTAAAAATGACGATGAATGTGTTCTAGCACGATTGAATGTTTCATTTTCTTAAGCAATTCCTACAAATCTTCAATTTCTTAATTATCTTTATTACTTTAAGTAAAAACAAAATATTCATATATAAATAAAATATCCATCTTTATAAATACATACAGAGAGCCTGTACCCCACCAGATTCAGGCATGAGTGTATTATTTACTGCCTACGTAAACTTGAAGGAAAACATAATTCTATTGAAAAACTGGATAACAATGAACATAAATGCGCAGGTCTTGAAGCTCACGGTGAGTATACTTTAAAGTCCAATGTAGGAAACATGACTTTATTTAGACGTGAAGTAAAATGAAATCCTTAGTTGAAATCTCCACAGAACAGGTTGTCATCCTGTAGATAACTAGCCCTGATTTTAGCTCACAGTAATATCTTGGGCAAGAAAGGCCGGTTACTCCTCCTTATAGCAAGGAGATGCCGCCCCAACTCCTATGTCTCTTGGTCAATGGGAGCAAAGACTGTGTGAGAAAAAGCTTGTAGGCCAGTTTCAGTAGTAGTCCTATCCAAATTTCTTCAATTCACTAGGACACTGAGGCCTACTATATCACTTTTCCGCAAATGTTTTATAAACCTGAAAAGCATATAATAGTGACCCTTAAGAGTTTGTTCAGGTCTAAAAGGCCTAGTTTTTAAAATTATTTTTTGAATAATGTCAAATGTAATCATTGCCTCAATCGATTTTTTGGTACAGGTGCTCCACCGATAAACTACCAGTATTTAGGAAAAGTCCGTCACGCAGGGTCTGCGTAAACTAAGCAGATTTCCCACGTGAAGTTTTACAATAGAGAAATTTCAGGAGAGCCGAACAGTTACGGAAGCGGCCGAACTAGCTTTTGGTGGAAGCTCACGACTAGACCCAAAGTTATCCAATCTCATCTCTTCCATTATCCGCACACACTTAATAAAAATGCAAATATCTCGGTTAATATTCAAGATAGAGAATAAATGTATTGAACAATATTTAAAGATCATATAATTTTCAATAAGATCGGTTTTATATAATTTTTCGATCCGACTTATAGGAACGGCGATATTTCGAATTTTCAAAATTCCCCTCTAGTAACAGAAGAACTTTCTGATTAACCCTCCAGAACTCGCGTCAAAATGAGTGGCCTGAGAACTCCTGCGTGAGAATTTTTCTCACACCACCTATTTCTCTCAAAAAAAAAAAATTATATTTATTATAAACATGAAATACTAATATAAAATAATAATATTATTCATAATTTAAAGTACAGGTATTCTGTTTTGAAGAAACATTACGTCAAGCTACTTAAAAAGCTACCTAACTAATTAATATTTTGTTCTCCACAAGAATGACATACAACAAAGGAATGTTCATTACAAACTGTTTTTCTGCATGTTCGGCAACTCTTTTTCGGCTTTTTGTTTTAGCAGATTTCCCTTAAGGGAAATCAGCTATTGAGGTCGTACTCATGACGCGAGTTTCGAAATATTTCTTCAAATGTCCATCGATCCTACCCAGGAGATGACGAAAATGAGGTCCGTTCAAAATTTTATATATATATATATATATATATATATATATATATATATATATATATATATATATCTATATATGTGTCTGTTAACGCTCTAGCGGTCGCAATTTTATTTGATCGTTACCAAACTAGAAATTTAATCGTTTCATGTAAAAAGGAGGACGAAGTTCGTTAATGGCTGAAATCGGACCAGTGGGAGGGGGGGGGGTTTAGAGGTGGGATTTTCGGAAAATTCAAAGTATCTCCGTTATTATGCGTCGGATCGAAAAATTATATAGCGTCAATCTTATTAAAAATTAAATTTACTATAAATATTGTTCTATACATTTATTCTGTATCTTGAGTATTAACCGAGATATTTGCATTTGTATTCTGCATTGGTCGGCAGGAGTGAGCTGTTTGGTACTTTCCGAAGAGAGCTCTGGCGGCCGTTTTCGTAACTATTCGTCCCTCGTGTATAAGTTTAGTGATCCCTTACTACTTACTACACTTGTTATTGGGCAGATTTCTCTATTGTAAAACTTCACGTGGGAAATCTGCTTAGCTTACGCAGCCCCTGCGTGACGGACTTTTTTCTCCTAGGGCAATAGGCACAAAACTGCGATGGAGTAATAGAACCAGAACATGTGGGATTTTCCTCTTCTACACCAGCAATCCTCTTCATTTTGTTTCTTTCTAAAACGGTTGATCAGGTGAGGTACGATAAGTTTCAGAGCCAAAAAGCAGTTTGTGGTAAATCACTAAAGCACTCGCTTGATGAGAACAACTTTCGTATTAAAAAAGAAAAAAAAAACTTCCTCCAGAACTCGCTTGATGAGAAAAAGTCCGTCACGCAGGGGCTGCGTAAACTAAGCAGATTTCCCACCTGAAGTTGTACAGTAGAGAAATCCGCCTAACAACAACAGTTGTAGTAGGGAAACTCTAAACCTATTCACGAGGGAAGAATAGTTACCGAAACGGCCCGCACTGGCTCTCGGCGGAGGGTCCCGAACATAGCCGACTCCTGCCGACCATACACATGCATACAAATGCAAATATCTCGGTTAATATTCAAGATACAGAATAAATGTATCGAACATTATTTACAGTAAATTTAATTTTCAATAAGATTGATTCTATACACTTTTTCGATCCGACGTATAATAACGGAGATATTTCGAATTTTCAAAAATCCCCCCTTTAAACCCCCCCCCCTCCCACTGGTCCAATTTCAGCCAATAACCAACTTGATCTCTCTTTTTACGTAAAACGCTTAAATATGAAGTTTCGTAACGATCAAACAGATTTAACTTTTTTCTTCGAGGTTTGATTATTTTGCTCACGGCGCCAGTTCTGGAGGGTTAAAAATGCCTCTGGCATTAAAATTTAACATTTATAAACATTTCAAAATGGAGTAAGTTCAAGTAATGAAATTTCAATAAATCGGGGAATCCTGTTCAAAAGAACTTAGTCGTTTCTAAAGTTGGAAAAGAAAAGAAGTAATCAAGAATTGTTTGCGATTTCTGCCTAAATCGTGTTAATGGTGTACATTAAAAAACACATATGCCGTATATCCTATTAGTGAGAAATAATAAAAAAAGGTTAATAACGAAATAAATAAGCTGATAATTTTAAAGGTTTTATAATTCGGAAATAATTTTAGAAAGAAAAATAATGAAACCAATCTAGTAACTACCAGAAATGTATTTTTCATTTTATGTTTAGTAGGTTTGGGTTTAGGGAGTCTGAGTGTTTAGAGAGCTGGATTGCAAAGTCTAAGGTTGTGAGTTCGAGCACTGGCCTCCCCGTCCCCCGGGACAAAACCTAGTTTCTGGGAGGCCCACAGGATGAAACTTACTTTTAAAAAATGATTTATTACTATTATTATTAGGTAGGCTTAGGAGACCAAGCATGTGCAATGAAGATAGAGGGGGTACCTTAAGGGTTAACCTTTGAAACATAAATAGGACCCTTATAAATAACGCGTAAAGGTAGATACGTATGTTTAAAAAAAAAATCAAAATAACAATTATCAGACAATTGTATGTATACAGTCCATTAAAGCAGAAAGAACTTTCTTAGCCTCTTTTAAAAAATAAAATTAAATAAGTCTATATTCAATGGTACCTCAGAAGTGACAGAATCGTTTCAAATTAATTCATGATTTGTGAATTCGTTCAACTTAATGACAGATCAAACACTGCAGGTATTAGCAGATTTCCCCTAATGAAAGTCAGCTATTGAGGTCGTACTCATGACGCGATTTTCGAAAATTTTCTTCAAATGTCCATCGATCCTACCCAGGAGATGACAAAAATGAGGTCTATTCAAAATTATATATATATATATATATATATATATATATATATATATATATATATATATTTCTGTTAACGCTCTAGCGGTAAAATTATTGTTTGATCTTTACGAAACTCGATATTTAAACGTTTTATGTAAAAAGACTGATCAAGTTCGTTAACGGCTGATATCTGACCAGTGGGAGGGGGGGGGGGTAGAGGGGGGATTTTCGAAATATCTCCGTTACCATACGTCTGATCAAACAATTGTATAGAACCAGTCTTATTGTAAATTAAATTTACTATAAATAATGTTCTGTACATTTTTTTCTATCTTGAATATTAACCGAGATATTTGCATTTTTATTTAATATGGGCCGATAGGGGACGCCTGAGTTTCCCGCCAAAAGCTAGTTTTGCCCGTTGCCGTAACTGTTCGGCTCTCGTATGGAGATTTCTCTATTGTATAACTTCACGTGGGAAATCTCCTTAGTTTACGCAGCCCCTGCGTGACGGACTTTGTTAAACATACGAACATAAGTGGAGCTGATTAACTGATAGCAATTTGAAATAAATAGTAAGACTGTTGATTGAAGAGATGGAGAGAAAATATCATGGAATATAGAGAGGAGTGTTAGGGCCGAATGGTATGAATTGAAATTAGTATTGGATCCTTTAATAGGAACCTCGACTGTGTATGAATATTTACCAGGTAGAATCCCTCGCCAATGCTGCCCCCTTACTCTATATCTCTCTCGGCCACAATCATTCCAAATCTACACTAACTTATATACAGTTTTCATTACATTGTTCTACGGAATTGAGCATAATTAGTTTTCATTTTTACACAAACGCAGAGAAGGAAATCAAGTGGCTTACCGATTATACATAAAGTCCGTCGCGTTGCGGCTGCGTAAACTGAGAAGATTTCCCTCGGGAAGTTTAAGAGTAGATAATTCGACATACTGGTAACACAACACAACCGTGTATATTGAGTGAATAAATACACCTCTGTATTAATGATTATAATCGTTAAAGGCGGAAATAAGAAATCTTTCCCCTCCCAACGGGAAGCGACTGAAAGGTAAACAAACAGGTCTGTTAACCTCTCACCGGAAAGAAAAACAATTACCGAATTATATCAGAATATGACATGTTAATTTTATTTAAAACTATTTACTATAGCTTGTGCTATAATTTACAATGAATCAGAATAGTTTTTATCTAAATCACTAAAAAGTTAGTAATCCAAGAATAAAAGAAGGGGTATGGGGGGTATCATCAGAACGTATTTGTTTGTATCCCGTATAATTAAGCTTTGTCAAAAAACCATATTTGGTATTTAACCTTGTTGTGGTTCATGATATATCACCTAATTATTAATATGACACTAGTAGGAGTTAAAGCGGAAAACAATGAAATCCAAATATCTCGGTTATAACTCATTATACGGAATATATGTATGGAACAATAGTTATAGTAAATTTAATTTTCTATAAGATTAAGTTTATACAATTTTTCGATCCGACGTATAGTAACAGAGATATTTCGAATTTTCAAAAATCCACCCCTCTAAACACCTCCTCCCACTGGTCCGATTTAAACCATTAACGAACTTGATTGATCTTTCTTTAACACAAAACGCTTAAATATCGAGTTTGGTAACGATCAAGCAAAAATTGCGACCGCTAGAGCGTTAACAGGCAAATATATATATATATATATATATATATATATATATATATATATATACATATATACAAACAAACAAAATAAGCTGCCCTCTTTCTGAGGGTACCGGTATGGTCAGCCTCCTAATCTGCCAATTTCTGGTAATAATGTTTTTTTTTTTTTTTTTTTTTTTTTTTTTTTTTTTTTTTTTTTTTGTTTAAATTGTATACGAAAAATTCAAATACATTGAATATTACAAATTAGGGGGGTACCTAAGGTGAGAGTGCAGCTTATTATTTTTATCTTTATTTTTTATATAAATGATGATGTATGATCCTTATTGATGATTTTAGAACAAGTGTGGATAAGTTCTTCAGTTCATCGTTTGTTAGCCCTTGTTCTATTAGTATCTTCACCGTTTTCTGATGGAGGACTCCTCTTGCAACAAGGTTCATATATGCTTTTCTTCTCCTGGTCAACCTCGTCTGCTTGATTTTTATTAATCTCAAAACGGACAGTAGGATCCAGAATTAAGCCCTTTTTTTCATTTTTCTTGATGGCAACAATATCCGCTCTTCTTGGACTGCCGTCTGAGGAATTGCAAGCCACCTCTTCAAATATATCCCAATCTGGGTGCTTCTTTTTCAAGATGTGTGCAATTTGAGTCCGGACCTTATGATGCCGAGAAATGCGCATTGTCTCGCCCCATTGGCAGGAACCTAGATCATGCGGGAGGGTTTCGGTCTCGCTGCAATGACGGCAGCGGGTTGTTCCTAAGTTCCTTCCTGGGACAGAGCGTACTGGCACAAGGTTGGTATTCATTATTATTGCTGTAGTCCATTCTGAAGAGGAAAGGCCTTGTTTGTCACACATCCAAGAATTTGATGTTTTCTATTCATCAAAAGTTTCCACGCCTTTCCCTTTAACAGGTAGGCCGCACCACTCATTGAAGGAACTTTGGTGCAATTCTTGTCGAAAACTTTTGACTGAGTAATTATTATTTTCATCAGCTCGTAACTTGAGTGCAGACAAACAGTCTGTTATTTCTGAGCTGATGTTTCGGGTTAAAAGAACATATGGATTTCCGTCTCGCTTGAGTGCAGAACATACATTTAAATGCTGTAGAAAGGCTTCCCAATAAGCATTGAACATTCCTAAACCTCTAACATTGCGCGAAGAATAAAACATGCTATCCGGAGTGTCCGATGGGATATTTAATATTTCTTTGGCACAACTTCTGACTACTTTGTCTATTTTCTTCAAAAAGGATGGCTGGAGATCATTCAAGGGTGCGCATTGCAGGGGATATATTAGGATAGGCCATACATATTGGTTCAAGATATTTAGCTTCTGGTCTGGTTTTAATAAGAATGATGACGCTAATTTATTCAATTTTTCCACCAGGGTGTTGATAAGCTTGTCTTTATCCAGCCAGATTTCTTCCTTGAACGAGACTCCCAGGTATCGGATTCTTTCATCTGGACCAATACTACGAATTATTTGGCCATCCATTGTCCTTAGTTTTGTCGAAATTAGCTTCCCCTTTTCTATTTGTATAGCTTTACTTTTTTTCGCATTTACCTTTAATCCGATTTTTTGAAAATTGTCTATAACTAGTTCTACGAGATGTTCAGCCGATTCTTTGTCCTTAGCAATGAGGGCTATATCGTCGGCGAATCCGCAACATGATAGACTAGGTAAATTTTCAATTAATCGATATCCAAAAGCATTTGTAATATCGGGTTCGCTTAATTCTTGGAATATAAAATCGATTCCCATATTAAAAAGAAAAGCAGATGTTGGGGCGCCCTGTGCCTACTCCTTTCTTGATAAGTATAGGCTCGATTTTCTTTCTTTTAGCCAGGGAAATAGATATTTGGTTGCCTGTAAGTAGGCTCTGGACCATATTTTGCAGCTTAAGTGGAATCTCGTATGTTGATAATGTTTTCCTTATAACAAGCTGCCCCCATTTTGAGGGTACCCGTTTGGGTCAGCCTCCTAATCAGCCCACCAGGGTTATAGGTAAAATAAAAATGATTGTTTTTAAATGTTTTATATATATGCTTACAATTTTTTTTTTTTTGTAGGGAATTAATTTGATTTAATTAAATTTTGAGCTCGTGAGTGACTAGTTCGAGGACAGCTTATGTTGAGCTTTATTTTATTTTGTACATGTGATTGTTAATAATTCTGACACTTTTCTTTAAAACTGATGACGACATTTGGCATATTTCTTCAGTCTTCAGTCCATATTCTTGGAGTAAGTCGGCCGTTTTTTTTGGGATTACTCCTCTTGCCCCAAACAGCAATCCGTCGACGCTCCAATTTTGAACTTGGTAGCTCTCTTTTTTCGTAAATCTTTTTTTTCTCTAAATCAACCTCAATTGCTTGAGAATTTTCTGTTTCAAACCTTACTGTTGGATCTAGTATATGTCCTCATTTGGTCTTCTTATTAATTATAATGATGTCTGCACGTCTCTGAGAGCCATCTTCTGACAAGCAACTAACCTCTTCAAATATTTCCCAGTCTGGGTGATATTTTTTGATGAGTGCTATTTCAGAGCGGACTTTGTGATGACGTGAATTGCGCAAAAGATCTCCCCACTGGCAAGAACCTAGGACATTAGGGAGGGTTTCATACTCACTGCAATGTCTGCAGCGGGTTGTTCCTAGATTCCTACCAGGGATTGAGCCTTGAGGGATCTTAACACCTGTTGTCCACTCAGAACAGGATAGGCCCTTTTTGTTAAATATCTATGAATTACTTGGCTTCCATTCGCTGAATGTTTCAACTCCTTTTCCTTTTGCAGGGAGAGACGACCATTCGATGAATGACTTGATGCGCAAATCTTTCCTTAACTGTCGCACATTATAATTTTCTTTCACTGTTGTCAGATTCAAACTTTCTAGGCATGTCCTTATTTCTTGGTTAAAATCTCTTGTTTCTTGAACATACCTATTGCCGTCATTCTGAAGCATGATGCACATATTTATGTGTTGCAAGAATGCTTCCCATTGTGCTTTGAATAGCCCCAAACCTCTAACATTTCTTGCAGAGTACAACATGCTGTCCGGAGTATCTGAAGGTAAACCTAATATCTCTTTGACACAGCTTCGGACAATTTTGTCAATTTTTTGCAAGAATGTGGGCTTGAGAACCTTGAGTGGAGCACATTGGCCAGATATATTGATTTAATATGTTTATTTTTTGATCCGGCTTCAGTAAAGAACTGCTAGATAGTTTATTTAGCTTGTCGACGAAAGAGTCAATAATTTCTTCAGTATCGAAACGGACCTCTTCCTGAAAATTCACTCCAAGATATTTTATTTATCTCTTCTGGTAGCAAACTATCAATTCTCATGCCGTCAATAGTCTCTATATCTGTTTTTGCTTATTTGCCTTTTGTTATAACAACTGCTTTGCTTTTTTTTTCATTGACTGTTAGTCCAATTTTCAGCAGCGCTTCTATGGTTTGTCCTACAAGGTGTTTTGCAGACTGAAGGTCTTTTCCAATTATAGCTATATCGTCTGCAAATCCACAGCAGGTTAAATTAGGCAAATCATTCACGAGATTGTATCCATATTCGGTTGCTATTTCGTTTTCAGCCAATTCTTGTAAAACAAAATCTATTCCTAGATTGAATAGCAAAGGTGATAATGGCGTCCCTTGAGCCACTCCTTTCATTACTTGAATTAAATCACTCTTGTTTCCTTTTGGCCCTGATATATAGATTTTGTTTTCCTTAAGCAGAGTGCCGATCAATTTCCTAATGTTCATTGGAATTGGAAATGTTTCTAAGGTTTTCTTTATATGTTTGTGTCCAATACTGTCAAAAGCTTTCGTAACATCTAGATAAACAATACAGCAGTCTTTTTTCTTCATTTTAGCTCGTTGAATGCAGGCATTGATTATTGATGAATTTATAAAAGCTCCTGGACGTGCAACAAACCCTCTTTGATGAGAAGATAATTCAACATATTGCTTTGTTTTCTTGTCAATTGCTCGTTCAATAATTCTTCTTAGGATACTATAAATAGTTATGGGGCGATAATTTGAAACAACATTTTTGTCCCCAGACTTGTATATTAGGATAGTTCTGCCTTTTGGAACAGCTCAGGAACTACATTCCATTTCAGCATGTAATTAGCTAAGTATGTTATAGTTTTATAGCATCCAGAGTCCCTTATTGTTCTAACAAAAATACCATCAGGCCCTGGGGCAGAATCTAATGATATACCCTTAGCTGCAATTTCAATATCTTCATCACTAAGAATAATATCTTCATTAGTTTCTGCATTTTGTTTATAGTTGTCAAGTTGGAAGTTATTTTCGTCTCCAATTAGTTTTTTAAAGAAATCGTAACTTGTGTTGGCATTAATATGACACATAGCATTTTCCTTCGAGTCATTAAATATTTGTTGTACTACTTTTTTTCGTCGATAATAGTTGTAATGCTGAGCCAATTCGTATTTATAACGATTTTTGCGACGTTCAGACTCTTTTTTACTCCTTTTTATTGGATTATTTGTTCTAGAATAAGTGAAGCCGTCTAGATTCCCATTTGTATTTTTTCGAGCTTTATAATATTTCGTGGCTGGATGAATTGGAGCCTTGCTACACATTTGCTCTGAGCGAAGGAAGCCAACAAAATCCAAGATTGTCGAGTTCAGTAGCTCGTCGTTTCTTTCGGCCAATAGAAGTTTTTGGAATTGGGTTTCTCAATTTTTTAGACTAACTTTCAGGTTAGAATCATCTGTTTCGTTTGAAATGAATACTCTTTCGCAATTTGATTCTTTAGCCTTTAAGCTTCAGGGTGAGCTTTGCTTAGATGAATTCGAGTGTTTTTATACATTGTACCACATATGCTACATTGGAAAGGTGCTGCTTCTCCGATTGTGTCTGTTCCATGACGGCATGAAACGTGTCGTTTCAGACCTCGTTTTGTCAATACCTTCTTACTTAGTTCACATTGAACGACACTATTGTTAGCATCTTCTTGATTTGATATTTGTTCCTCGTCGCTCTGTAATGTAGTCATAGAGAACCACTTACCTTATTACTGAGCTTTATTAACCCTCGGTCGGGCGAGTCAAGAATATTCCGCCATCGGGCGCGTGTATCTCACAGATCATCCTCAACCGTTTTTACGGATATACAGTTTTTTAATCTATATTTTGCACTAAAATGTTCAGCGTGTGATTAGAAACCATAAAAAAGGAAGTATTAGTTTAAAATAAGTAAATAATTTTTAAAATTGACAAGTATTATAATATAAAGAAACGGTGGACGATAATTTTTAAAATATAATTAAAAAACACAAATATCAAAAGGAATTGTTTAAACGCACATGCCTCAATTATACATATTTCATTTCAATTTGTGAAAAATATAAAAAAAATATCTAAATATAACTTCAATCAAAAATAAGTAGCATAAAATCACTTTTAGATAAGACTTAATGAAAATCATCAACAAATTTTAAAAATACCAGTTTAATTGTTATTACTTGTGCAGAGCTGCATTACAATTAGGACAATGCATGGAACTATGTTGTCAACAAATTTTGTTTTTGCAAATCTCACAACAGTAATTAGTAAACCTACATTTATTTTCAGTTTTGCTTGGTTCACATCATTTTCTTTTGTTCGTTGTAGTGGAGGGACTTTTTTTATGCTGTTCTGTACTTGAGTTCAATGTGTGGTCCAATGAGCTAGTGCACTCTTATGAGTCTCTGTAGTCTTAAAGTTTCGTCCTTAGTTCGGTTGGTAAACGTCTACTATTGTCACTGCATCGTGCAATATATCCTTGTACAAGTTCTTTTGAAAGCTCATGTTTGAGCGAAATAATAGAATAATAGGTTTATGTGATTCCATTTAATAAAGAGAAACTTAATTGATGTACATATTTATGAAATACAGATTTCAAAAAAACTTACGAAATCGGGCGCGTGGTATCTAGGAGATACAATTTAATGACAGGTGAAACTGACGACTCCGTTAAACACAGTGACTCAACATACCTTGAGGAGGTGTTCTCTAAAACACATAACTCGAAGCACTACACCACCACTCTATGCTAGGAGGTGTGGCAAATATTTTTCTAGAAACTGTATATCTGAGAGATCACGCGCCCGACGCGGGGAGAGTTAAACAAATAATTGAATCAATAGCTAAAGAGGCATCTTTCTTAGCTGATGTGTAGCACTTGCTTTTCCTTCCCTTCTAATTAGCGTTTTTCGTAAGAAATTCCAAGTGCAATATTTTTTCGCTTCCAACGTTTTTAAAGCCAGCTGGGAATATATATAATTTTGAACGGACATGATTTTCGTCATTTCCTGGGTAAGATCGATGGACATTTGAAGAAAATCGCGTCATGAGTACGACCTCAATAGCTGATTTCTCTTAAGGGAAATCTGCTAAAATGTTGGTGTTACAACAACCAGGGCAGGACTATTAAGGTTTATCATGAAGTTTCGTCACTGCCGTTCGAACCTGATGTTCGGTTCAACGCGTGTACAGAGCCATACAAATCCGTCACGCAGGGGCTTGGCAAGCATATTTTTCACGTGCCGGTATGATACACTAATGAACAAGAAGTACTAATAACTCGCTTAATAATTGATTTAAAAGAAAAAGTATAAATTAGCATTTGTAGAGCATCAATAGCTTAATAAGATTGATTCTATAACAATTCGCGATAATACACATAATAACAGATATTTTGAATTTTCAAAATTTCCCACTCTAACCGTCCCCCTCTATTCCACCTCCATTTCAGCTTTAACTAATATGAGTGATTAATAACACAGTTAAATACCGAGTATGGTATAGAAGAAATAAATATTTTCAATTCACGACAAAAAAATCTAAATTGATGAGTATATCACACTACGCCATTGCGTGAATCTCGTATTAAACGTTCAATGAAAAAAAAAATTTAGACTTCGAATAAAGTAGTTCATTTTAGAACAGCTTATGCCTAATACGACGGTATTCGGTGTGGGGGTTTACGGAAGGCTGAAAACTAAAAAAATACAAATATCTGCGTTAATATTAAAGATAGAAAATAAATATATAAAAAATATTTATAGAAAATTTCATTAGCAATAAGATTGGATCTACAAAATTTTTCGATCCGAAGCATAATAACGGAGGTTTCGGAAGTTCGATTCCAGCCATTAAGGAACTTGACCTTAAGTTTTGCATAAATACAACTTGAATAGTTGATTTCCTTTAAGGTATACTATTTGATAATGCGGAAATAGGCGGCAAGAAATATGAAAGGATGTTTCATATAACCATTCCAATGGATGATATAAATCATCCTTTCAACTAATTAAGCAGTACAATAAAATAAGTGAAATAGATGAATGTAACTATGGCCCTTTCATTTTAAAATAGGAAAACAAAAACTTATAGATATATGTCAAAACAGTTAAGCCAAAAATTATTAGAAAAGTTAATGTAAACATTGGGATTAACCAATGATTAATGACCATACTGAACATCATCACAAACAGGATATTCTCTTTTCCGGCAATATATTATTGACAGTGCAGTACCCAATGATGAGAATATTCAGTCTGCCACAGTTACAGTATAAATGCCTTCGAGGCTAAAACAACAAAAAAGAGTACCAATAATTTAAATATGTCAATAGTAATTAGAAAAGAAGCCCAGCAAGGACTATTTCTTGATACTAGTGAATTGTATGCATTTTGTTTTTCGATTTCCCTTAATATACACATGTAACTACTATAAACCACACACCGGTTGGGTTTTGCCACCCAAAACGGATTTTGCCCAGATGTGTTTTTATTTAACCATCTCTCCATAATAATAATAACAATAACCAGCTATGTCTTTCCACTCACTCACTGTCAATTGCTGTGTGTTGGAGTACACTACGATACCTGTAAATACTATACATATTACTCACAGATATCAGTAATTTTTAAATGAGACAATTAATGCTAAACAGTATATTCACTCACTTCACAGTAAAAAGCTCTATCATTTTACAGAGTAAAATGTGGGAATGCTTCCCAAGCAGATAGTATAAGTTCCAATAAAAGAGTTTTTAAACAAATGTAGATTGCATAATTTAGTCATTGTTTATTAACATCGGGTTTGCATGTTCCACATTACACATATTCGTTAAAGGCATTTATTAACAAATGTGGCTTAGTGTAAAATACCTTACTTATCATTTTCCAGGGAGTCGTGAATGAAATACTATTGCATTTATTTTAAATTCCATAAAATTAAATTCCTCGGACCCAATAAAACTATACTCTCTAATTAATTTTCTTTTCTTAGTGAAGTAAATACTTAAACTGTTTTTGAACAGTTATTACACGAAATAATGTTTTTATGAATAAATTCCTACTCAATTCCTTCGTACTAGACAGTATAGTACATGAACTATCTGGGTTACTGGCTTTAGTAGAAATAGACACATCCAACTCTCGGAAATATTTCTTCTGGCCTTTTCGGAGTCAGGTGCCAGGTCTTTGAACAAAGGTCAGTGATTCATACATATATTTATGTGAATACACATACACACACACACACACACAAATATGTGAGTGCGTGCTTACATATAGATATGTATAAATTATTACCTTTTCATAAAGCTAGAAAGACCTGGTACCTGCAAAAACTCTAAAATCAAGGTCAGTGTTTTTTGATATCTACATGATCGACATAAAAGTGGGGAAAGTGTACGCCCCTTAAAATTTACATCCCTACGAGAAAACCTAAGACCAGTTCTGACAATGATGAGTTGTTGAGAGGAATTATGAAATGTAATTTCCAAACGGAGGTCATATGAAATATTGTGGAAGAATGTATGAAAGCGTTTTGGTCAGTTTTTTTTTCAAGTTCTGTACTTTTTTGTAAAGAAGAAATAGGGATAAAAACTCGTTGCACAATGACTTACATAAGGGCCATTATAGCGTTTCGAATAACTTGCAAAGGGCATTTGCGATCAAAATGAACTTTTTTATTTTTTATTCCAATTCTATGTTTCCAGAAGTCTCAGGTACGATTAGAAAAAAAAATGTATGGACACATACTATTTAGGAAATTATTTACTAATCCGTTCAGATTCCCATTAGTCAGAGAGGTTATACCGATGAAATTCGTTTATTATAAATGATTACTTAATAGGTAACTGGCAATGTTTTTTTGCCTTCAAACGTAATAGTACATTATGTCGCTTAGTGGTGTTTGCGTCACATTTTAAGCCTAACGAAAGCTAATTATATGTTTTTACATTTCTTCAGGATGTGCGTGTGCCAAATTGGTGTATGCCTATTTATTTAGTCTTGTCTATTGCATGTTTAGTTATTGATTTAAAAAGTTTTGTATCAGCTTAATTGTAACATGATTTATATAATTACACTTAAAATACACACATATATATTGTTTATTTCTGACGTAATGGCGATAAAATGTTAGTATTGTCCTTACTATTTATTAATTGATTGAAGCCTTCATTGAAAACGCACATAGAAGGCGCGTGGCTACCACTTACTCCATTTGATTGGTATAGTTCTTGTCTTTAATAATTTCAGCACGTAACACCAAAGGGCCTAAAAACTCGTTATAACCGGAGTAAGCATGTCCCAAGGTTAACTACAACCGTATAATACTTCTTAAATAAATACTCACGTGGTAAACCTTGAGTGGCGAGTTCGATTCCCGCCTGGGCAAAGGAAATTATTTAATGACGAAATTCATTAAATAACACCTAAGTCCCACCCTGGCTAAAAAAATTAAAATTAACCTGTAGATAAACCGTCCCAATTAGCCTTGGTTGCAAAAAGTGGACGTTAATAAATAATAATAATAATAATAAATAAATAAGTAAATAGATTCTAGATGTTAAAACATATGGCATATAGTGTTCACTTGTATAGGTTATGTTTTAGTTATATCAGTTGGTGATTGTGACCACTTTAAAGCAATTAAAACCAGCCAATAATGAAAATATCTTATTAAAGTTGACCACATTAAACAAAACTTAATGCTGAACCATAGTGAGAATACATCTTTCTTTCTGGATACACTTATTTAACGAAATGAACCTGATTTATAAGTATTCAAACAGTGTTTGAGTTCAGTATGCGACACAGCCTTGTGGCATGCGTTGTGATATTAAATCTTATGAAAGGAAGATCGAGAATAATCTCCACAAGGATTGAAGTGGAACTTTGAAAAGGGTTAATTTCTCCATTATCAAACCTGTTTTAAAGTAAGGTGTGAAAAATAGATGTTGATGGGTGCTATTGAAGTAAAGGGTGAAACGTTTGAAGGAATCTCAAAGCAGTACAAGGTAGAAAAATGGTTTTCAGCCTTCAGTAAACGCCCACTGCTTCACGTCATATTAAAAATAAGCTCCTTTCATTTAAGATGTTTTCATTTATGATTTTACTTTCAAAAATAAATGATTTTCAACCTACGCGAACACTCGACGTTTAATCAATATGGGAGCAGGCATGAATGAGATAGTATGCTCGTTACATTTTAGCGAAATTTGACTAGAAAATTGTCTTTTGGATTGAGAGTAGCACACAGTCGTTTTAATTAACATATTGTGAAAGTAAAACCTAGTCTTATGATCTATGCTTCCTAAATAGAAGTGGGACAGATCTAGATAAGCCAGGAAAATTGGCGAATACCCTGGAATTGAGGATTCCTTCCTCCCAAATGAGCAGAGAAGAAGGTGGCATTTTTGGGCAAAGCTGTAGTTTTATTTGAAGTATAAACTTGCAGACGCAAATGATGAGGATGATTCAAGATGTAGCAATTATTGATCTATAACTCCAGGATGAAAGAAGAGGTGATGTAGTCGCGTTAGAACTAAAAGCTGATGTTGGTGTAGTTATTGCAGTTTCGCTTTCTTATGAGACAGCAGAATCACTCCATTAGTTAGGAATCTTACGTCGTAACTGTCTCCGGTTTATCCTGGAGCCGTGGAGGTACATCATGGCCACTATGAAACTATATTTCTCAGCTGAAATTTGTATTTCTGCTACTCCAAAATGAGTGTAATGCACAATTTCTGCATGTGACGGGACGCTTAGCTTTTCCTCGTAGATCATACCAAAACATGAAGCAGCGCAGTCAGCTAAGTTGTTCTTTGGTTTGGGATGGCAAATATATGAGTTGAAGATTTAGGATTGAGTGAGGAGACAGATAACTCTGTGTTAGAGTAGGAGAAGCTGACGACTGACTTCGAGGCAATGAATTCAAATTTAGGTACATATTTCGGTGCAGATGCAGACACTACAAAAGTGAAGAAACAATTTTAGAATCTATGTTTTAATGTGATGTACCTTTTGATTAACCTTTGAACGACAAGGCTGTGACCCAAGACAAATTTGACAAGTAGGTGTCACACATGACACCTACCTGTCATAGGCATATTTTCCATTTTATTCTGCTCAGAATCACTCTTCTAGCCTCAAAATAACATTTAGAAAAGATAAGAAGAATAGTGTGTTAGTGTGTGCGTGGGCTTGATAGTCCCCCCCCCCTCTTCACCAATGAGAGCTTAAAATGAAATATTAAATAAAAATATGCAAAATTATACTTATAAAATAATAATATATTATGTAGGTAATATTTATTATAAAATAACATACTATGTAATACCTTTTTTTACGAAATAAATAAGCAAAGAAGCGTATATTAGTAGCATATTATTATTATACAAAAATATACCTAAGTATAAATAATAATATACAAATATTAACCTACACAGTACAAAAAAAGTCAAAGGACACTCATTTATAAGGACAATTATGCATAAAAACAAACAAAAAAAAACATGAAACTATTCACTTGGCGATTCTTTCTTGGGAAAACATTCAGGGAAACCATAGTATGCTATGTGTTCAGCGCAAATATTTCTTTGGCATTTACAGCAAAGACGGTTGCCTCTTCTATTTTTATTATTATTTACATATTGCTATGTATATTGCTATCACTTCCTTCCATTTGTCTTTAAAGTTCATTTCTAGTCTCATCTTCAGTGATAAATGGTGAATTCAGTGTCATAAGTTATGTTTAAAGAACGCGTGTAAGCCTTTTTAAAAAGCACTTTTATAAATTACAACTTTAAAAATGAACAGAGTGACAGTCTAGAGCTACTGGGGAAATGACAAGGAGAGGAAAAATGGTAGGGATTATAAGGAGAATAAATGCTGATGCTTGAGATGTCAGCAGAGCGGATGTTCCCAAGACCTAACTCCTCCCTCCTTAGGCTGAAGCCGTCCTCGGCAAAGTAAGTGGTAAGCGAGGAAGCGATGATGAAGAAGCCGTCCGAGTTTCCATTTCTTTTGCTTCTGTTGGCTGTAGTCTGGTCATGAAGCCTGGTTGCTAATATAATATATATAGTACACAGAATAATAAGGATAATATAAGAACAATTATACATAAAATAAAATTAAGATTACTAAAGTCAAAATCATCAGTGTACAATTCTTCTAGTGGCTCTATATTTAAATTAGTCTTATGTATATGATCAAAAGAAAATGAAGTTTCTTCCGCTATAGGCGGCAAGTGAAAACTTAAAATAGGATATGATTCCCAGTAAGAATATGGTATGGGAGAATTATTATATAGAACAATGTACTTTGGAAATTTGCCACAAGACATTAGGGTCATTTGATATGAAAGTTATATGAGTATTATTAATAAGTGATTCCAGTTCCCTGTAAGACATGATACTGGAATGAAGAATATTAAGTTTACAAAAATCTAAACTAGTTTCTATATCGTTAATAGTATTATATAGTAACATTAAATTATTAAACAAAATAGAGTAAGCATTATAGCATTAGTTTCACTACTAAAATACTGAAAATATTTTTCTAATCTAGCATTATTATTTTCAATTATTGATATATCTTTATTAAATTCATTAATTAATTGCTTATTAATTGATAATTGGCTTTCTACATTATGTTCTAAATGATAATTATTAGACTGTATTTTACTAATGATAGCATCATATTTTTGTTTATCCTGAGCATCCATATTGCCAGTCAGCCATGAGATAGCCGTGCCTAAGCCATTGATTAAACCGCGTTTTGGTCTACTTTTGTTTATTTTCAAGTGGTCGAGTTTGTCCTGAGTATGTTTAAGATGTACACGGATTGAATCCAAAAAATGTTGATAATTTTTCTTCGTATAAATGTTAATAATTTTTTCAATACTTGTCAATTCTTTTTGTAGTACATCAGTGTCAATGTGATGAAAATAAGTGTAAGTTGAATTAATGAAAAATGAATCCTGTATTTTTATGGCAGTGACTCCAGGTGTGTCAGTGAGGTCAGTTAGCCTGTACGCTACTGCTTGGTTGAGGATCAGTAGGAATACTAGCATTTTCACCTGAAACAGATGAAATTTTCATGGTTTTCCTAGGACGTTTCATCCTATTTGGGTGAAATTTAATGGACCGTTTAAGATTTCCTCGGTTATATGTTACTTTTTTGGTTTCTTTATCATATGTCGTTTTGAAATATTTTGGTTTGTGTTTTTTGTTGAATGTAGATTTTAAGTAAGGTTCGTCAGGAATTTGAGGTTCTTGTTCTCTACCTTCATTCAGTTTGTTTGTTTGTTCGGTCTTCTTTTTCCTTATCCGTTTTCCTTTTTACTAGTTTATGTATCGTTTGCAATTGGTTAAAATAATTGTTTATATTTTCTTCAGTTATTAGAGTTTCTGTCATGTCTTCTATGTAAGGGTTTTGTGTTACTCCGAAAGTAATTTCCATCGGTGTCAGTTTCAAATTGGAATTTATTGAATTATTAAATGCTATTAACGCCAGTGTCATGCATTTCTCCACATTGTAATCCTTATGTTCTAATTGTATCGAATTTAGTAATTCAATAAGTGTAGAGTGTGACCGTTCCAATAGTCCTTGAGAGTCAGAATGTCCTGGTGTTGTATAGTATGGTTCTATGCCATATAGCTTGAAAAAGTTTCGTAAACCAATATTGTCAAATTCGCGTCCGTTATCCATTTGAATAATTTTAGGTATGGGAAATGAATCAATAATTGTTAAAAATTTATGTTTATCATAATAAAATACATCAATTTGTATTTTTTCAAAAGGTCGATCAGGAGTTGGTGTTTGTTTATATACCACTTGAATAGGTTTCCTCTCATACTTAACTTTTTGACAAATAGAACATTTATTGATAGTCTGTAATATCTTTGAACATTCCAGGCCAATAATATCTCCAACGAATATTTTCATAAGACTCACTAATACCTCTATGATAGGTTTTGCCTACGTGATAATTTATTTTTAAATATATTATTATACTCCTTCTCTATCTAATGAGTTTTTAAAAGAATATGTGAGACGGGTTTTATTAAATATTTTTTGAATTTGAGGATTCGAATTTCCTCGTTGCAGAACAATTTGATTCTGTTCAACATTTAAAATTTTACTTTCGTCACAAATAACAACCTGATCATCTGAACTTTCCTGCGAATGTATTGTGACTAGACTTTCAGTATCCTGAATTTCCACATTATTTGGGGGGTAATTTTGTAGAAATTCATCAAGACTTCTTGTGGATCTATCTCGTCTTCTATAGCAGTACAATACTGAACGCGAGATAAGGCGTCTGCTACTACATTCGTTTTTCCAGCGACATATTTAATATCAAATTCGAAATCGGATAAAATACATTTCCACCTTAATAATTTTGAATTGGGTTCCTTAAGACTGTGGAGCCATTGTAAAGGTTTTTGATCCGTTTGAATTAAAAATTTTCTGCCATATAGATATGGACGGAAATGTTTGCAAGCCCATACAATTGATAATAACTCTTTTTCTATAGTAGACAAATTTTCTTCATGTTTATTTAATGTTCGCGACGCGTAGCCTATTGGCAAATCTTTACCATCGAAATTTTGTGACAAAACTGCTCCAAGTGCAAAATTTGAAGCATCTGTAGTTAAAATAAATTGTTTTGAAAAATCGGGCAGTTGTAAAATGGGGTTATTTTGTAAAAGGATTTTTAATTGTTCGAAAGCTTGTTTATATTCTACATTATGTATATTAATTTTAGAATTTTTCTTTAGTGCTAACGTTAGGGGTTTTGCTATTTTAGCTTAATCTCGAATCATCTTATGATAATAACCAGTAAGACCTAAAAATTGTTTAACTTCTTTTTGTGTTTTTGGAATCGGGAAGTTCTTTATTGCGTCTACTTTTAAAGGATTTGGCTTAATGCCTTGATCTGAAATGATATGGCCTAAATATAATAATTCTCGTTTAAAAAATTCAGTCTTATCAATTTGTATTTTGAGATTATGAAATTTTAATTTTTCGAAAACCGCTTTTAGATGTTTTAAGTGTTCTTCTAAGTTATCTGAAAAAATTATTATATCATCAATATAAACTAATACATTTGGCATGTTTGAAAAAATTATACTCATAGCCCTTTGAAATGTGGGAGGTCCGTTTTTCAAACCCATAGAGAGCCTTGTATATTCCCAATGACCATTTTCTGTGCTAAATGCAGTTTTTGGAATTGATTCTGGATCCAATTCTATTTGATGAAATCCCGAATCTAAATCTATCGTTGAAAAATAGGTTGCACGCCCAATTTTGCCGAAAAGATCCTCTATATTAGGCCGAGGGAATTTATCTTCTATAGTTTTTTCATTCAATTTCCTATAGTCAACTACTAGCCGAATTTTTCGTTTTCCTGAGGCGTCCATTTTTTTGGGGACAACCCAGATAGGTGAGTTGTATGGTGAATTACTTGGTCTAATAATATTACTTTGAAGAAGTTTATCTATTTCTATGTCTACATCCTTCCGAAAAAATTCCGGATATCTATAATTTTTAGTATAGACTGGTAACTCATTAGTGGTTACTATTTTATGTTTTAAAATATTAGTGCTACTTAATTTATCATGCTCACGTTTAATTATTTTGGGGAATTGTTTAATTAAGTTTATAATTTTTACTTTTTCCTCCTCATTCATATGGTCAGTCCGTATGAGATGGGGGAGTTCCTTAACGACATCCTTTGAATCTACGGGACAATTGGTCACAGGATTTGCTGGATAAATCGATTCTACTTCATCTACTTCCATAGGCTGGGGACTAATGGTCATCAGCTCTGTGGAAAAAGCTAAGCATTTTGCTTTGCCATCTACTATATCTACTAAACTTTCTTCTATAAAGGCTTTATTATTTATATTTAGTGGCTTAAAAATACAAGACAAATAAAACAGCCTAAACCGCTGTTGGGAATTGACCTAACAGGGAAAGAAATCATATTTAAACCAGGTTTTAAAAAAATTTTGTCATTTTTATTTTTCATCGAAAATAACAATTTTTTAAACCCATTATTAAATTCTAAAATGTTTTTATTAAAATTAACACTTGCTTTTATTTTACTCATGGACTCGTGTCCTAAACGTATGTCATACCTAGGTGAAAATTTAAATAAATACATTTTCATAAAAAACTGTTAGGAAATATTTTATTGGTAGGACATAAAATATATTCCGACCCTTGTGTTTTGCCCACAGGTGTTTTTACAAAAAAATTGTTCTCTGAATCTACGCCAATGAGGGGGTACTATTTCTGGATTGATATAATTTTTTAAAGAACCTGTGTCTATTAGCCATTTCCTGTTTTCCTGGTCCAAAAAGTAAGGGAGTGACTCATCCATAGCTTTTAGTTCAAATCTGGATCCGGTGGCTTGTGTGGGTGGTGATTTCTGTCTAAAAAATGGTCCGTAAGTTTGTTTATTGTGTCTGTTAGTGTACTTAGTTGTTCTTGCATGTACTGTAGTTTGTTGTCTGTTTCTGAATTATTCTGTTTATTTGACTCAACATATGTAATTTCATATGGGGAAATGAAATTTTTATTTGGTTTGGGTTGTATTGATTTCATAGAAACCGTGTTTTGACTATTCCATTTGGGAACAGAGGGTTGTTGTTGTGCAAATGGTTGAGTTTGTTGGGGAAATGGTTGAGTTTGTTGGAAAAAAGGTTGAGTTTGTTGGAAAAATGGTTGAGTTTGTTGGAAAAATGGTTGAGTTTGTTGGGGAAAGGGTTGTGCATTAAATGGTCTTGGTTGAGAAGGTTGCGCAAAATTTTGATTCTGTTGAAAATTTGGTCTAAATCTAGGGGGAGATATTTGATTTGAAAAATTGGGAATACTGAAATTATGTTTGTGTTTATGTGTGTCTATTTTGTTCATGACTTCCATTGTGTTGTTTAATTTTAACTGTGTTAATATAATGCTGCAGTCGATAATCAGTTTTGACCTAGCGTCGTTTAAGTCTTGAATTTGTAGTACCTGTATGTGTGCTCCTAGATTAGGGTGTACACCATGTATTAATGTCCTTACGAGTGTCGCGTCAAGTTGTAGTATCAGCTGATCTAGTAGTGAGCCAGTGACCTTATCTAGTTTGTATCTGGTTACCACGGTAGTTCGTTTTTCATCTAGTCTGTTAAGGAATTCTATCGGGTGTTCTCGTGGGTAAGATCTCATGACAGATAGCTCTGCTATGAGGTCTGGAATTGTCCTGTTGTCAGCAAAATTTTTCCTAAGAATTCTATAAGTCCGTTATTGTTGCACAGTTATTATTGTAGGCAACAGCTTCGACAGGACCATCTAAATGGCACATAGCTGCTTTAAAAAGTAACCAATGGTTATTTTCCTTTTCTTTATTATTTATTTTACAATAAGAATTAAAGAACTCTTCGCATGTGGCTATGAACTGTGGCAATTTATAACTAGTTCCATCATATCTAGGGATGTATTTTAAAATATCCATGGGGAGGGGGTTGGTTATCATTTGGATTTCGCTTAAGTCTTGGTTCAAAATTTCATTTTGGATTTGGGGCATTTCTTGGTTGGTTGACATAATGGAGTTTAAATTAGAGGGCTAAATTATAATGCTATTTTTATGAGCTATACAGATGCTACTCACACTGTAGTGATGTTCCTCCGGGTCTTCCTCCAGGTGACAAGACGAATCGGATGATGATGTAGAAGTGCTGCGTCTTCTGCTCCTCCAGATTCCTTCTTGCTGCTGCTCCAGGCTGTCGTCTGCTTGACTGCAATTGGGGGGAACTCGGGAAATAGATCACGACTAAAAAGTGCAAGGCTTCGCTATACTTGGGTAATAAGCAGTTAAGGATTGAGATCCAAAGTTTTCAAATATGTGGGAAATAGATCACACTTAAAATGAAAACTTCTGCTAAGTCCCTATATTCGAGCGCCAGTTAAGTTTAAAGTACGCGTGTAAGCCTTTTTAAAAAGCACTTTTATTAATTACAACTTTGAAAATGAACAGAGTGACAGTCTAGAGCTACTGGGGAAATGACAAGGAGAGGAAAAATGGTAGGGGTTATAAGGAGAATAAATGCTGATGCTTGAGGTGTCAGCAGAGCGGATGTTCCCAAGACGTAACTACAGACAATATACAAAAGGGAAGTTAAACAACAAGGCTGTGTCAAATACGACACCTACCTGCATAAAAACTCCCATAAAGTACGAAAAATGGTAGACAGAGCGTGCAAGGTCCTTGACATGTAGTTGACTATTGAATAGGAGGGTATTAAGGACATCAGTCTTGCCCTTTTTGTTACAAGCTCACGGGTGTACAATTTACGGCATAGGTGTCACATATGACACAGCCTTGTCGTTTAAAGGTTAAAGGTGGTACCTAGTGATATAGGAGTAGTTAATACCACAATAATAGCATGGTTATTATGATGAAGGGAAGTGTTGGGATGGAGATGTTGAGGTATTTTCTGAATGGATTCCTCATTCTCCAACTACCTTGCATTCAATCAGAGCATCGAATGGAGATTGTACCTCAAAACGAAAATCAAAAGACTTTGAGACAGCTGGGTTATTTGAAGCGACTTTAGGGATATATAAATACAGATGGACTTGAAAGATAAACCCCGTTATAATTATAAACACTTGACGAAGAGGCTGAAATACACTAATGCCAGAAAAAATCAGGACTGAAATCGGTACTGCTGCCTTGTGCGATCAGGCTCTAGATATTCTTCGTACCGATTAAATGGGCTAGTGGAGAAGAGCCTGTGTCAGAATTATCGTAATCACTAAACGGACTTAAAATTATGTTACACTCGCAAGACGTCTGAAGAAATGTTCTCGAAATATGATACTGGAAGAATTATTTATAAACAGCACACTACTCTTTTTCAAAAAATGTTGGGAACGAATATGCCAATAGTTGTTTACTTTGGGATATTACATACACAAGGGTATGGTATAACCTCTCAAGGGTTTCATGAGCTTTGGGGGTCTGAAAAGGAAGACAGAGGGAAGGCTTGGGAGAGTGGAAGGAAGCAATATAAAGACGGACTGTCTAAAACAACATAATGGCCGGCTTGGTTTGTGAGTATTTGCTCTAGAAGGGGATATTGGGTCTTGAGTGGCCACCTCCACTCGTGGATATCCCTGGGGACACGGCTCTCCCATCCCTCCACTTTAGTGGCTGATTAGCTCTCCACTCTCCCATATAGCTCAGCTTAGCTCTTACTACTAAATACACTAGCTCATTCTCAAAATATTAATATTACCCCTGTACTTTAAACTCTATAACTTCAGGTTTCTTGTAATTGGTTAAGATTAAAGGAAAATATACTGATTTCGATTTAAAATTTATTTCAGAATATGATATATAATTTTTGTTATATTATAGTACACCAACACCAAGTCTGAATTATGTCCCCCAGTGAACGACAAAAAGAAGTTAAGGAATACAGTTGAAGCTGGCGTAGGAATGATGCTGGCACGAAAGTATGCATAAATAGTGTAGTTACAACGTGGTTTGTCGCACTACACCTGTCAGTTATGAAGAAATTGCCACATTAATTAGTTGCATTATTATGACCTTTAAATTGTTGACTCGGTCCATAGTTTTCAGTGTTTGCCTCATTAGTTGTATGACAAAAGTTACTTTGCATAATAAAATAAACTACTTTTTTATTTTGCACGTTTGTCGAAAACCCATTAGAAAACAAAATCTCGTAATTTTTCATTTCGGGCCTCTCTTTTATCTTTCACTCCTATTCGTCTGTAAGAATACTGTCTGAAATCAAACTTTAGTAAGCAGCAATACTCCCACCAAGTTTCATAAAAATCAGTTAAGTAGTTTTGGCGTGAAAAGGTGACAAACAGTCAGACACCAAAGCCGAAAATTCCAAATGTATCGTATCAATTCCTTGTGAATTATCGTGAATTTCGTGAAAAAATCAATGTACAGACAAAGGTTACAAGTTCTTTATGTATATATAAAAGAAAAATATATAACTTAAAAATTGTTGAAGTAAAAAATGATCGTAATGTCAGCTTTAACTCAAATCAGAAAAGAGATTCATGATCAACGTTAGAATAGGATTGTTAACATTCTCGAATAAATTTTGAGTCGGAATCATAACCCTTTTTCTTTGGTCGGTCATCTGTTCCACTGGCTCTTCTGGAAATAAGTGTTAGGAGGACTCAAATGAAATGGGGTTAGTAATGGGGAGTGTTAAATCATTAGCAGAGTGTTTCATCACTATTCTGGCAGAATTCTTTTGAATTTTTTAAGTATGGACATTTGTGTTATAATGGCTAACACGTTATAATGATAAACAAACTTTTTTTTTTTTTAGAGCAATAAGTAATGGAGCATAAAGTTGCTAAACGCTCATTGAGGAAAAGCAATTAGGCAAGCTCGAAACGCGTAGGAGAATATATTAATGAAAATATAAAGGATTTTGTAAAATGAAGTGGGAGTATTCATTTTCTTCACCCATTATGGTTTTAATTAATATTCCAATACCTAAAGGGTCATCTACAAATAGAAGAAATATGTATATATATGAATATATATATATATATATATATATATATATATATTTTATATATTTTCCTTTGCACATTACCCATGCACAAAGGGCATTTATTTGCTACATGTACCATACTATTACAGTATATAACATGTATGTTCATAATACATCGTGTTTTGTGTATAAGAAATGATAATCATAAATTTGTTCTTGAAATTAAAAAAAAAAAAATAAAAAGAAAAGAAAAGGAAACAAAAGAAAAAAAAATGAAAAAAAAAAAAAATATACATAATAAAAGAACAAACAATCAAAGTGATGAACAATTAGTACGCATAATAAGAAAAATCGAAACAATCCAATCCGGTCTTTGTTTCTGATAAGTGTTTGTTGGAGTGTGTTTCGTAATTTTGTAGTAAGTGTGCAGATGTAGATAAGGTGTTATATAGTCTATTCACTCGTTTTGTCACAGGGGCAGTTTTTGTCATTTAGTATTTTGAACCTATGTAAATAAGATTTAGTAGTTCCGTGTCCAGTGAGTAATTGTGTAGAGTAATAGTCAGTAGCAGTGCAGGTGTTGAGGTATTCCTCAATATTTGGGATGAATGTTTTTAAATGCTTGCCTTTCTCTGTTTTGTCCCATCGCTCCTGCCACTGTTTTATTGTGTCCGTGCGTAACGTGTATTGTAGACTTTGTTTTGTTATGTTGGAGTATGTTATGGGAATGTTTTGGTCCTTGGATGTATTTTTTGCAATTTTGTCAACTAATTCGTTTTCGTAAAGTCCGGCATGTCCTTTGACCCAAGTCAAATATATTTTGTGTTGTTGTTTTGAATGTCTATTATTAGTTGCCTACTTTGTTCTGTCAATGGGTCATGTATGTCAGTGTTCAATAGTTTTTGTATTGTTACCTTGCTGTCTGTGTTTATAGTTACTTCTGCAATTTGTTTATTATTTAGTTTTACGTATTCGAGAGCGTTCATTAAAGCAACCGCTTCAGCTTGGTTGTTTGTACTTAAAGGTCCTAGTCGGTATTTAAGTAAGTCAGTGAGTATATTCTTATGAAAGACAATAAAAGCGCATCCTACATATTTTTTGTCCTTACTTCTGTCTGCGTAGATTTGAAATTCTGTTGTGCGAGTTGGAGTCAGTTCTATGTGTGGGTGTGTAATAGGATGTGTCCATTTTGAGTAATGTAAGGGTTTTTCAATGTCGGATGAGTTAATGTTTTTATATGTGTATTTTCATGTTGTAATAAATATTGTGTTTTTTGTTGATTTGCAAGTAATGAGATGGGTGTAATTCTCGCCAGAACACAGGCAGCTTCATATGAAATTGTTTTAAATCCCTTTATTATCTTCAAGCCATCAGCCTCTGAACTCTCTCCATTTTCCTTAAATTGTATTGCCGCTGTAAACCTTCATGCCAGGCAATGATGGCGTAAGTCATTGCAGGTTGTATTGCTGCAGAGTATATAGTCCTTAATTTGCCTGTTTGTAGTCCCCAAGTCAGTTTTGTTGCTATTGAAAGTAGGTTTATATCTTTCAGTAGTTTTGTTTCAAGATGTTGAATGTGGGCATTCCAAGTTAGTTTACTGTCAAAAATTATTCCCAAGTATTTAATTGTGTTTGCTTTAGTAAGTTTTTGTCCTTGTAACCTGATGTAAAATGATAGAGTTGTCCTTGATTTGCTAAATACTGTGTAGGATGATTTGTCTGTATTGAATTGTATTTTGTTTTTATGAGTCCATTGTTCAGTGACGTCTAGAATAGAGTTAATGGTCTGTGTCTGTCCAGGACTCTTTGTTTTTACCAAAATTATAATATCATCTGCGAATGCGTAGATAGCTGCGTATTTTATGTTAATTAAATGTAATAATTCATCAATAATTAGGTTCCATAAAAGTGGAGAACAACTTGAACCTTGAGGTGTTCCTATTGTTTAAGCTTTAGTGATCATTAGATTGGGTGTAATGAAAGACGTTTGGCGATAGAAGGCCACCACGCATTATGAAATGCACCCTTAATGTCTAGTGAAATGAGAACAACATGTTGTTTTTGAGTAAGCGCAGTTTTAATAAAATTAAGTGTTTGCTGTATTGCGTTTGAAGAACTTTTTTGAGGAGTGAAGCCGAATTGATTTCTATGTAAAAGGTTGTTTGTGTATAGGTAGTGTGATAGACGTTGGTTAATGATTTTTTCGAGGATTTTTCCTCCTGTTGTGATTAAACTTATGGTCGTACTGAAGATAAGTCGTATTTTTCTTTGCCTGGTTTAGGAATAAATATTAACTTTTATATTTTCCATTGTTGTGGGAAATAGCCTGAGTCGAAACATCTTTTGTAAATATTTTGAGTAAATTTAGGTAAAATAAAATAAACGTTTTTGAAAATTTCAGCAGAAATGCCATCTATTCCAGGAGTTTTCTTACTGTTTAATGATTTAATTATTTTTTCTAGTTCTTGAGTTGTAAGTGGTAAGTCGTTATTAGAGTTAGGTTCGTTAAGTACGTTATTTCTCAATGTTTTGTGATAGTCGTTATCTGTCGTCTTATCGTCAGTTCCAATATGTTTATTCAGTAAAAACGAGTATGTTTCTGTTATCGAAGTAGTATAGAGTCCATCATCTTTTCTTATAGAACTTAGCGATAGCGTTGACCTAAGTTTCCCGAAAGCAAATTTGTACGGCCATGTCCAGGGGTTCTTAGGATCTATGTTAGAGCAGAATTCGTTCCATGATTGTTTTCTCTTTTGTTTTAATTTTTGTTGATAAACATGTCTTGTTTCAAGGTAAGTCACTCTTCGCTGTGCCCTTAGTTCATCGTCAACAGTTCTTTGGTATATTCGTCTAGTTTTGTTAGTCTGTTTTCTTAGTTGAGTCAGCTCATTATCCCACCAAGGTAATGATCTCTTTGTATTATTAGTCTGGTATCTATTTTTGATTTTTAATGTTTTATTACAGGTTTTCTTCAAAACTTTTTGAAATCTGTTAAGAGTGTGATCAATGTCATGGGTATATATGTAGTCAGTAAGAAATATGTCCAGGTTGTCAGTGGTACACTTAAAATGTTTACGAATTTCAGCCATTAGACAGTTTTTAAATTTTTCCCAGTCAGCGTCTTTAGTAATAAGTGTAAGTGGTATATTTAGAGACGTTTTTAGTTGGTGAGTCAGTAATTTTAATGTAATATGTTAATGTTAAATGGTCCGAAAAATTATCATGGTTATGGATCTTCCAATCAGTAACAAGTGTTATCAACTTCGTGTTGGTGAGTGTTAAGTCTATGTTGCTAGTTCCTCTTGTTCCGTCAAAAGTAGGAAGTCCAACGTCTCTGTTAATAAGTGCTAAATTATTTAGGATAATAAAATTCTCAAATTTCCGTCCTCGTTGGTTGTATAATTTATCGTGCCATAGTCTGCTTCTACTGTTACTGTCAAGTCCAATTAAAATATATTCATTGTGAAATTGTGAAAGTACATTTTCTAATTTATTTATATCAATTTCTATATTTTGGTCACTCCGTAAATATACGCTAATAATTATTGCGTTGAATGATTTATATTTAATCTGTAAGGTAGTCATGTCTTTGTCAGAGTATTTAGGTAATAACAGTCCGTCAATATTGAGTCTCAGGTTAGCCATGCGAGTTAAAGCGTTGACCTTTATCTCACATGGTAAACCTAGAGTGGCGAGTTCGATTCTTGCCTGGGCAAAGGAAATTATTTAGTGACGAAATTCATTAAATAACGTCCTAAAATCCCACCCTGGCTAGAAAAGGGTAGTAACCTGTAGGATAACCCGTCCCAATTAGCCTCAGTTGCAAAAAGTGGACGTTAATAAATAATCAAAATCAAATTATCATATAGGTTAACCATATGATTTCATGAGCACACATTGCTTGTATATCCTGAAATAGGTTATATTTATAAGATAACAATAATAATCTGTTGACTAAAGTTTTGAACGTTTGTAGGTTATTGGTGTTATGCTTTGTGTTATGTGAATGTAATGTTCCATGAATAATGTAAATAGTGAATAATGAGAGGGTGCATTTGAAGCAGCAATAAATAAAGTTATGAATAACAAGTTTCTTTGTCTTTACAAGTAAAATCATTAGTGTAGCCTAATAATTGCATTAGAATAAGATGGGCATAACTTACTCAATGTCGAATGGTTTGTCATCACTTTCTGATGTGGTTTACAGTGATTGTTGTACATAATACAGTTGATACATTTGTGTTCTTGGGCTTGATCTTTCTTGGAGCACTCCTTGAAATCGTGCTCTTCGGCGCAGATGGAGCAGGTCAGGTTGCTGTTGCAGTTCTTCGTCGGATGATTCAGCCTAGAGCATCTTCCACATCGTCTGATGAAGTGGTAATCCTCGGCGAAGCAGATGTTGTGGTAGAGCTTTATCCGATGGTTCAGAAGTAACCTTCTAGCAACAGGGCTAACCTCAATCACTCCGTGCCTCTTGTTTTGATTTAACCTCAGATTAAATATGGTAACTAATCTGGTATCAGCATCAGTGAGGTTAAGATCATTGTTTGCTCAAGCAATGTGGGTATTAGGTTAAGTTGGGTTATTTCTTCGGGAATATTTTTGATGATTAGCCTTGGTTTAAGTTTTATCAAATGACAGGAGTCAACGGTGAATTGTTCTGAATTAGAACATTATCTATTTTAGTCAGATCCTCATTCGTTTCTGTTTCTACTATTAAGGAGCCATTTCTAGTAGATCTCATTTTTGAAATCCCTAATTTAAGCTCCCGAGGGTTAGTAGGTTCTTTAAATTGTTTTCTTGTTTCATCAGGTGTAGCCTCTTTGTTTTTATTTTTGATTAAGATTTTGTGTTTAGTCTGAATAAGTTTCTTTGACTTTAAAACTGATGAGTATGTGTTAGCAACGTGGTGCCGACTAACCTGATTCACACTGGGACTTGCAACATTTCCGGGATCCTGCGTTGTTTCTTCTAAATTCCCTTTTACTGCTTGAATAAGTTCAATAGCTTTAAATAAATTACCTTTTAAGTCTTTTCTGAGCACTGGGAAATCAATAATTATATATATATATATATATATATATATATATATATATATATATATATATATATATATAATTAATTTAATATCAACTAAACACAATATGTCAACCTTAATTGGTTTATTAAACCAATAAATTGGCTTATTAATTATCAGTAAGTTATTTCTGCAATGACAATATATCACCACGCCTTTAATCAAGTTCAGTATATATATATGTACGACTTAAATCATGGAGGAAATATAAATCATTCTTGAGTATACTAAACTGAGGGATTTTCCTAAATGCCTTACAGACATTTATGTCTTAGCATTTGACGGAAGTTACCTCGAGGTGTTTAAGCAAACTTAGAAGATAAGTTTCGGTTAAAGTTTACTTTGTAAGATAAAGAGATAAAAACCTAAGCAAAATAGGCTACATTTCACGCCTTCATATCTTACAACTCATTTTAAGGCCTGCTAAAAACTTCCCTGAGGCTGTGAATTTAATAAAAATAAAACACCCTTTGTTATGTAAAACTTAATTTGACATTGTATTTAACCTACTTTGCTAGTACTTTTGATAAATGTAAAAGTTTGAATGTTACAGTGATGATATGAATATTTTAATATATATATATTTTTCCTTAGGTGTATTTATTTTAAAATTGTGTTTTATTAAGGTAGATGTCAGAATCGCCTTTGACAGCTGAGATTTCTACTACGTTAATTAACCTTTATGTTCTCATTGATCATTTCAAATTGGTTTAGCATTGTATTTTGGATGCTAAAATAAGCAACTTTTGGAATTGATTTAGGAAAAAATTTCTATAGGAAATCAAAGTTTTCGTCAACTAGGTTTGAAATTTGATCATGAAACAATCGAATCTTTTTCTTTTGTTCTCCCGAATTATTTCCAAGTGTATCTTAGAAAATGCTAGTCCCAGTTTAAAAATCTCTTAGTTCTTGTCTCTTGTTAGACTACACTTTGTAATTGCCTGTCACATGTTCTCAATATTTTATTTGTTCCATCTGGGTTCTATTTCTGAGGTACCTTACCTGAATAATTTGAAACGCTGTATTTTTTCTAATTATAATCAAGAATATTGTTTAAATTTTTATTAGTTGTACTTTTAATTGCATAAGGTAACATTTATTTTTGTTTTAATGCGCAACTGAAATGTGGATCATTTGAAACTTTTGGATTGTAACTTAACGTAAAATATAGTATATTGTAATTACGAGCTTCTACATCAAAATAAATAGATACGGTTTCATAACCGGTTTGGATCCTAGGTAGGGGAACCTAGGCTTTCCAGAAGTATACCTGTCTAAACGAGTTACAAGATGTTATGAGAGTCACTCTTTATTCCTCGTTTTTTTTATTTATTTTTAAATGGAATGCTTCTTGCTTTTAAGTTGCATCATATGTTTTAGAATGGTTTAAAATTAAATTATTAATTAACCCCCACTTTTTGCAACTTAGGCTAATTGGGACGGGATATCTAAAGGTTACCACCCTTTTCTAGCCAGTTTAAATATTTTATTTAATGAATTTCGTCACCAAATAAATTCCTCTGCCCAGACGGGAATCGAACTCGCCACTGTAGGTTTGCCATGTGATATTAAGGTCAACGTTTTAACTCACATGGCTAACCTGAGCCCCAATGAATGCTTTAGTAAAGATGTTAATTAACTAACTTCCATAGTCCCACCCTGGCTAGAAAAGGATGGTATCCTGTTGACAACGCATCCTAATTAGCCATAGTACCATAAAGTGGACGTTAATAAATAAACAAAAACCTAATGGCTGTCACTTCTTAGTTACGCATCATTATGAATTGAATAGTGGAGATGATTCCTGACTTGGAGAAACTAGAAATTTTTAGAGAGGCAATGGTTTTAATAACTATGAAAATATGGGCAATATTGATCATCTTAGAACATTAGATTATTAAACTGCACCTAATATGTTCAATGGAGTTTATAAAAAATATATTAATTAATAAGGGAAATATAAATTCGAGAACAAATTTTCTATACAATCTTTTACTCGTGCGCACAGACATCATATTAGGAAACCTTTTTTTCTTGTTTCCTGTAGCTTTCTTTTTAGCATTGAAATAATTGATTGCCCATGAATTTTGGCTATGCATAGCTATACAACAATAAGGGAATTGTTGTTAAGTATATTATATTTGTTTGTTGACGTCATTGAGTCGTATAGTGCTGCTGATGTGGAAATCAGGTCTGCGGAAAAGAGGGCTTCAATCAAGTCATCCACATCAGAAACAAATTCTGTCTAGGAGTCGGTCACAGATCCCTCTTCAATAGCAAAAGTTAAAATTGGTCAAAAAACAAGTTGCTTAGACGTTAATTCGCGTACAACCGAGAGGCTCCTTTAATATTTGGTAAGATCGCAGAAAGGTTTCCTATAAGTCCATGAAAGCCTCAGGAAAAATAAGAGTGTTCTCTCCTGCCTCAGGACACAACCCAAATAAAAACATATGTTGCGAGGTGGATACCTGTGAAGTGAATAGCTTCGAGAATGGCAAGGAAATTGGGTACTAATCGATTATCGGGAGGCCACCCATTTAAAGACGATTATTAAATTCGAATTACAATAAAAATCAGTTTATTAGTTAAAATAACTCTTATAAAATTTATTTGATTACAAAATGAATGATAAAATGTAATTATTTTTATTTATTTATTTTACAGCGTTCGCTGCGAGGCGATATTGCTCATAAAAAAACAATGGATATTAACAAAATACAAAAATGAAAACAGTAACAAGAAAAAATTAAAAAATACAATTAGAACAGAACAAACTAAGAACGGAACCAAATAACAAAATGTAACTAAATAACAAAAATAAAAAACAAAACATTAAATTCAAAATCAAAAAATCGTGTAAGCAAACTAGATAATTGAAAACTATAAAGACTAATGAAATTACGGAAACAATTATATACTTTCATTAGCTAAAAATAAAACTAAAATCAAATAAATAAAAATTGGTATGTACATTAATAAAATGAACAGATTAAATTTTCTAATATCTAAAATATTTACAATCATATGCTCTCACTTTCTCTATCACACATACACACACAAAACATTTAGCTGGAGTTAAAAATATTTAATTTAAGAAGGATTAAAAAGATTTTAATATGTAATACTTTTAAATTTGTGAGTATATGTTAATGTCATGTAAATGTTGGAGTATTATGGGAATGTATGGGCTACCTTCAGTAAGTAAGTCGTGTAAGTAATGAGGGATATTAAGAGAATGTAATTAGAAATTAGAGTTGCTGAAAACTGGTCGATAGCTGCATAAAGTGATCGTCCCCAGCAGTCGTTTACCACATGAACTGTGCTAGGTAGCTGTCCAAAATGGTTTATCGTCCGTGAAATATAACCGTATTTCATTTACATTCTGACACTCTTTTGTAACGGGAAACAACCTTTTTGATTGAAGAAAATGAACAGCTTCTTCTTCTGTTCCCATATTTATAAACGATCTGTCATTTTCTGATAAGAAAACAAAAAGAATAACTATATATAGATAACCTATTCAAGTGTTAACAACGAATAACAATAAGCGGTTTTCATCCAGTGAATATTTTATGTATATTTAATGAGTGGCCTCCCATTAATCATTTTGTGATTTATAAACTCTAGAAGAGTTATTTTAAATAATAAGGTGATTTTTTTTTTAATTCTGATTTAATAATCATCTTTAAATGGCTGGCCTCTCGATAATCGATAAGTACCGGAAATTGACTGAGTACTGTAGAAGGAATATACCTTGCATCTGTATCGATCTTGTTGCAAATCAAGGAATCACAGGTTAGGCTCACTAAGCATTGCTACATTTTACATTCAGCTTCTATATCCTTTGGGAAGTTAAAGTCTTTAACATGTGAGGTCGGGAACCCAGTCGACAGTGACTGTCATTACGGCACACGTAGTAAACGAAACTCCTGCGTACACATGCTTTCCCTTGTGAATAAGGCATCTTTCAAAATATCAACCAAGAGTTTTCTTAATTCACCATCTTTCTTCTCCAACGGTCTTCTCGTCTATCAGAATGCTTCGTTTCGGTAACTCTTTGAGTAAAAGTTTTATTTTTAAGTCCTCAGAATGCGACCAAATAAAATTAGCGACGAGGAGGAAACCGATCAGTGGCCGATAATTACCTTTTCTAAGGATTTTACGACCGCTGAATCAGAAAGCCGGTGCGAGGCAGAATATCAGTTTGCCTAGCAAGGAAGTCTGAGAAGATATATCAACTTGGTTAAAAATAACGTTTAAAATTCACTTTTTTCGTTAACAATAAAAAGTTGTCTTTTCAAGATAAGAAAAACCTTAAATTTTCATCGTGTGCCAATATCTTAGGAAAATGTATATTTCAGACAGGTTATCCAATTGGTGGAAAATAAATTATTATTTTCATATCATAAAATTCTGTTATCAATAAACTTATATAAATTAGATCAATAAATAATGACAGGTGATTCTTGTGATAATAATGTAACTTAACATGTGATAACAAATAAATTAATTGTTTTTACTAGTATCTACTAATTAATTACTTTTTGAAAAGCTATATTTCCACAATTGTATAACTACTATAGTTATTAGTCTCAGTTTGGCACAATGCTATGTGTTTTTCGAGTTTAAGGTAAATACATACTTACCCTGTATTTCTAATTACATACTGACAATACTGAGGAGGAGGGGCTAGATACCTGAAATAAAGGTTAATTGTTTCACGCAAAACGAAAATTTATAGCCTTGTTCTCTACTATTGTTTTAATTTTATGCAAAGTGCACTTTCGGAGTCAGCGCTCCATCATCAGTGCCTGCTGATTATAGCTGTGTAGCCTGGACAACAACCGCCTGGCGACCAATAGTAGAGGACAATGCCTTCTTATTAATCCTTATCAATTGGTTCCTCTACCACCCAGCCTATTCCAGAGAAAATGTATTGCCGTAGATGAATATTTTCATTATAAAGTCTCATATGTAATACCTAATTAATTGAGAAGCACTTCCCTCCATCACACATGTGTCCAAGGCACACATAAGCTCTTGAGACTGAAATGAAATATTTTTTACAAATAATGCTCAACAATGTTTTCATGAAATAAAAGTGAACAATTAGAATTAGTTTTCATTTTTGAAAAATATTTATATTTATTATGACTGTAACAATCAAGAAGGAATAAATCGTAGCGCTAAATGCTGACAGTTATCGTCTAGAACGGTGATTGTTGCTAATTACTGTCTTTAAGAAGGTCTTTAAAACCCCCAGAGGAATTAAGACGTAATTAAAGTCTTGCAGGGCCCAAAGCTAAAGATAAAAAGAACCCAAGCGAACGATAACCCAAGCGAGAGAGTACTCAGAAGCTCGCCTTGGTTCATAGAAAACTTTGTGTTTCATAAATAATCTACACTCATTTCCCTTCCAGTCAGGCTATTTCCCTTGCTCCCACAATGAAACCAGGAATATACTTAATTTTTCTTCACCCCCTTCGCTAAGTATTTCTACCATCTAACCCCAGTTTAATTTATTTTCAGTTTTTCTTCTTCTTTTTTCATTATTGGATTAACTCTTTCGGCGATACACATTACGAGTAATGAATTTATCCAATTATGTAAACACATTGCATACTAAATACTTATATTTCTTGGAAAATCATTATATGTCACTTATATTAATTTACTTTCTACCTTGTTATCACTCTTTGTTACTAGTAATTGGATTATAATTAAAATTGTTTTCTTTAAAAAAATATTTAATATTTACAAATTGAATGTTCTTTCTATAATTTCTATTGTATAACCACTTCCAGTGCAAATGGAAAAATAATAAGTAGTTTATAAAATAACTGTTTTAACTGGGGATGATTCAATTAAATATGAATTAATTATATTTCGAAAAGGGAGTCATACGTTCATCCAGAGTTACACGTTTGGTCGTAAGCAAATAACGCAAGTGCTTGTTAAAGAGGAATGACGGGTGGTGTAAAATGTTTCAGTACTTAAATGTGGCTCTGTTAATAGTTAATTCAAACGAAACTATGTTTAGTTAATAGGGCTGGCAACAACATCAAAAGATAACAAAATAAAATAAGAAAAAAGTAACATAAATTTGACTAAATTTTATTTGAACCTCATAGAAAGTGGAGTTAGCAAATTGGAGGCTAAATTTTATACGAGTACTTAAAGTATAACAATAAATACGATAATACTTGCAGAAATCCTTTTCCTAATGTCATTGGCCTGGATCAGTTATACAACAGACAGCTGGTATATATGAATCTTGTCGAATTCATACTGATGCTAGTAAGTACATCTAAAGAAGAGATGTTCGAAGTGCTCCACGCCATCGCCTTTAGGGCTTTCACCCCCTAATATTATTAAGTTTAAATATGAAGACTCCTTTCAATACTTAAAAGTACACCTGCGAGTGAACAAACAAAGCACTCATTTACTACAATTTACAAAGTTATGAAGGATGTTTTGTGTAATATTGTCGAATGATTTGAACCCAATAGTTACATTAAAGGACCTCAAACTGTGTTGAATGTGAAGAATTTCGAGTTAGAAAATAGGTATAAACAATAGCTATAGTACATTTTTGTTTTACAAATAATACTTCTAATATAACGTGTTTACGTTCATGGCAATAATGAATTCACTTTATAAATTATTTGCGGAAGGTTAAGATAAATAAATATTAATATGATTTATATATGAGGACTTAGGTTACCCATGTGAGTTAAAGCGTTGGCCTTAATCTTACATGGTAAACCTAGAATGGCGAGTTTGATTCCCTCCTGGGCAATAGGAATTTATTTGGTGACGAACTCTTTAAATTAAATCCTTAGTCCCACCCTGGCAAGAAAAGGGTTGTAACCTGTAGATAACCCGCCGCAATTAGCCTTAGTTGCAAAAAGTGGGCTTTAATAAATAAATAAATATGATTTAAATAACAATTTTTTTTAGTTTCATACATACATATATTATATCACTAAATATAGTCTTGATAGCAAAGGATAATTATTACGTATGCATAAAAGTTTAAAATAGTAAATTATTTTATGAATTTTCTAATAATTAAATGAATACATTATTCAAATGTTTAATTCCAGTTCGTTTACTGACAGCCTATGTTCTATTTTTTTATTAAACGCATGTTCTCCTCTATTTTCCTCTTGCTCATGTTCATTTCTCTTTCTAATATTCTTACGTTGTTGAAGTCCAAACTATGATTACTTCTGGTTTGCTAGAGAAGTTTCGTTTTCCACATTATCTACTTTTATGATATTTAATACCTGACTAAGCAAGGGGCAGATGGTTCCACAAAATGCAGTTGTACGTGTTAGTTAGTGCTTCTGATAAGGTGCCATATGAAAGAAAAAGAAATAGTAGGGAAATAAAGTATTCATACAAATTATTTTAAGTTTTATTTATTTTGATCTTCCTATTCATATTCTATGAAGAAAATAAAAGTTTTAAATCCGTCTGAAAGGGCACTCTGTCTAAATAAATCTAAAACAGGCCTACTATTTACATCCAGATAAATGTTAAATCTTCTGATAAAGGAATATTTTGCGATCCGGAAAAAATAAGTTTTATTTTACTCGACTATAATCATTAATTATATTACTACTCATTAAAATACAAAGGACTCATATCAGAAGGATGGAAACATAGTAGATACACATCGATAGATAGTATAAGATACAGCTGTGAAGTACCAAGTAGCACTCTATTTCTCAACAACTATTTATTATATGAAATGGCGTATAACAGATTTCTTTCCACATTTAGCCATAATGCATAATGCTCACCACACCAGAATTGAGTTCATTTATTTGAATAAATCAAATAAATAAAAGGCAGTAGGAGAAAGTAAGTGTATCCAACTTACGCATCAAAAGGTAAAACAAAAATCTGTTTTAGCTCAGGGAGAAAGGCTCTCGCCTTATATGGCATTCTCTTTGACTGGAAACCACTTTTCCGCTTTGGGCCTCAATAAAAGACTTCCGTTCCTCTACGCTTCGTATTCAAATCTCAGGGAAGTCGGGGGAGAGAAGAAAGAACTCCATAACTAATGAGTTATATTCTTTTAGTATTTGAAAGATACCAGGTTATTAGGAAGTAAAATTACAGGGGCCACCAAACAGTTAAAAGGATTATTATGTTAATTTAGCCCCAACTTTGGAAGGCAAGAGTCATCCCTCCTATCTTTCTGCATTTGAACTTCTCTAATGTAGAGCATACTTATTACTTTTGCGGTTTGTTTCAGAGAGGTCACATTTCGTAAGTTTCATATCTTGTCTTGTTTACTGTTATTTGTGCATTTTTATTCTATCTTTCTATAATTTTTAGAAATACTCTCAGTGATTGCACAATCACAACCTTAATATATGTGTAATGCATAAACAAGTTATATATTTTATAATATGTACTTATTACAACACATACACTGGTATTAAATTTATTGTTGATACTTTTCTTGGTGCTGTCTGAATGACCAGAGTTAGTACTACCACCCAAGTAACGCTCCGTTGAGAACCGTCTTCCATCCGGCGACATTGGCAACCACATCTCTACGATATATAGATCTCACAAAATTGTCTAAGTTTAACAGTTGTTGCCAAGCCAATGGTGCTTTCATTTTTTCTTCACATGTTTTCTTCATTGGCAATATATTATCATTAATTATTTTCCGAAAATAGAGGCATACCTCACCACTGTCTAATATGGACACTGAAGATGTATTGGTCGTTATTGCCTAATTCACTCCTAGAAGGGGTACGCACAGAACGCCGGCATTGCCAAAACAAGGCCACGGAGACGTACATTCATCAATAAATCATTACCAACAATACCGGTAATAAATATACAATAGGAAGTTCATCACTCAGGGTTTGCTTAGTATAATCCGATTTGCTACGTGCTGCAATGGCACACTACTCATCTCCACTCGCCATTTATTATCTATCTCCAATCTACCAGTTGCTGTTTTAAAGAGGTAAGTATATGCGAGATATTCACACATCTTTAAAATATTCATTGACCTTTCTTCCGTTCACTTTTGCTTAAAACCCTTTCCACCCCTACACGCCCTTGCTGCCCCTCAACTACAATTGAGTTGTATGTACCATTTATAACTATCGAAATATAGTTTTTTTACTCCACCCTTTTTGTTACTTGTCTATGAACCTGTTATTGTTTCACAAAATGCTCTTACACTATGTTGTTTTGTTAAATCTAGCTCTGAAAAAGGATACCAACGGTATCCGAAACGGTTAGTAGTAAAAATAAATTCATCTATTTGACCTTTTTGAGTATTTTTTGTAGCCGATTCCCGACCATCCTTGATTATCTTTATATTTCTTAGTAAAACTTCTGCTAAGATCCGATGAGTAGAAGAGGGGGTTGAAATCAGGATACTACGAATAACTCTCTTAATATTAGGTTTACGAAAAAGTGTCCATAAGTACAATTCCAGCCCAACAATAGTTTAACAAGATTGATTCTATAACATTTTTCAATCCGACTCATATGAACGGAGATATTAGAATATTCTTGGCCCGATTTCAGCCAATAACAAATATTATCTTTAGTGTCGATTTAAACGAGTTGGTATCGAGTATGATATAGATGAAAAAAACATTTTTGTTTGAAGCCCGTAAAATCTTAAATGACAACGTCATCACACAACGAATTTGCATATCTTCAAAAAAATATTTCGTACATCAGCTTGAAATAAGACGTTTCATGATATACGGGCGTATTTTTAACGCATGATGACTAATACAGTGAGTTTTCTGAAGGCCGAACATAAACAAAATACAAATTTCTTGATTAATATTCGAGATAGAGAAAAAGTGTATACGGCATTATATTTTTAAGACGATTCCATCTATACAAATTTTCCATTCGACTCACAAAAGCAGGGACATGTAGATTTTTCGAAATTTTCTCCCAGTGAACCAAATGACATCTTTCTGTGCTTATACATTGAGTACCCATATCGAGGTGTGGCTACGATGTAGGAGGCACCTAGCCGTGAAGCCTTAATCCATCCTACACCAATCCAACAACCTCATGGTGACTGAGGATTCGCTACGATGGTCAGAAGCGAATCCTATGGAAGGGACAGTCTCCTACTACCCAGCTCCCACACGAGAGAAGAGCTCCCACACATGTACCAGTTTTCCTGGCCTGTATGTCCTCGTGCTTTGAACACACGACCACTACGTCTATGACCGGCAGTGAAGGCAAGCCTCCACTCCGGACACCACCCAGCCCGTAGTTCACATTGAGTAAGCCGCTAGAACTTACCCCATTAAGGCAGGAGTGATCCCCTGCCCGGAACAGCAAAGCCGACTAAGGACCTACCTGTGCTTATACAGAGGTATATTCTATTTCATGCCAAAATCACAGCGATCTTGTCTTTTTAAATGCACGGTTAATGTCAGGTTCAGAATACAAGACCAGCTGTTTCAGAATATGCCATTATGTTCATGATAATGCGTTTATATGTTTATAAATGTGTTTATGTTCCATAATAGCAAAGTGGTTAAACTTGCAAAAATAAAAATTGATAACTCTTCTTCTCTTGCTATGAATATGAGTTGACATTTTGCTGAAGTTGGCGTTCGATTAGGATTTTCATTAAGCAAGTACATTATTTTAGCAGATTAACCCCTATGATCACCTATAGAGCTTGTACTCTTGACGCGATTTTCGAAACATTTCTTCAAATGTCTATCGATCACGTAAATGAGATCCGTTCAAATTTATATATATATATATATATATATATATATATATATATATATATATATATATATATATATATATTTCTTCTATAACTTCAGTATTAACTGAGATATTTGCATTTTTTTGTTTTCAACCTTCAGTAAACACTCCTTCTCAAGTCACACAAACATTACTTTATTATATAATGAAACACTTTATTTGAAACTTAAATTCACAATATTATTCTCATTGAAATTATACTTTTTAAGATAATAGTAGCGTACGTGGGAAATGTGCTGTGTTAACGCAGCACCTGCGTGACGGACTTTTTACAATATGAGCAAATATGACAGTTGGTTTTACAGATGATTCTTGACTCAGAAGATTAAGTTCCTTTACTCAGGGACGGGAGGGAGTTTAATAGTGAGATTTTATTTAACCGGAGTTCTGTCGTCTAAAGGAGGGGAAGAGCAATAATTTCATCTACTCAATGGGAACAGGCCTGACTCAAACACTTCATTTCAGCTCACCTCCGCTCTCTGAATATACCCGAGATAAAATTAATGAAGGAGGCATTTGAAATATCACGTCCTCCCTCAACTAAGATTCTTCTTAAGCACTCAATAATCAAGAATTTCGTTTCATATTTTTTTTCTTTAGTCTACTATCTAAAGTTATTCTTCCATAATAGCAATATAGTTAAACTAATATTCACTTCAATGAACAAATTTCTACAAAAATATGCCTATTAAAATTCTTGTAGTGAAAGAAATTTGGAAATCATCAAATGCCCGTTTCGTTGTAACCAACTGCTATATGTGTTTATTTTTTGTTATTTTCTTAATGGGAATTTAAAAATTTAAGAGCAATTCTTGCAGTGTCTACTGAACTGTTTTCTGTGCCACTCTTATTAATTGCTCAGGTGAGTTAATATTTTCTGTTGCCTTAAGTGAGGCCTTTGGATTAAGGCTATTTGTCCATATCACGATTGCAGTAGCACAGGCAGAGTGTAGTTTCTAAAGGGTTTTATTTCGCGATAGCTGAACCTTGGAAATTTCAATAGTTTCTGAAGGAGTGAATTCTAGTGTGTCATAGGTGCAGCCGCTGACCAGCAGCTATGGTTTGTAGAGTTTGGTAACGATAAAACTAAAATTGCCGTAGCTAGTAATATATATATATATATATATATATATATATATATATATAATTATATATATATATATATACGCAGCGTGTTTTTTAAATAAGTACCGTTTTGAAATTAAAAAAGTCCGTCACGCAGGGGCTGCGTAAACTAAGCAGATTTCCCACGTGAAGTTTTACAATAGAGAAATCTGCTTAATAACAACTGTAGTAGTAAGAAACCTCTAAACCTAAAACATTATTTAGGACGTAATAACCCAGTAGTTTCTAGCCCCAAAAAACAGTTAACCTAACCTCTAAACCTATTCACGAGGGACGAATAGTTATGGAAACGGCCACCAGAGCTCTCGGCGGAAAGTCCGAACATAGCCTACTGGTGACCACACGCAGAATACAAATGCAAATATCTCGGTTAATATTCAGGATAGAGAAAAAATGTATATAACAATATTTATAGTAAATTTAATTTGCAATAAGATTGATTTTGTACAATTTTTCGGTCCGACGTATAGTAACGGAGATATTTCGAATTTTCGAAAATCCTCCCCTCTAAACCCCTCCTCCCACTGGTCCAATTTCAGCCGTTAACGAACTTGATCTTTTTTTTTACATAAAACGACTAAATATCGAGTTTGGTAACGATCAAACAAAAATTGCGACCGCTAGAGCGGTAACAGACAAATATATATATATATATAAACAGTTTTGAACGGACCTCATTTTCGTCATCTCCTGGGTAAGATCGATGGACATTTGAAGAAAAATTTCGAAAATTCCGTCATGAGTACAACCTCAATAGCTGATTTCCCTTAAGGGAAATCTGCTAAAAATACGTGCAAAGATATCTTAATAATTTTATTTTTACATGAAAGCCTGTAACTGAATCTACTTTTCTACATAATTTCCTTCATTATTGAGGCACTTTACGTTGTTTACTGAGTGTTTAAAATGCCTCCGATAATCGCGAGTCCCGCCGACGGTGAAGTACGGGCTGTTATAAGATTTCTTAGTGCTAAAGGCCTAAAACCGATCGATATTCATCGTGAGATTTGTGCAGTTTACGGAGAAAACGCGTAGTGTTTTGTATGACATTGTGACCGAGCGCTTGAATTACCGAAAATTGTGCTCACGTTGGGTACCGAAAATGTTGACGGATGTGCACAAAACCAAACGCTTAGACAGTGCTTCGACTTTCCTTGAGTGGTACCGGAACGACGGTGATGATTTCTTAAGCCAAATTCTTACGGGCGATGAAACATGGGTGGCCTACGTCACACCAGAATCAAAGCAACAGTCCATGGAATGGCGGCATTCAGATTCACCCACAAAAGTGAAGTTTAAGCAAACAATTTCTGCCCGGAAAATCATGTGCACAGTTTTTGGGACAAAAAAGGAGTATTGCTTGTGGAATTTCTCCCTCGTAATAAGACAATCAATGCAGCAGCTTATTGCGAGACGTTGAAAAATGTGCGCCGTTCAATCCAGAACAAAATACGTGGCAAGCTGAGCAAGGGCATCGTTTTGCTGCATGACAATGCCCGTCCACATGTGGCTAATCAGACCAAAGATCTCATCACATCTTTTAAATGGGAAACTCTAGATTAACCTCCGTACAGCCCTGATCTGGCGCCCAGTGACTACCATCTGTTTCTGCACTTGAAAAAACACCTGGGCGGCCAGCGTCTTCAAGACGATGACGAAGTCAAAACAGTTGTGATGCAGTGGTTAACAAGTTAGGCGGCAGACTTCTATGAGGATGCTATTCATAAACTGGTACAACGTTATGACAAGTGCCTCAATAATGAAGGAAATTATGTATAAAAGTAGATTAAGGTACAGTCTTTCATGTAAAAATGAAATGATTGAGATATATTTGCACGTATTTTTTTTAATTTCAAAACGGTACTTACTTAAAAAACACGCCTCGTATATATATATATATATATATATATATATATATATATATATATATATATATATATAATTTTAAACGAACCTCATTGTTTCGGTGATCCCCTAGGTAGGATCGACGGATATTTTTTCGAAAATAGCACCATGAGTACATCCACAATAGCTTTAATGCAAATTACACTCAGGAAATGTGCTAAAACAAGATACTATAATTTTTTGACACATCAATGATACTGAAAGTCATTTAGTGAAGCTAGCATACTGTATACTTATGGATTTGAATAGCTTTTCTCTTTGCATTTTATTTGTTTCCATAAAGTATTGAAGCTTTTTCCAATTAAGAAGAGATATTTATTATTATTATTTATTAACGTCCACATTTTGCTTCTTTGGCTAATAGGAACGGATTACCTATAGGATAATACCCTTTTCTAGCCTTGGCGGGACTAAGGATTTTATTTAATGAGCACGCCACTAAATAAATTCCTATTTGTCCCGGCGTGAATCGAACTCACCACCGCTTTAGGTTTGCCATGTGAGATTTAGGCCAACGCTTTAACTCACATGGCGAACCTGAGACCCAGGAGATACATTATTTAGCAGCTCAGAAGGACGAAGTTCATTCTCAAGCTCTCATAATGTTTCCTGGTCATTCCTTCACTGAATTATGTTTAGCTTATTTTAAAGGTTTGATTTCCAGTATGGCAAGTCTCCATCTCACTACTTGATAATCATTGGTGTTTTGAAAGAACAAAAGATATCAGGGCCATTTTTTTCCATTTTTCAGTTAACGGGGTCTTTACATTACCCATAATTCAGTATTTTAACATTTTCCAATGTCTCACAAAGGTAACTTATAACAATAAATTCACTTAAACCGTCAAATGAAGCTTTACTCCCTAGTGCATTTCATATAAAACTGTTTTTTATGACGTCATAGGAAACCTAAAAAATAGCGATTGTTTAATAAGATAGAATTTCTAATAGAAGGATTTTTTAAAGATAACTGTTTATCCAGTAAGTTTAAAGCTAAAGTGAACAATTACAATTTTTGGTTTTTTAATGTTGAGGGGATTAGAAAACATTTTTTTTCATATTTTTATCACTCGCATTATAACGAACACAATTATTGCGATATTAGGACTGAACAATACGATTCTATTCAATCGTCCCATCAATGAAAGTCGGAAATAATACGTTTGATATTATTTTATGTGTACTCCGATATACTCCACTTTACACTACGAAAGAATAAAAATTTTCAGTATGAACTAAAAAGCTTTGTGCTAGACACAATTTATTATGTACATTTTTAAAATATATCTAATAAATAATTCCTGCGTTAATGATGATATATCACTTCATTTACGTTTTCGAAGACAAATACCACTATTGCCAGTGGTATTACGAAATCAAATATTCCATCTTAATTATATCCAAATTTAGATAATCCTATACGAAAAAAAAAATCTCAATTATATTTATCCATTCTCTTGAAACACTAATCCAAATGTTCTATTTGGTGTTCCCAAATGTTGGACGTCAAAAAGTAGGAATCCCTTAGGAACTAAAAATATATATGATCCCCTAGGAACTGATAAGATGTATTCCAAACAGAATATATTTCCTTCTAAATATCGTTAAACCAATATTGACGTTTATTGTTTTGCTTTAAATGGAACACTACCAATGGTGGTAAAGTATAACATAGCATTTGCGAGGGGAAAAAATGCAATCCCTGAATTCTTTTAGAAAAACATACAGTATTTTTTTTATTTTATCTTCCCCAGATTCTTTTGGGGATCAGAATCCTAAGTGTTAATTTGGAATTTCATAAATAAACAGGATTTTTAGAACTGACATAGGGTCGAAACACTTTTTTTTTTTTTTGGTTATGACGAATATTTGGTCAAAGTAAATACCCATCCCTTGTATGAAATGAATTCTAATAATATAGACCGTATTGCACCTTGTGGTACTTAATATAATACAAACATTCATTAAAATATATTCCTCTTTGAGTTTTCCTTTTTAAATATTAAAAGTGTTAAACGCTGCAGAATATGTGCTAATTAAGCAGGTTTACTGCAACAACTTCAAATTAATTCATTATTCATTCCGTGAAATGTACTATTAATTTTACATGAAGTTAACTGAACTTGTTATTTTCTTTGCTCTTTATCAAAACGTTTTAACGGCGTTTTCCCCAAAATGAACATTTTCTTGTGTTTTAACAATTTCGCGACTTCTCAGAACAGACTGCAGGCCACTGAATTGGTGAAATAGCAACGTTCACTAGCAATGTATCATGGCACTACTTATGTCGGGATTTACGATTTTTTTTAAACGTTTATATTAAAACGTCAGTCTATCGACGACAGTCAGGTATTTTCATATATATATATATATATATATATATATATATATATATATACATTGTTACGTTTTTTTTATTACCAAAACCAGTAATAAACGTTTTTAATAAGAGATTTTTGGATTGCAAAATTAAACACTCGCAAGTTTCACAGTTTTTATCACTGCACAATTTATTTCACAATGCACAATAAACTTGGTAATTATTCTTAATTACTACTCACAGTATACACTGATAGCGTCACTGTTCTTCAAATTACACAGTCCAATAATTCACTCACGGTCACTGAAATTCACAGAAAGACGGCACTGCACTGTCTTTTACTTCGCGGCACTGCACTGTCCTTTACTTCGCGGCACTGCACTGTCCTTTACTTCGCGGCATTGCACTGTCTTAAACACGGCACTAAACTGTTACTTACAGTCACGGCACATCACTGTTCTTCTTCTAAAAACACTTTACCGCACTGCACTAAGTCGCACTGTAGCACTGATGTGACCATCAAGATCGCTGAGCATAAAACTAACTCGCTCGCGGCTAGCTCTTCTTTATATAGGGCGGCGGCATACATCAAAGGGGAATTGTCTGGACTCTTCGACGTCTGGCTGGAAGGTACTGGTAGGACCTAGGACATTCTACCGGCTTCTTTGATCTACGTCACACTTTCCAAATACGCAACTCTCTCTCTCTCTGAAGGATTATTCATGTATTTAATTTTCGCAACAATATATATATATATATATATATATATATATATGCTACTTTTTTCTAATTGGAACGGGTTATCTACAGGGAACCACCCTTCAGTCCTTCTAGCCCTTTTCAGGGCGGGACTAAGGAACCTATTTAATGAGTCCATCGACAAATAAATTTCTAACGCCCAGGGTGGGAATCGAACCCGCCACTCTAGGCTTACCATATGAGATTAACACCAATGCCTTAACTCACACGGCCAACCTGAGCCCCACATATATATGTACACACTCACTATCAATCGTTGTTCTATAGATTTGTATACTCTATTTTCTCTAACTTAAATTAAATTCGATTAACCCAATTTCTACTTACGCGATTATCGCTTAAATTAGGTGTATCAATAAACATTTCATTTCCAGGTCAAATTGCTTGTCCATTTTATGCTTTTTAAAGGCAGATATGGAGAACAGAATGCGAGATTACCTCATCAACTTTGGCAAATATCTCCTTTGAACCTTCGTTAATTATCTTCCGTTGGTCGTTCCTCTTCCTCCGTGCAATGTATGAGGTAATATACCAATAGCGAAATATCTTAAATAAAACCCAGACCTTTCAATAGGCTTCAGGTGAATCGATTTATCTATCTGTTTATTTATTCCTATTGAATCTAAATAAAATAAAATATTTCTGTTTTTATTAAATTATTATATCCCGATTTTCTCAACTTTCAACTTATTTTTAGGACATATAAACACTGGGTTAGAGAGGAAGCAAAAATTCATAGATGATCATTAGTCTAAGCCGAATCATATCTATGCTTCTAATATTGAATGAAGATAGTTTAAAGGTGAACTTTTAGAGGACGAGGAATACAAGTGGCATTATGAAGTGTTACGATTTGGGAGAAGGAAGTGTGTGGAATGTTGATGAAGATGATTTTGGAATGGCAGCTTTGAGTTTGGAGTTCTCTTTGCAAAGAGAATATTAGTATAGCATTTGGTTAGTGTTGACGATGCTAGTAACCCTAGTGACATGTTAAAGGGGCGTATCACCCTCAAGCCTCGGCTTCTCCTATATTTTAAAAAATAATTCCAAATGCTTATATATATATATATATATATATATATATATATATATTATTTTGTTTTCAATTGTTTAAAAGTTAAGCCTTAAGCCCCATGCAATTGTGATTCAGATTACCTAAAAATGTTAAGTATTATTTTATGAAGTAAATATTGATTATATATAATTAATAACAACTATTTGATATGAAAAAGAATAAAATACATTTTCAACTCAACAAAAAAAAGTAAAATGACAACAGAACCATAGAAAAACAAATAAAAATAATAAATGCAACAAAAAAAACATATACTGTTATTTATACATATACTGAAAATGAATCAAGGAAACAAAACAAAACCAAAAGAAAAATGTACATCATAAAAATCATTTAATATTACAAAACTAATAACACTGCACATGGATTTATAAAGTGACATTAGATGAACTCCAGATGAACTGTAAATAACATCATGGAATCTATCTTTATCATCATAAAAAGGTACGATATTATTCATGAGTTTGAACCTTAATGTGGAATAAATTTTGATAATAATGGATTAAATGATATATATCCTATAGGATTTGTAGGAAATAGTCCGTTTATGTTGCAAATTATTTTTTTAGTTTGGTGGTTACGCCTTACGTCTTGTTATTTACCGTAATTTTGTTAAATTAAATTACTTGTTCTAATATTTTTTGACAGTTCATATATTAGATAAGCGAGGTTTAGATGAAATAGTTTTGATGAAATCCTGGTTTTAGCTCCACGTATTTTTATAAAATACTATACTCAATTTTTTTTTATTTTTTTTTAATTTCTAAATCTTGAATATACAAAAGAATATCTGAATGCTCATAGTAAAATAAATTAACTGAAATTTTCTCTTAATCAGTAATTGGTCTTGATTCATATATTGATCTTATAACAGAAAAGAAAATAACTGGTCTATTTGGGTAATTCAGTTATATTTAATATTATTAGAATGCAATTATCAAGATCGACAAGTCCATGATAACATTGCTGGAGGAATCTATTGCTATTCTTGGACGGAAAATTGTTTTCGTTATAGGTTATAAGATACTTGTTTTCGTTATATGTAATAGCAAGATGTATTTTGCTCCTGTCACGAGCCTAATCATAGGAATGCTTCTAATCAATTGCAAAAGCATTTTATAAAAATAGAAATAGAAAATAGATGCTTGCTCTAAATAGTTGAGATATCTGAGACACCACAGGGGTGCTCCACAAACTAATGCTTATCACAATTCGAATCACACAGGATATTAAATACAGTTGCAGTGGAGGAATTAAATTTTGGAATTGCGTACTGAGTCTGATATAAAAAACTAATTTAGTGAATAAAATTGAGGTTGGCCTTTTTATGAAACGTTACCCATGATGTGAGATGAACCATCTCGAAGCAGCACTATCAAATAATATGTATTTATATTTATTTCATGAACGAAAAGAGATGTAATGTAGAGGCACACACCTTTTTCGACTGTAGATAAATTACATTACTAATCCATTTTTCTGCTTGTGAATTAATGGGTATTCATTTACTTATTCGATACAGTCAGGAAAAGATTTAGGCGAAATGAAATCTCCCTGAAGCTAATCAAGATCTAGTTTAATACTAAATAAACATTTAACGTCCACTCTCGCCAATGTTTCCGTGATTTGTTAGTCCTTCACCTACTATAAATCATCTACTAGGAGGGGCATGGGTGTTTTAGTTCACGTTTTAGCAATCTAATATCTATTAACGTTGTAAGAAAAGGTGGTAGATATATGGAAGAATAAAAAATAATGTTGGTGGTAATCCACAAGACAATGATGTCTACCACAATAAAAGTAAAAAACTCTGTAACAATAATTATTGGGACCACAATAGTAGAAACATTTATAGATTTTTAGATTGACGATGAAAAACGATGATTATTAGTTTGGTGTTTCAAGAAATATAAGCGTATCTATACACAGTAAAAAATACTGTCTCATTGCAGTATACAAAATCTAAGAAAATGTTTAATTTTGAAAATATAGTAATCAGCATGAATAGAGTTATACGAAATTGGGAATGAACTATTTTGGAGCGGGCCAAGTTGGCTGATCAATAGTCTGTTCAGAGTAGGTAAAGGGTTAACCACAGCCTGGTATTGGGCGGCGAGAGCATGCCTTTGGGGATAGCTCTTGGGAGATTGATGGTCCCGAAAAAGCGAGAGTCAGAGTGAGAGAGCGAAAGCGAGGGGGGAGAGAGAGAGAGAGAGAGAGAGAGAGAGAGAGAGAGAGAGAGAGAGAGAGAGAGAGAGAGAGTATGAGGGCGACCATCCTGGAAAAGAAATCATCAATATTTTGGAGTATAGTATAAACAAATGTTCTAATTAAGGAATAAAATGTTTCTATACTACCACTATTAGTTAAGTCGAGTAGTTAGAAAAGGGATTAAAATAAATCTTATGTAAATCATTACTATTCGCGATTGAATATGAAATCGAGGTTTAATATTATCAAAATTGATTGCCCGCTACAGTGGCTACGAAGTTGTACAAAACTAATTTTGGTGCTTTGAAACTTTGAGGTTTATGCGCGTGACCAGGCTCGCTCACTCATCTGTAAAAAAAAGTATTATAGCAATGTAGATTGTCTTACAGAAGTATTTTTATTATTACAGTCGACAATATTGGTACGGAGCACTCCCAGTGTCATAAACTTCCCAAAATGGATAAGAGCTCCAGGGCTAGGTACGCCAGTCTTTTAGTACGGTGATGAAAAAGTCATGCCATTCAAAATGTCAGAAATTACAACTGCGGAGCAATATTCCCGTAAATTACCGCGACAATTAAACTAACAGTTTTTCATAATGTTAGGAGGTGATATAGTTAGTCAGTTTTCCAAAGTGATTTTTTCTATAATTTTAATAAATTGCAAAGAGAAAAATGATACTTTTTTTTAATTTAAAATACCATTAAATATTTAGTTACTCTTAAAATATTTCGTTTTCTTTTATTGTAGACCTGGGTTACAATGAGTAAAAGTTGTGGGTTATAAAAAATCCAAGTTGTGTTGCTTGGATTTTTTATTAGATTGGTAGTTTCTTTTTCATCTTAATACTAATTCTCTTTCCCCTTGGACTCACTTTAAACTCTCTTATAATATGTACATTTGCATTCCTGCAGAGCTTTCCAAATAATTCCGCTCTTATTCCTGTTACAGTAGATAAAATAAGTGTGCTTTTAGGTTTACCATGTATCCAATTTGATCTCATGGTTCCATTTTTATAATAATTTTTATTTTATTCGTAGTAGGATACGTAGATGAGGATTATTCATATTTTCAGAGTGCGTGCGTGTGTGAGTTTGTGTGTAAGTTTCATCGTGCGTGTGTGTGCGATGAAGTAGATGTGACAACTAATAGTATAATATATAAGAAGAGGAAATGAATACTCACAGTTGATATGCTCGCAGCGAGTAGAAAAGTAAGGAAGTAGGAAGTAAGATTGAATGTTATATTGTACTATAAGATATAGATAGAACTCACTCAAAATTGTAGATTGTGTTGTTATAATACAAATAATACACAGTATCCTCTTTCAAATAGGGTAAAACCGGCCACACACGGGCAAGCGTTAAGAATATAGAAAGGACCATCTCTTCCAAAGTAGTCATTCTTTGGGTAGTAGTGTGTGGATCGACTAAATGTAATTGACACTTAGTTTAAGAGTAACCCATTTGTATTGATAAGTGCGGTAGAGCTAAGTTCAACTGAGATGGCTTGTATATTTATTTTTATATTAACAATGGGTGTTTTATATGCTTAGTATTTATTAATTACGACTAAGTATTTTATAAAAAGAGGTGTTAGTCTTATTTCGTAAGTAGTGCACTTATCATTACTACTAGTGTTAAATATATATATATATATATATATATATATATATATATATATATTTGTTATTTATATATTTAAATGAGTCCCGCAACACCGGCGAGTTACTCATAATTTAATTTTGCACAAAAAAGTGAATAGAAAAAAAAAAAAGGTTTTTGATACGGTTCATTGGCATTCCAGTTTTATATGAAACAATCAATATTGTATAGGGAAACATCAGGGAGGTGACAATAATATAAATGAAAACATAAGTATCGACGGGAAGAAGAAAAAGAAAGAAAGAAAAAAATAATGAAGCGAGGAAAAGAGAAAAACAAAGAAATTAATAAAAATAAATAAATTAAGAAAAAGAGAAACCAGAAATTGAATAAATAAAAAAATGGGGAAAACAGGGAAAGGGAAGCCAAAAAAAAAATTAAAATAATAATACATATAATAAAAGTGTATACACCCTTCTAATGTAGGAAATAAGTGAAGAGTAGAGTGTAGAAATTGTAGATTATAGTGTGTTGTATATGTTAATGTTTTTTAGATGTTTAAAGATTGAGTCTAGGTAATTACTGTTATCGGTCAAAAGTTCCTGTAAGTCATGTGGAATGTCTAAATTGTCTCTTCGTCGACATTTCAGTATGTGTTGTACAGTTAAAGTTTCGTTACAATGTCTACAAGTCGGTGTGTCCTTGTTTGTCATTAAGTGTCGTGGTTCAGCAAGGAATAGCCAATGCGAAGTCTGGTCAGCACAACTTCCTCTCTTCGTGTGATGATTATGGGTAATTTGGAGATCACAGTTACCTTGTTATGAGTAAATAAATGTTCTAATTCATCTAATGTCATAATACTACTATGTAATACATTAATTTTGCAAAATTCTAGACTAGTATCTATATCATACTAGTCACCTAATCCACTTGGAGTTGGTTAATGTAGCGGCTAACATAAAATTTGTAAAGGAACCACCGTAAAACTGGAAACCACTGCTTTTGATGTACCCTGCAAGAACTGTGAAGGTTAAAGCAATGACGAACTATTAGATTTAATCTTGCAAATCACCTCCTTCTTTTTATTTATAAATCAGAGTAACTTTATTGCTTCTAGTAGAAACAAGCGCCCAAAAGACAGTCCGTCTCGCAGGGGTTGCTTAAACTAAGCAGATTTCCTAAGGCATGATGATCTCGTATCACTATCTTGTATCCCACTGGAATCGAAGACGGACACCAGATGCTTAGTGACTCAGTCACTATTCAGTGTTTAAAGTAAAAATTCACCGAAAGCCGAAACAAAAATAAAAAATACAAACAACTGATTATTTTTGAGTTATATAATTCGTATAACGATAGCTAAAGGAAATTAAATTTATAACAAGAATGGCTATTAAATTTTATTTACCATATATAATGACTACCATATTTAATTCTGTGAGAAATATTTCAGTTTTGCAGTTGATATTTATTTACGTTTAGAATATTTTTTTCGAACCTGTATGGAGTTTTTGTTTAATTGAATCTAGTTCAATAATTGAGAACTTTTTTTCTAAACGTAAATATTGCGCAATGATTTGCGATAATATGATAACTAGACTCTACACTTTATCTATAGAATCATAATAATTATATTTCCTTGTTCTCCTGATAAAATATTCATATTTGTTTTGGAAAATGAAAATTCAGGAACGTACATATAAGGTAGAGATCCTCATTAAATAGATTTACAGAAATAATTAAGAAATGTATTATTCCTCTATAAAGAAACCTTCAATTCAGTCCATTGGGTCGTAAAAAGAACTCTGAATTTGTACTATGATAAGTCTAAAAATTTAATAACTTAATGACCAAAAAAAAAAAACCTAATGCACACAATAATTAAATGAACATAGTATTTCAAACCCATGGGAACGCATCGATAAATACTGTAACGCAGATTGTTATGGAATGATGATTATGGAATTAGACAATTCCTATACAAGTGAATGGTCAAAATAAACTGACGTTTCAATGGAAGGATTAACAAGTATGTACACTGAAACTACTAAACTACAATATGAAAATGAGAGCATAATATAATACATATTTTAAAAACAATATTGAAAAAAAATTAATGTATGAGATAACAGTAAAACAGAGTAGATGGTTTCTTTCAAAACAACACAAGAATTTTCTTACTTGTTGACTCTGGAGTTATACTCTTTAAATATAAGAAAATTTTTATTTTGTTTTAAAAGAAACCATCATATCTGTTTTACTGTTCTCTCATACTTTATTTTTTTTTCAATATTCTTTTAAAATATGTATTACATTCTGTGTCGTATTATTCCATGTTTTGGTGGGTGTCTTTTAGTGTGTGTTTTAAGGAAGTCGATGATAAAAATATGCTCCTACGATACGGTGTCACTTGCCATTGCCGTACAATATAGTCTCACCTTTTGATGAATAACTAAATCTTTAAATAAATTTGAACTTAAAAAAAAGTGTATAGTATTATTTTTTTTTTGTGAAATGTAATATTTAAAAGAAAATTGGGTTAATATTACACACGCACACACACACACACACGCACACACACACACACACGTACGCGCGCACACACGCATACACGCGCGCACACACAAACACACACTGCCATGCACCAGTGACCATATTGTACACTAGCTTTTATCCCCAATAACTGTAGAGTGCATGGTCCTTTTTGTTGCTCAGCCAGTTCCATATAACATTTATTTGGACAATCATTAAGTTTCCATTGTTTAATGTTAGCAAACTGTTTTAATCTGTTATTCTTAATAGCACAGTTGATATTAAGTTATTTATTAACGTCCGCTTTCTGTAACTAAGTCTAATTGGGACGGGTTATCTACAGGTAACCACCCTATTCTAGCCAGGGTGGCACTCAGGATTTTATTTAATGAATTCCGTCAATAAATAAATTCCTTTGTTCAAGCGGGATTCGAACTCGCCACTCGAGGTTTACCATGTGAGATTAAAGGCAACGCTTTAACTCACATGGCTAACCTGAGATCCCAGTTGATATTAGGCTTGAGTATAATAAAAATTCTTAAGACTACCTGTTATACTCCCATACTATTTACCATACCGTTTAGTGAGGCTTAAGGGAATGAATGCTATTGGTATATGAAGTTGAGCTGAACTCGCCGAGACTCAATAGGTAGGGGCTACCGCAGCGGGTCGGGCCTGGGCTCTGGGGATAGCTGTTGAGAGATTGATGATGCCCCAGAAACCGAGAGAGTGAGATAGAGAGAGAAGTAAAGGGAGCGGGAGAGTGAGAGAGAGAGAGAGAGAGAGAGAGAGAGAGAGAGAGAGAGAGAGAGAGAGAGAGAGAGAGAGAGAGAGAGAGAGAGAGCGAGGAGGGGAGAGAGTAATTCCTTTGTAGTGGGTAGGAGAGAGAGGCTGGTAGTCCAGCCATCCGGAGTTCCTGTCACGGTGGCCAAGGTCTTCCTCTCCTACAGCCAATAGTCACCCTAATGCTCCATTCTTAACACAGCTGTAACCCTTAGCATCCCGTCACAACTTAATGCAACTCTATGAGAGATAGTGCAATTTGTTCTTTCTACCAAGGACATATGTGTGTTTTGTTGTTAGAGTCATTTCGTGGAGTCACCTTATAAACCTGACTAGCATTATGGCATCACATTTGGGAGAAAAATATATCTGACTGGGTAAGTTGGGACTGTGGTGTGTATTAAACATCCACTTTTCTTTTATTAGACAAAATATAATTATAAGTGAAAATGAAAACTAAAATTAAAGAAACATAAAATAGTTATTTATTATAATTTGTAAAGTGCTATTTAAATAAATATAAGAAAAACATCTCAATTTAACAAAATAAATGAATTTTTACATAATTACTGCTAATTTAGTTTCTATGTTTGAAGCAAAGAAAATTAATACAACTTTTGTTCAAATATTTCCTTTTCGTATATTTGATTCAATACAAGAACTCTTCTTAATTGATTATGGTACTTCAAGCTACAATTGGGGAATATGGGAGAATGTCTTCTACAAAGCTCTTATAACTCTTGTGATATACATAGACTAGCTAAGATACCCGGCTTCGCCCGGGAATTCATTTGCGGCTGGATGGTGATGGTATTCTTTTGGCAAGGCTTTACTTTGCACAATATTTTGACATTTACCCGTTTCAGCGTTTAGGGTTAATAGCCGTTGTTGGCATTGGTTAATAATAAAATTATTTTTTTATGTAAGACTTCACTGTCCTGCATATTGTCATATTTCCTGTCTCCTGTGCAATATGCTTTGATTTGAATTATTAAGGAGAAAATATTGACATACATTTGAATTAATTTATTCAGGTGTGGTACCTGGTAGTTCATATTGAAAAGAAGTGTTGAGCAAATTTCTCTAAATAACAAAATAAACAACTTTTGTTATGTGCATATTTGCCGAAACCCCAATAGGAAATCATTATTATTAATTTCAGGCCTCCCATATAACCCCCACTCCTGCACGTCCCTAAAAATGTTAGTATGGCTTATTATAAGGAAGGCGTTAGTGCTAATACACATACTGAGTATTTTATTTAGTTCGGTTGAGTCTTTTGTGCCAATTAAAATTTTTGTCTCCCGCTATAATGTTTAGCGTATAACGCCTTTATACTTCGGTATACGATGATAGTGAATATAAAAAAAAGATTCTCTAAATAACAAAATAAACAACTTTTGTTATGTGCATATTTGCCGAAAATGCAATAGGAAACGAAATATCACTATTATTAATTTCAGGCCTCCCTTATAACCCCCACTCCTAAACGTCCCTAGAAATGTTAGTATAGCTTATTATAATGAAGGCGTTTGTACTAATTCACATACCGAGTTTGGTATAGTTCGGTTGAGTCTTTTGTGCCAAATAAAATTGTGGACACCCGCTATAGTTTATAGCGTATAACTCATTTATGCTTCCGTATACGGCAAAAGTGCATATAACAAAAGTTACTCTAAATAACAAAATAAACAACTTTTGTTATATGCATATTTGCTAAAAAAGCAATAGGAAACGAAATATCGCTATTTTTAATTTCAGGCCTCCCTTATAACCCCCACTCCTGCCCGTCCCTAGAAATGTTAGTATGGCTTATTATAAGGAAATCGTTAATATTAATTCACATAGCGAGTTTGGTTTAGTTCGGTTGAGTCTTTTGTGCCAAATAAAATTGTGGACTCCCGCTATAGTTTTTAACGTATAACTCATTTATACTTCCGTATACGGCAAAAGTGCATATAACAAAAGTTACTCTAAATAACAAAATAAACAACTTTTGTTATATGCATATTTGCTAAAAAAGCAATAGGAAACGAAATATCGCTATTTTTAATTTCAGGCCTCCCTTATAACCCCCACTCCTGTTCGTCTTAGAGAATATTAATATAGCCTAAAGTCTAAGTTGGGCTAGTAGTAATATACATACCAAGTTTCATAAAATTCGGTTCAGCCGTTTATGCGTGAAAAGGTAACAAACAAACAAACAAATAAACAAACAAACAAACAAACAGACACGAAAGAAACAGAATGCAGTTATGGTGTCTATGACATGTGAAATGAAAAGTTATCGTGAAATTTCGCGAAAAAAATCAATGTACAGACAGAGGTTACAATTTTATATATATATAGATTAACAGCTCTCTTTACGAGGTTCTCTTTTACCAAGGACTTTACTATTACTATTATAGTATACTATTACCATTATATACCATATTAGTATACTGTTACCATTATATACCATATTAGTATACTATTACCATTATATACCATATTAGTATACTATTACCATTATATACCATATTAGTATACTATTACCATTATATACCATATTAGTATACTATTACCATTATATACCATATTAGTATACTATTACCATTATATACCATATTAGTATACTATTACCATTATATACCATATTAGTATACTATTACCATTATATACCATATTAGTATACTATTACCATTATATACCATATTAGTATACTATTACCATTATATACCATATTAGTATACTATTACCATTATATACCATATTAGTATACTATTACCATTATATACCATATTAGTATACTATACCCATTGTATACCATATTAGTATACTATTACCATTATATACCATATTAGTATATTATTACCATTGTATACCATATTAGTATACTATAAGTATTATAGTGTACTTTTACCAAGGACATTACTATTACTACATTATTATTACTAATTTTTGTAAGAATTATCGCTGATTTTCGTAGCAGCCATTAATCTTCCAACATATTAAATAAGAATTCAGTCTAGCAAAATAATCTAGCAAAATAACGCCACCCCACATAATGAATCATTTATTTATGTAGATGGTATAGCAGGAAAAGGCCATGTTATTTTTTGTTATTATGAAGATTTGACCAACAAAATAAGTAGAAAAATTATTAACTATTCAGTACAATATTGGACAAAACTCGTAGCAATAAAACTCTTAATGGGCCATCAAGGTTTTTAGTGCAGTATAAATTCTCTTTATGACTTAATTTCATATAATATACTAATTTAATTAAACACCAAAAACATTTATTCTCTCTTTCCAGTACAAAGAAATTTTTAAAAGTCCGTAAAGCAGGGGCTGCGTAAACTAAGCAGATTTTCAGCATGAAGATTAACAATAGACACATCTACATACCGGCAAACAGAACACCACCGTGAATATTAAGTTAGAAAATACAAACGATAATAAGAAACCTCCCGACGGAGAGGATCTGAAATGTAAAAACAAAAACCAGCTCTGCCAACTTGTTACCGGAAAGAAAAGCAATTACTGTAATATACCTGAATATAACTAATTAATTTGATTGAAAACTATTTAGTATATCTAGATCCTTAAATTATAATGTACCAGAATAATTTTTATCTCAATCAATCAAATTTAAGTTGTCCAAACTTGAGAAGAGGAGGGGTCACTTGAACATATTTGCATTTATCTCGTATAATAAATGTCTCTTGAAAACAATATGTGGTTTTTAGCTTCGAATGATGTGGGTTTATTACATAACAGAGTATTGTTTTTGTAACATGAGTAGAAGTGGTGGTTTGCTGAAGGCTGAAAAGTGGAATATGCAAAAATTTCGGTTAATATTCAAGATAGGAAAAACCTGTCTGAAAAATATTTATAGTACATTTAATTTGCTATAAGATTGAATTTATACATTTTTACATAGTTAAGGAGATATTTCGATTTTTCAAAATTATCCTCCTCTAAACGTGGGGGTCCCCCTTGTCTGATGACGAATTTGATCTTTCCTTTTACATAAAATGACTAAATATTGAGTTTGCTAACGATTAAACAATAATTACGACCACTAGAGCGGTAACAGACATATATATAGTTTTAAACTGACCTCTTGATGGACATTTGAAGAAAACTTTCGAAATCGCGTCATAGGTACGACCTCAATAGCAGATTTCCTTTAAGGGAAAACTGCTTAAAAAAACAAGCAAAAAAACATGACTAACTCAGATAAATTCATTGAGATATTTAGGTACACCATTGGATTTTAAACAATTAATAATGCAGTATAAGAAACTTATCGGAATATGTCTTTTCATACATTGCCAATGCCTATAATATGTTCATAAAAACAATAAATTATAGAGTGGTCCTTTCACATAGTTCCTAATAAAATTATTGACAATAATAAGAATTCAATTTTAAACTCAAGTACTATTTTAAATATTATTGTTGCAAGTATTTTTATTTTAATATATTTAATTGTTGTATTGTTTCTGAAATATTTGTGTATCCCATATTTGTTAATAAATAAGATTTTAGTAGAAGAAATATATGTTCCAAAAGAAAAATCATTAGATATAATTTTTTTTATGAATTTGATAGCTATGCTCAAAAATATTTCATACTACATTAGTTTATTACTACCAAATTTGCTTACCTCATTCATAAGTTCTACTAAGTGCTACGTTTGTAAAGATTAGACTCATAATTATTTAATTATACGTTCTTCATGTTGCGTTCCATACTGCATGTGAGACATTCAGAGGTTCTACTCCAATGGATATGGACCATGCTGAGGACCTAGAAAGAAATACGGACCAGCTAAATCGTATAAATGTGGAGATGACATTCGACAAAACCAAAGTACAAATACTTAAGATGCAGTGGGAGGATAAGATGTGCAATAATGGATTTTAATAATGGATTTTAATTCAGCTTTTGGTTCAGTTGATAAAATCTATGTTTGGAAAATGACGGAACTGGGATGTCAATGGAAACATGATGGATGGTGACGTACCTCAATTACTCCCCCCGTCGGGTGTTAGTTAAAGGCAGGTGACTGAAGTATTCGACGTTAAGTCAGGATTGAGACTAGGTGACTGCTGATCTTCCATGTTATTCCACCTAATCTTGTAGAAGATTCGCTTCCAAAGTGAGTGGGGGAGTATTTTTTTTCTCCTCATAGTCATCCTATGAGGAATTATTTATTTGAATACCTATTTCGTTGCCACATGGCATATTACATGTATGATTATGTTTAAATACATTTTTATTTTACAATATATATATATATATATATATATATATATATATATATGTTAATCAACTATCTACTCAAATATTATATACAAGAAATAATAATAATAAAATAAAATATTAAAATAAGTAAGATAGTTACGAATAAAATTAATAAATGAAATGAAAAAGTAAATAAATAAAATAAGAACAATAACAGTATATGTAAGGTAAATATTGTTGCGTTTTATTACAAAACCAGTAATAAACGTTTTTAATAAGATTTCTTTTGGATTGCAAAATTAAACACACACAAGTTTCACAGTTTTTATCTCTGCACAATTTATTTAACAATGCTCACCACACTTGGATAATTATTCTTAATTGCTACTCACAGTATGCACTGATAGCGTCACTGTTCTTCAGATTACACAATCCAATAATTCACTCACGGTCACTAAAGTACACAAAAAGGCGGCACTGCACGGTCCTTTACTTCACAAAGTTAACGGAACTGCACTGTCTTAAACACGGCACTAAACTGTTACTTACAGCCACGGCACAACACTGTTCTTCACATAAAAACACTTTACCGCACTGCACTAAGTCGCACTGTAGCACTGATGTGAACATCAAGACAGCTGATCTTAAACTAACTAGGCTGGCCAGTTCTTTATATAGGTCGTAGGAATACATCAAAGGAGAATTGGCTGGGCCCTTCGACGTCTGGACTGGAAGGGACTAGTAAGAACTAGACCCTCAGTCGGCTTCTTTGATCTACATCGCACTTCCCAAATACGTGACTCTCTCTGCTAATCCTTCATGTATTTAATTTCCGCAACAATATACTGAATAATGATTCCCATTCCTCACAATCGACTTTACATTCTAATGTATTTTTGCTACATCCATATCTATACTTTTGATAAACTTTATAAGATCTTTACTATATTTTTTAAATATAATATGAGGTGGTTCTGGCCAATAACCTCCTTTTAAAATTATATTTATTATTAAATTTGATCTATTCTGATTAAATGTTGAGCATTCATAAAATATATTTAAAAAACGTTTGTGTTGTCTGTGAGTCGCAAGTACATTTGTCAATGTCTTGAATTTTAAATCTTGTTAAATAATGTCCGTGTTCCGTTAGAAATTGTGTGCATTTGTGATGGTGACTCTTAATTGTGTTGTAGTTGTTGTGAGTTGAGACTGGGGAAGTGTATGATGGGCAAGATGCACAAATTCTCCAATGCTAATAAAATCTTAATTTTGAATAAGATAACATAGAGTCTCAATATGCAAACTACTCTACCTTCCAATTTTTTTATATATATAATAGTTTATTAGTTAGCATCATAATTCTTATGATTCTCAATGTGTAATCACCGTATAAATTTTATATGGTAAAAAGAAACACTTTTTTTTTTTTTATAATTATTGTTAGATGATTAAGTATCTGGTAGCTGTTCAAAGATCCATTGTTGACAAGAGTAGTGTCCACTTGGAGCAGGCCTTCATCAGGTGGTTCCTAATTGCGGCTCTTTATCTCCGTATCCATCGTCTCGTTAGTGAATCATCGCAGTAATAGGAAGATAGAGAGCTTATGTTCCAAGATTAACTCCTTCAATTGAGTTTGTCCATTAATTAAGCTTTAACCTCCTTGTTTTCTCTTATCGATTTAGTAGCAGGACTTTCTTCTCCCTCTCTTTTTTTTATTTTGTTTAGCTGTCCTCAACAGTAATGAATTAGACTTTTTTTTTCATTTATTAAATTTAAAAATAAAGAGTAGAAGACGCAACTTTAATCGAATGTTATTGAGGTTGATTATTATTGTTGATGGGCTTTGTACGTGGTGTTTGATGAGAATTATGCAGCTTTTTGATAAATACATGTGTTATAGTAGCAATAAAAAATAATATTTATTTTTTTTACATTAATTGTAATTACTTCTATTTTAATAATTTTCATTAGAGACAGTGGCTGTTCATACAGAAATATATTAAACTACTTATATTAGTTTCCTGTTCTCAAATTCCGGACGGTAGAGGAGCCAATTGATCAGCAGAAAAAGTTCTTTTCATTCAAAATATTTATTTAGCAAAATACACCATCACAGTATAAACGGCGGCTGAGTGGGGTTTGTTTAATTCAATTTAGTAGAGGCCAAGGCGTTTTTTTTAATAATCCTATCAAAAATATCGTTTCAAATCAGGTTTTTAATGACTCCCACATGCCTCCACAAGTCCTCAAATCTTATAGGAAAAGTCTCGTTACTGCTTTAAATATGACAAGTTCAGCAGATAAGCGCTTGTATTTTAAACGAAGTACGGGAAAAAAAAATTGTGAGGTAACAACTAGTCGAATTTATTCTTGTCCAATTGAACGTGTGTATGATGCATGTAATTTCATAATCTGCCAGTCTCTGTTCATTGAATCATACACCTGAATAAAGACTTGTTTTGGAATACGTGTTAAGACGGTGGCCCTAATACTCTTGGATATCATTGACTTGGGCTGGGTTGTGGCTAGGGAAGAGGAAACTTACATAGTTGGGTCGCTGAACAAACATCCGTAGTCTCACACCTTGATACCCTGTAAATTTACGTCCGGACTAGACTTAATTACATGAAGTAGACGTTACTTTTTATAATAAAAAAAAGTCCGGTAAGCAAGAGCTGCGTAACATATCCCTGTAATAAATCCCTCCTGTTTAAAACGTACGCCGATGGTGTCATCGCCAAATTCGACATTTCTCCATTAATAGGAAACCAATGTAACCCGCAATTCAAAATTTGAGACAATGTTCGCCATGGTATTATTAGCTGTGCAATTGATCATCATTGCTCAATTGAAAGCTGGAAATAAAAATGCAAATAACTAGTTTAATTTCCAAATGAACTGTAAACTTTACAATAACGGATTGGTGAAGGGGTGTTAAAATACATTGTTTTTTTTTTGTTTTTTTTTTCAGAAATCAACGTGTTTTTCTAAATAATGGGCTTATAAAAGAAAGAGTAACTAGATCCTCATTTTTTATCGTTAGACTAAATTTGCGTTTCCTTCTGTATTAAGCACAAAAAAATAAAGTGCTTAAATTATACTATTTACATAATATGAACAATTCCTCATAATAATAAAACTATCATCATATTTCAGAGCCTTCCAACCAGAAAATATGTTCCAAAAATATATGCTGGAAAGTTGAAAGTTTTCGCATGAATGTACAACTATTTTCCCCTTCAAAGTACAACAGATTCATATAAGCCCAGCAGCTATAAGTTTTTGCTAAAATCGGTTTTCGAGAGTGAGGTGTTGAATAAAATATGAGGTTTTTGTTTTGGCCATTGGTGGGATAGAGTGTAAATTAGAAGTGTTTGTTTTAGCAGAGGCTTGACTCAGTCTAATCCAGCAATAACATACAGACACCTGACTGGCTATTATATATTGTACTCTATAGCCAGCTCTATATTCCCTGTTTGGATTGAACAGGTGAGTCAACACCTCCCTTCCCTGCAGAATTAAACATTTTAAAATTCTATCGCCTCCGTCCTATTTTTATAGTCACTACTTATTTATCTAAATACTTCATTCGGGACACAATCTCATGAGAACGTTAATACTCGAATTGGTTGTTGAGTGAAATCTATATTTTTGAATACAGAAATAAGAAGAGGCGTCAATAACTGCACATTTTAATTTAAGAATTCCTATTCCACAAAGAGAAGTATAAATTATATCAAAATTTACAAAAACACTTAGGTATGTGCATTATAAATTATTCTCTTAATGTCTACAAATATAAAAAAATAGAAATTTTAAATTGAATTGTCCGTAAGCATTAAGCAAGAAATTAAAATGAAAAAAATGCTAATATAAGCATTGATTGATAATGATTTTCAAAAATAAATTGACTAATGAACCACCTACACATTAAATTATTCTAAAATTAAATTATACTAAAAAAAAAAATAATAATCATCAGCTGCTGAAGTTCATTGTTAGAGTTGTGTGGAAGACACAAGGAGGCCAACGGAGGTCTTAACTGTTCTTCCAAGGCCAGACTAAATTACAATTGGCCCTTTACTAATGCCACCATTCAGTTCAGACCGCCTCTACCAGGACCAGTCATTTTTCCCGCATCGACCTGGTAAAACATATGTTAGGGTACCTTGTTCTGCTCGATTTCGCCTAGAATATACTACTAAGACTGACGTATAAGTCTATCAGCTCCGAGTTGCTTTTAATCCTTCATCTGCTCGGCTTACCCACACTTTCCTCTCATGAACAGATACCTGAAGGGCTGCATTATTTTTCTTTGTGAGAGACGACATTCTACTTTATAAAAGTTGGAATGGTGACCTTTTTGCACATTCCACTTCATTGAGGAAATCAAATATATATATAGGTGAGGTTCATGCGGTGCATCGCGACATCTGATCTTCACAAAACGTCTTGCTTTTATGCCCATCATCCTTACTATTGTTCTTCGCATCTATTCCCAGGTACTTGAACTCATTATAGTTAGGAAATGTTTACTCATCTATATTATCTGAATTATCAGACTCCTTGAGCTGTCTTGGGAGCTTTCATATACTTGTTTTTTAAATTATATTAAGTGCTAAATATAGCGCTACACACTCAGCTATAGCTCCACACAACGCTCAATCAGTCATCCATGAAAAACTGTTGTATATTCGGCTGGGAGAATGCTTATTCTTAGGTTAGCAACAATCAGAGATATACATTTAGATAACATATGACATTGTTAATGGATTTCCTGTCTGGAGCCACTGACAAACTCAAGGCCATCGGGGACAACAAATCCCATTTTGGTTTCAAAAATGATAGTTCCAGAGTAATTTTCGCTACTCAGTAAGATAGATATCGTACTGAATGGAATGCTTCCAATAATTATATAGCCTGGATAAAATGTTATATTCTTGTTGGACAGGTGTTGCAGACCAACATCATCCAGACGGCTAGAGGGCCCTAACAGACTATCAGGTGTTGAAGGATCGTCGAAGGCCACCACTTGGAAAGGAGCGCCGCTGTCAAAAACCCTTCAACAGCCGTCATCAAAGTATTAAATCTTTTTTCGAATAGGAGGATTAAATCTGGTTTGACGAATATTTATAAGAATGAATGGCGTAACCTTGTGTATAGTATAATATATAACTAGCAATTTTACAGATATATTTTGTACATTGAGTCTCATGTCCTCAGTATTTTTTTCTTCAGAATATCCTGTCAATGAACCATACTACTATGGCTATAGAGCTCAGTAAATATTTGAATTATCAATTGTTAACTCTTATTTTGCTAGAAAGTTATTTCTATTAAAGCTAACAAGTAAATCAGTAATTTATTTTTTTCACTTAACAGCCTCTCCAATTGGTATGTACAATTTCAAAACAAATATATTTTGTTAATAATGTTTTTTCGGGCGATTTTCTCAATGAGGCTTATGTTTCTCTATCAAATGCGTCAGCAAATCCACTAATAGCCGGGCTTCGATTACATTGTTGAGGACAAGATTATCTCCCTGATACGGCCAAAAATGGCAATGATTATAGTTGTACTACAGGCAGCATGTAGCTAATGACAACTGTTACGACCTAATGTTCTTCGTAGACCGCAAGTTCTGTAAGGCTACTATAAATAGAATTGCTATCTGGAACTATAATTGCCATAATACTGAGCTAAATAGGCTATTAGTACCTGGCTACTACTTGGGCTATAGTTAGAGGATATTCATGGCTTCCATTGGTCAGGGATATCTTCTGCTTCTCTTGGTCACGCCTGCAGATACCCTAGAATACTAAGACCCTTGCAATTCGACGTTAAGCTTCTGAATATACATGGATTTCCAAAATGAAGAATAATAAAATAAATTTTAATTAATTATGTATATAGCAAATAAAGGTTACATTTCTTAAAGCCCATTATATTGTATAAAGAAATCACTAACGTTTATCCATTTTACGGGTAAAGATCAGCAGGCCCTTATTGTTCAGTCTTGGCGTACACCTTTCATATTCCTCAGTCTGAGTACACGCCTTTCTTCTAAAGTCTTGGCGCACATCCTTCTTCTTCCTCTGACTTGGCACACACTTCTTATTCTTCAGTCTTGACGCGCCCCCTTCTTCTTCCATAGACTTGGCGCACACAATTCTTATTTTTCAGTCTTGTCGCTCACACTTCTTATTCTTCAGTCTTGGCGCGTCTCCTTCTTCTTCCACATACTTGGCGCACACACTTCTTATTCTTCAGTCTTGGCACACATCATTCTTCTTCCATAGCTTTGGCGCGCCCCCCTCTTTTTCCATAGACCTGGCGCACCCACTTCTTATTCTTCAGTCTTGGCACACGCCCTACGTCTTCCAGTCTTGTCGCTCACACTTCTTATTATTCAGTCTTGGCGCGTCTCCTTCTTCTTCCACAGACTTGGCGCACACCCTTCTTATTCCTCAGTCTGTGTGCACGCCCTTCTTCTACAGTCTTGGCGCACACTCTTCTTCTTCCACATAGTTGGCGCACACACTTTTTATTCTTCAGTCTTGGCGCACATCATTCTTCTTCCATAGTTTTGGCGCGCCCCCTTCTTCTTTCATAGACTTGGCGCACCCAATTCTTATTCTTCAGTCTTGGCACACGCCCTACGTCTTCCAGTCTTGTCGCTCACACTTCTTATTATTCAGTCTTGGCGCGTCTCCTTCTTCTTCCACAGACTAGGCGCACACCCTTCTTATTCATCAGTATGTGTGAACGCCTTTCTTCAACAGTCTTGGCGCGCACTCTTCTTCTTCCACAGACTTGGCGCGCCCAATTCTTATTCTTCAATCTTGGCGCACATCATTCTTCTTCCATAGTTTTGGTGCGCCCCATTCTTCTTCCACAGACTTGGCGCACACCCTTCTTATACCTCAGCCTTGGCACACACCCTCCTTCCACAGTCTTGACGCGCACACTTCTTCCATAGTCTATTGATTAGAAAGTTTGAAGAAAAAATTCGAAAATTCCGTCATGAGTACAACCTCAATCTCCTGAAGGGAAATCTGCTAAAAAGGCATTCTACCAGAAAATTTTGTGTATTTCATCGTTTTAAATGCTAAGGTGTTATCTATTTTTCTTCTTATTTCTACTCCCAATAAATTTCTTTCGTTCATTGTTTTTTTATAAGTTTATTGTTAAATTTGTTTAACTGTTTTGAAATGTCAATCTGATGGATAGGAACCCATATGTCATCAAAGAATATAAATTAATACTCAATGTCAAGGCCACAGTCGTTAAATTCTTCCAGAAAATTACTCATAACAATTACCCTGATTAAAATGATACAATATTTTCCATATTTATTAACTTTTCTATTAGAAGATAGTGCTTCATCGGGAGTTGCTTAAGTGGTTTACGGTATATATGTCTTGTTTGTTTTTTGTATTTCTGAGTTAATTATTTGTGTGGTTTTATTTTTAATGGTCATTGCAGTTGATTTTACCAATCAGGTATTTACTCTAGGAAACATGTTATTTTGTTAATATATAGGCTCGTATTATAGGTATTCTTAATTATCTTATTTACTATGGATTAAGTGGAAATCTGTTGCATTTTATAAAATATTGCATTGAGTCAAGGCATTTTTGAGTTGGAATTGGTAATTGTTGTAGCAACTGGGCCGCGTTCCCCCTGGTAACCACTTAACCTAACGCTTATAACAAAAGTTTAGACAGTCAGTTGCTATTTCGGGCTGCCCGCTTGTGCTATCTGCCCTAAGCGCTGGTCCAGCTAATGGGTTAACCTCACCTCTGTGGTCTTCCTCCGTATTCTGCATCTCGATTAGCAGTCAAAATCGCGTCGGGGTCACTAGTTTTATAGGGAGTGTTATTTTAGTGTTCAGAAGGTGTTCCCTATAAATAAATAACATCTTGACTCCAAATAATAGGTTATTGTATTTTCATAAATGTTAAAAGAGAAAAATAATAATACAAATTTAGAATTATTAACACCTAAACATATAAATGAATTACGGTCCGTCCTGTAAAGGGGTAGGTTAATGTGAGGCCAGCCTTGGTGGTCGAGTTGGAGCAGAAAACAAAAGCTTGGAAGGATGCTTTCTTGCTGTACGGTATCTATGTAAAATATAATTGTTTTTACTCTCGATACCGACTCATGTTTTTAGACTTCTTTAAGTTGATCCTGCATCTTTTCAGGTGTGCTGGCTTGATGATGATGTGGTGCTCGGCTGTTGTAGTTCGCAGATTTATAAGCTAAAAACAACAAACAGCGGTCTTCTCATGCAGTACACTACCAACTGACTGTCTAAATTTTTGTTATAAGCGTTAGGTTAAGTGGTAACCAGGGGCAACGCGGCCCAGCTGCTACACCGTATTTGCGATGTCTATTGCATTCAGAATGGAGTCCTTCAAGACAGAAAACTCAATTCATTTCTGTTTATAATATAATAAACATATATTCTGATATTCATCATGTGAAGATATTGTTGGGAGGCTCAGGCTAGCCATGTGACCTGAGGCGTTGCTCCTAATCTCATCTGGTAATCCTAGAGTCGTGAGTCGCTTCTCACCTGGACAATATGAATTTATTTACGGACGAACTCATTAAATAAAATCCTTAGTCCCTCCTCCTAGCAAGAAAAGGGTGGTATCCTGTAGATAACCCTGTCCAATTAACATTAGCACAAAGCCGACGTTAAAAATAGGTATAAATATATATTTATAAACGTGAGAAACGAAATACAAGAAATACTGGGCCACAGCACCTTTAATTCCTTTAATTACGTGTCCTTATGATATCCTTAAATAAAATAAAAGCAATATTGTTCAATATATATGAAATAACTCGACCATCCCAACCTTAAAGATTAATAATTGTTATATTACATCACAAAATAACGACAATTTCTTAGTTATGATCTTTAATCAATGAATCACTTTGATTACTCACGTTAAATACATTAAAGATAAGTGTATTAGGTCTTTAAATATACTGAGTAAAATATCGAACACGGATGGGGAGCAGATCGAATATCTCTTCATAAGCTCTGTAAAAGTCTTGTACGATTGGTATTGTATTACGGATGCGTCATTTATTCTGCTGCTCAATGTTTTTAGAATGATAGTGCATTAAGAATCAGCCCAATAAGAAGCTTGTGTATTAATCTTGTTTAAGCACTTTTAAATTACAGACGAGATTTATTTTCCGTAACATATTATTATATAGTACCCTCACAATCTGGCCAACCTGCCAGGAATTAATAATATCCTGGCAGGATGGCCAGATTAATAGTAATTACATTTGTCCTACATAAAAAGCAATCAGATAAAATGGGATGGATTATATAGTTATTTGATAAAAACTATCAATTTTAAAATATCTCTTATTTCCTCCAAATTTGAATGAGGCATTGAAAAATCATATAAAAAGAATAACCCACTAATTTCTTTTTACAAATGACGTTAGCAAAAGAGAGACTTGCCAGTCGCCCCCAGAATTCCATTTGTACACAGATGGATCCGTATACATATGGAGTGCAGCCGTATACACCAAGGATCTCTTTCTGATGTACTTCCTTTCCTCAGTGGGTTTATTGCTTAACACATGAAAAAAAACAGGTCTTGGTTTAATATTTACTTTAAAAGAGATTATCTAATATGGTCAGACCCGGCAGTCTAAAGTCATTTGAAAATTTGTAGTAAAGGAATCCTTTCTGTGAAGAAACAACATACTTTCATATTTTAAAAGGTATGAGGACATATGATAGTCCTTTGGTATGTCAGAAGTACTCAGTGAAATAATAGGTGATTATAGCCAATAACATAAATATTTATAAATCAATTAAAAATCCCAAATACTGATATGAATTTATTTTATTTTCCACAGGATGAGGAATAGACTGGAGAAAGGAAAATAGGAGAGAAAAGACGTGCAAAAATGAAAGAAGAACAGAGATAAAGGAATTTCCTAAGAGAAGGAAGATGTGTTCTTGACCACCAGGCACAAATAACTCAGAGTCTAAAAACAATAAACAAAAAATAAATAAATAAAATAAATTGCTATAGCAAAAAGGTTTATTTTATTAATTATGATACAAAAATCCTTTTCTTAAGTCCAGAGAATGTTTACGCCACATGTAATTCGTCTATAATTCAGGTATTTGTTAAACATTGATTAATATAGTTGAATAATTTATTTTTGTTTCATTCTTAATAGGACTTCCAATACTTAACCTAATCTCTATAAAAGATTATATACTGCGGTTACTAGTCTTTATTCTAAACATGAAGAATAATATCCAATGATTCAAGGTAATCTACTTCGTAACATAATGAACAACATGCTTATGATTCATATATATATTTTTTATTGCTTCTGACATAGAGATGATTTATTTCGTTTCATATTTACATTCCATTCGTGTGCAAGGATTTGTTGTATGGACTTCACTTGAGTAGGTTAATTGAAGAATGCTTCAATGCAATTAACAAGTAGACATTTTACATTCTGCAGTAAATTCATTTAAGTAATTACTATCTTCGGAAGCCTTGTTTCACATTTAATTTAATGGCGTGGCTTTGAATAATGTAATAGGTTCACGTGCTAATACTGCGCAAATTGAAGTCACTTAATAACCTAGACATATTTGAGGTAAATGTTTAGCGAATTTTTGTCTGGTTGCAATAATGTTTACGTGAAGTAAAACGCTCCTTTAATCCACAAAAGAAAGCTAAATCAAAGCTTTTTTGTTAATTTTTTTTTTTAAATTAGAAATTCAGTGTAGTAATTTTATACATGTTTATTATATTCGATTAAACGGATTTTTTAAAATTCATTTAGAATTCAATCATATCAAATGAGAATTTTGACTGTAGAAAAACATTTATTCAGGATCGATTATATATATATATATATATATATATATATATATATATATATATATATATATATATATATATCAAAATAAAATAACAAGCTGCCCCCATTTTGAGGGTACCCATTTGGGTCAGCCTCCTAATCAGCCCACCAGGGTATATAGGTAAAATAAAAATTGTTTTTAAATGCTTTATATATGCTGACATTTTTTTTTGTTGGGAATTAATTTGATTTAATTAAATTTTGCGATGGTGGGTGGCTCGTTTTAGAGGACAGCTTAAGTAGAGCTTTATTTTATTTTGTACAAGTGATTGTTAATCATTCTGATACTTTTCTTTAAAACTGATGTCGACATTTGGCATATTTTTCAGTTTTCAGTCCATATTCTTGGAGTAAGTCGGCCGTTTTTTTTTGGGATTACTCCTCTTGCCCCAAACACCAATCCGTCAACGCTCCAATTTTCAACTTGGTATTTTTCTTTTAGATACCATATATATATATATATATATATATATATATATATACATAATATACTCACAAATATATATTATCCCGTCATTTTTATCTGATAGTTTACTCTTTTTGAAACGTGAACTGGCCACAGACAATGGAGCCCGTCAGTCTACTGGAGACAACTTATTCCAGATCCTCCTTGGTTATCGGGGTTTTTACATCGAGTTGATCATTCGCTACGTAAAAATGTGATCAAAAATCAGATTAAAAGCCTCAGGTGTGGCTAATGATCTTAAAGGACTGCAATGTCAACCAAAAATAAAACATTCAAAGAAGGCATCAGGTATGTTAACGATTTATCATGTAACTTACATACTCGTCGGTTATCAGGTACTACCTCGCCTAACTTGAAAAGCTATATTGTGGGGAATATTGCAACCTCTCGATCGTTAACTGGCAAGCAAACACAAATGCGCTATTAATAACCCAAATGTGAGTAGAAACGTTTTTTTCTTTTTTTCATGAGCTGGATATAAGGTAGACTGGCCTATTATTATTATTATTATTTATTAACGTCCACTTTTTTCAACTCAGGATAATTGGGACGGGTTATCTACAAGTAATAACCATTTTCTAGCCAGGGTGGGACTATGGTTGTTATTTAATGAATTTCGTCACTAAATAATTCCCTTTGCCCAGGCGAATCGAACTCGCCACTCTAGGTTTACCATGTGAGATTAAGGTCAACGCTTTAACTCACATGGCTAACCCGAGCCCCTAGACTGGCCTATACGAATTATTAGAAAATCTTGTCCAGCGGGCAACCGCAAAAGTAACATCCTTTATACTGACAGATAAAAGTTAAAAGATGAATCGCCATTATAGCAGCATCTCAAATAAACAATAATTATAATAATTTATACTAAAGGAGCGAACAAGAATCAAATACTAACCCGCTCAACTTCACTGTATAAACGGATAGAACGGTGTTTCTTAGGCGGAAATAAATTATTGACTAATGATTGTGAATGTGAAAAATCCTCACCTTGAAGTAACTAAACCCCACCACACCATTTAATGCTGAGTTCTTATAATTTTTTATATTATATTTATTTTTATAAATAAATCGATCTTCTATAATAAATCATATTATATTTCACAAACACTAATTTACAAACATTATAACGCTCTGGTTGTTTAACGGTTCAAAGTCGGTGATCAACAAACATATCTTTTAATCTACTGATTGGTGTAATACATCCGGTGTCATTATGTACACCACAACTTGAGCTGTATAATTTTTATAAATATATGTTTGTGAAATATAATGTGATTTATTATAGAAGAGCGATTTATTTATATGCGTCTTTAATATAAAAAATTACACACACACACACACACACACACACACACACACATATATATATATATATATATATATATATATATGTGTGTGTGTATATATATGTATATATATACATATATATATACACATTTATATATACACACAAATGGTACTAACTAAATTGATGGTAATACTTTAGAGTAGGCTACCCGCTGGGAATTATAGAAGAAAATATTTGGGTGTAGGAGAGAAGAGGCTAGTAGGAAGTTAGAGAGTTTTTTCTACCTGGGGCTGATATAGAGAGAGAGAGGGTGTTTTTGCATGAGACTCGACCAGCATACAGATTACAACCCCGTTCCACCTCTTATTAGCTTTGACAGTTTATATCCCCTTTTAGCCAGACCAACGATTCCTCTTCAACGGCTAATTCCCTCGCTTCTTTTTGAGCTCTCTGTTCCAGGCCCTTTTAACTCTGGCGATTTATTACGATTAATCTGCTTACTACCGACATGCTTTGTCAGAGGTGCAATTGATATTTCAACATGATTCGGCCCTATATTGTAGGCCATTTATAAATTTTCCCTGCTTTGTTACAAGATGCATTGAAATGATATTAATTAATTAATCTTTTAATAGCAACCAACAGATACTTCAATAAGAAGGCCAAGTCCTCTACTAGTTTTTAATATTATGCAGAGTGCACTTTCGGAGTCAACGCTCCATCCTCAGTGCTATGAATAACGTCAACTTTCTCCCGGTTCATGCTGTGCCACCGTTGGATTCCAGCCATAACTTGGCGAAGCTGCAGTGATATCTCTGGAATATGCTCGATGGTAGAGGAACAAATGTATAAGGATCAATAAGAAGGCCAAGTCCTCTACTGGTTTTTAATATTATGCAGAGTGCACTTTCGGAGTCAACGCTCCATCCTCAGTGCTATGAATAACGTCAACTTTCTCCCGGTTCATGCTGTGCCACCGTTGGATTCCAGCCATAACTTGGCGAAGCTGCAGTGATATCTCTGGAATATGCTCGATGGTAGAGGAACAAATGTATAAGGATCAATAAGAAGGCCAAGTCCTCTACTGGTTTTTAATATAATGCAGAGTGCACTTTCGGAGTCAACGCTCCATCCTCAGTGCTATGAATAACGTCAACATTCTCCCGGTTCATGCTGTGCCACCGTTGGATTCCAGCCATAACTTGGCGAAGCTGCAGTGATATCTCTGGAATATGCTCGATGGTAGAGGAACCAACTGATAAGGATCAATAAGAAGGCCAAGTCCTCTACTGGTTTTTAATATAATGCAGAGTGCACTTTCGGAGTCAACGCTCCATCCTCAGTGCTATGAATAACGTCAACTTTCTCCCGGTTCATGCTGTGCCACCGTTGGATTCCAGCCATAGCTTGGCGAAGCTGCAGTGATATCTCTGGAATATGCTGCTTCTTATTGATCCTTATACATTTGTTCCTCTACCATCCAGCATATTCCAGAGATATAACAGATACTTCCTTGTGTCACATAATTGTGGTCATTTTCAGAAGATATTTAAACGACAACAGCACATGCTTATTTCGGTAAGGTTTTACAGTTTATTTCGTAAATATTATATTTAGTTTGCGTGTTTATATAAAAATGGTAATTATTCAGATAATAAGATTTTAAGTGAAGTTTCGAAAAGCACATACTAACTACGAAAAGGATTGTAAGAAGTATAGTAATGTTGATTAGCCGAGTCATTGTTAGGAATGATATTGAAATATTCCAAAGACCTTTATTATACGAGATACATGCTAATATGTTCTTGTGACCCTCTCGTCTTAAATGCTTGGACTACTAAAATTTGATTGATTTAGATTCATTATAAATTACAGTACTAGATATAGAAAATAGTTTTCAATAAAATGAATATGTTATATTCTGATAAGTTTCAGTTATTGTTTTCCTTTCAGGTTAGCCGTTGACAAACCTGTTTGTATACATTTGAGACGCTTCTCACCAGCAGGGGAAAGATTTCTTATTTCCATTTGTATTTATTCACTTAATATTCACGGTGGAGTTGTGTTAGCAGTATGTAGGTTTATCTATTATTAATCTTCACGAGGAAAATCAACTTAGTTTACGCAGCTCCTGCGGGACGGATTTTATATTCCTTTTATATAGACCTTATATTGTATATAGACCTTGAAATTTGTCCGCAGTGTTAGTAAAAATATTCCATGAAAGTGCAAACCAATTACCTACTTCTTTGTCAACTATAATTTAAATCTTTAAGATTGCCATCATATTTATGGCTGTCTTTTTCAGGATAGTGAGTGATTCGTTAATAAATAGAATAGATTAATATGTATTATATTTGAAGGAAATCTTTATATGAATGCGAATTTGATTATTGAAATATTTACGAGGATGTAAGCGAACTACTGTATCTAAGAGAATCATGATTGTAAAGAGTCTTTCTTTTATTCAGTACCAGATGCTAGTCATATGAGTACTACAACTGAATAAATGACCTGATGTTTTTTAAGAAGATTTAGGACTTAATTGTCGTACGTTAACACATATCTTCACCTCTTGATGTGAAAAACAATTCTCCTCTATGGAAAGCACATTGTTAATAGAAGGAGCAAAGCAGTAAAGAACTTAGTTTTATTTCAGAAAAGTTTGACATTATGTGGCATACCCTTCCAGGAAATGATTACTCGTTCCTAACATGACACTTGGAACATTTGCAATCTGACCATAAATTGTCATATAACAATTCTCCAATAACCATTTTACACAAGTATTGGCTACATCAAAGCTGGAATAGCTATTCACTTTGTATGAGTTTCAAATGTTGTCGGCCCTGGACAGGCAATATAGCAAGACTTATTAGAATATGTTTAGTAAACTTTCCTTCAATCATAAATTTTCAATTTAAATTTAATTAAAATTTAAGCTCACCATATAATTCAAAGATTTCAGAAAATCATAGAAAATTTCAGCATTCAAACTTTCAGTCTCTCAATGGTTCGTGCAATATTATTTATGAAGAGCACCGGCTTTCAGAAAAGTGCAACTCTTTTCTTTCTGAAGCTATGAAAGAATTCCACCACGCACATGAACACGCGTAATCTAAACATATTTCTCGCATGCTGACGTGACGCTGATCTCATCTCACTATATAATCTGTATTTGTAAATAAAAGTCCGATTAGCCGAAGTTGGGGCTTATGAAGATTGAAAATAAACTAATTAATATTTGAATTACGAAACAACGTGAAGAACAATAATTGTAGAGCATCAATAGTTTAACGAAGTTTGTTTTATATCAATTTTAGACATGACACTTAATAACGGTGATAGATAAATATTATTTTTTTAACTATGTATTTACGGACGAGATATTCTCAAATTCTCATGTTTCAAAATATAAATTACACTGAGATGGTGGTAAATTCAATTTTCAAAACTTTAATACAAATAGTCAGGCTGTTGTTGAAAATCTAGAAAAATCTGTAGAACTTAGAAAAACAAAAAGTCCGTCACACAGGGGCTGGGCAAACTAAGGAGATTTCCCACGTGAAGTTTAGAATATAGAAATTTCACGAGAGACGAAGAGTTACGGAAACGGCCGAACTAGCTTTTGACGGAAACTCAAGACTACAACCGAAGTTGGCCGAACTCATCTCGTCGGTTAGGCTTGACAAAAATGCATACACCTCGGTTAATATACAAGATAGAGAATTGATGTATAGTACACTATTTATAGTAAATTTAATTTTCAATACGATTGGTTTTATACAACTTTTTGATCGGACGTATAGTAACGGAGATATTTCGAATTTTCCCACTGGTCCTATTTCAGCCATTAACGAACTTCATCTGTATTTTTACATAAAACGTTTAAATATCGAGTTTGGTAACGATCAAACAAAAATTGCGACCGCTAGAGCGCCAACAGACAAATATATATATATATATATATATATATATATATATATATATATATATATACACACATATGTATATATATGTCTATATACTCGTATGTATATATATATATATATATATATATAATTTTTAACGGACATCATTTTCATCATCTCCTGGGTAGGATCGATGGACATTAGAAGAAAAATTTCGAAAATCGCGTCATGAGAACGACCTCTATAGCTGATTTCCCTTCAGGGAAATCTGCTAAAAGAAAAAAACTATAATGCATACTGCAACATTCAAATTGCGTTCTTGTAAAAGCAAAATAAAATTCATTGCACAATTGAAAAAGGTAGTTGAATTACTTAAGCGGGAGCAGTCTAGAAGGAAATCAATGGAACATGGTCTTATTCGAGTAAGTATAATAGCCCCAGCTCTATGAGTTTTATGTAGTGAGCAATGTACGCAGTGCAGCATAATGCAGTTATTCCATTTCATTTTTAATCCATAGGGGGAGATATTCCCTCTGGATGTCTAACTTCCTTCTGGGAGCAACCTAGAAATTCCACTATTTTACATTTGCACAAGGGATTCTTAGGAAATGGTTTTATTTTTACTCATTTTTCACAAAGATCCTGGCGATGCTTAGGTATTAATATATGCAAAGAATGATCAGTATAGTCTTTACTTTATTGTTCTAAGTGTTAGAAATGATTTCTTTTTTAAACAAAAACATATTTACATTACTTTACGCCATTCAATGGATATTTATCTTCCGATAAGAATAAAATTAGTAACAACTAAAAAAGTAAAAACGTAGTCACATGCATTAAAAATATAAGACCTCTTTTAATCCATTTAAGATGTCAATCAACAATGATAGAACTTGTTGTATCCTGAGTGTTAAGAACAAATCAATAATCAATTGGCTTGGGAAACAAAAAAAACAGCTTTGCACAGGAATGCCTAGGTAGACACATTCAATATTCTCAAATAGTAGTGCACATGACATTTTTAAAGAAAAAATAGATATAGAGGTACTTTTGAAAAATTAATTTAGAGAATTAATTCAAAAATTCGTAATTTGTCCGTTATTATAAATATGATCAGAAAATCTTGTTCAAAATTAATTTTACTAAAACTTTGGTTCTATGAATATCTTCCTTACGACTAACGGTTTACGATATACGAACGTTTTAGTGTTTTTCTTTAAAAAAAGGATCTATTGTTCCAAAATTTCACTTAAACTCGTTCAAATTTTCGACGATGCCGAAGTGCAATGCTCGTTGTAAAAATAAATGTAATGTTTTATATAATTGGATTCATGTTGTTGAACTAATGGTGGGAGCTCGGGTGATTTTTTAGAAAATTGATTTGACGTAATTCTTAACACAGTTTCATTTGAAATATATCCTATAACTTTAAATATTTATAACTGCGTTTCTGCGTGTTTTTAGGATAGTGAGTGATTTGTTCTTAAATATAATTGAACGATAGGTATTAAATTTGAAGGAAATCTTTATAGGATAATGACTTTGTTTATTGAAATATCTGCATAACGCACACTCATTTCTAAGTGTATCGTGAAGGTAAATAGTCTTCTAGGGTCTTTCTTTTATTGAGTACCAACGAAAAATGACTTATATCAGTACTATTACCCAATAAATGGCCTGATTTCTTTAAGAAGGTTCAGGACCTAAGAATTAACGCAATTTCATTTAAAATATATCTTATTTCTTTTAACAGTTTTTTTTTGTGAGATTCATTTCTTAATTATTAGGTTTTAATGTAGTTATAGGCTGTTTTTTTTTTAAGTTTTTAATATGATATGATTTGAATGATGAAACGGAAATATATTCCCTAATAATCCATAGTGGTTCTTAATGCACTAGATATCATTCTAAATACATTGTACTTTAGAATAAATGTTGCAACCTTAATACAAATTCTATAGTACAAGGCTTTTATAGAGCTTTTGAAGAGATATTCGATCTGCTCCCCATCCAATTTCGATATTGTTCTCAATATATTTAAATACCCATTACACTTATCTTTAATGCATTTCACGTGAGTCATTGATCAAAGATCATAACTAAGAATTTGACGTTATTTTGTGTTGTAATTTGGTAATTATTATTAAGGTTGGGATGGTCGAGTTATTTGATATATTGAAAATATTGCATTTATTTTATTTAAGGATATCATAAGGACACGTCATTAAAGGAATTACTAGTTCTGTGGTCCAGTGTTGCTTGTATATCGTTTCTCACGTCATCTGCGTTTCACAATGTGTATATCGCCAGCGTACAACAATGTATTTATAACTATTTTTAACGTCTGCTTTGTGCTAAGGTTCATTGGACCGGGATATCTAAAGGTACGACCCTTTACCAGCCAGGGTGGGACTCAGCATTTTATTCTATGTGTTCGTCACTAAATTAATTCCTATTACCCAGGCGGGAATCGAACTAGTCACTCTAGGTTTGCCAAGAGCAACGAATTAACTCACATGGCTAACCTGAGCCCCGGAGACCAGTTATAGAAAGAGTGAATATAAAGAAAATGTTTATTTTTTCTTCTTTTTTTCGGATGGAAACAACAAACTGTGTAGTTAAAAGGTGGTTTTTCACCTATCCTGAACAGTAATTAAATATTGTAATGTCCATTTGTATTAAAGGATAAGGGGAGGGGGAATAATTAAAAGTACTAAAGGGCGTAATATTGTCGTATTTTGGATTGGGCTAGGCAGGACTATAAAAAGGGGAAGAGTCCCTAGACTATTGCCCAACTCTCGAGGCTCTAATTATTCCCTAAATTAGAAAACTTTAATTAAAGAGACAAGAACAAATACCGCACAGCCTGTTCGTGGCCAAGTTGGTGGCCTTTGTGGCCTTGCCTCTTATTATACAACAATTCGTATGGATTCGCACATTATCGCCACTCACTCCAAATAACTTCGACTCTACGCTCGAGCAACAGTTTTTATAGCACACTGATTTACTATTACATTTTTTTTTTAGTAATTTGTTGAATAGTAACATAAAATAATTTGATGATTTTGAGTTTTACAGATCCTGTTAACATATGATAATTTGTATGTTTTATGTACTTCCATCGCTTCCATTGGTAGTTTCTTGCGGAAACAAAAATTCTCCGAGACAGATGCAGATGCTCTTGGGAAGAACAGTACACATTAAATAAAAACAAAATAATTTTCATAAAAATCTGTCAAAAGATATTTTTTGTTCAGGCATAATTTATATATCACGTCACTCTTGAATAAATCTAAGAATAAAACCAAGGAATTTCAATAATGTAAAAATAGTTGATATATAAAGAGTGTTATTAATTTTGTTAACAAAATTAATTAATTATCAAATTGATTAAATGTTTACAATTTTTTTAAAATTTTATTTGACCTAATCTTATTAGGAATGCAAACTTGAGTGGCAAGTTTGATTCTCGCCAGGGTAATAGGATTTTATTTAATGACAAACTCATTAAATAGAATCCAATGTCCCAATCCCGGCTATAAAGGGGATGACCTGTAGATAACGTGTCAATTAGCCTTAGTAGCAAAAAGTGGACGTTAATAAATAATAGTAACAATAGTATTACGAATGCAAGCCATATGTTTGCTATTTTAATATTTAATTTAATTATTGCTTGGGGCTCAGGTTAGCCATGCGAGTTAAAGCGTTGACCTTTATCTCACATGGTAAACCTAGAGTGGCGAGTTCGATTCTCGCCCGGGAAAAGGAAATTATTTAGTGACGAAATTCATTAAATAACGTCCTAAAATCCCACCCTGGCTAGAAAAGGGTGGTGACATGTAAATAACCCGTCCCAATTAGCCTGAGTTGCAAAAGTGGACGTTAATAAATAATAATAATAATTATTGCTTACGTCCACTTTTTGTGCAAATCAGTCTAATTGGGACGGGTTATCTACAGGTTACCACGCTCTCTTAGCCAGGATGGGACTAAGGAATTTATTTAATTCCGTCATTAAATAAAATCCTCACTCCCGTCATGGCTAAGAGAGCGTGGTAACCTGTAGATAACCCGTCCCAATTAGACTGATTTGCAAAAAGTGGACGTAACAAAGTAAAAAATAATTAAATTTAATATTTAACTATGGAAATAAATTAATTTATATATATATATATATATATATGTTTATCATTAAATTAGTATCCAAATATCTACTAACATTTAATGGATATAAGCACATTTTATTTCTATTTTTCATTATTTATGTCAGAAACAGTGATAGATTAGCACTGGAAAATATATTTTGTAATCATGCAATAAAAAATATGGTTTGGTAAATCAAAACGATAAAAAAAACATAAAATACCGTCACGCAGTGGCTTCGTAAACTAAGCAGATTTCCCACGTGAAGTTTTACAATAGAGAAATTTCACGAGGGCCGAGCAGTTAATGAAACGGCCGAACTAGATTTGGCGGGAAAGTCACTTCGCCCGTTAGCCGCCCAGATTTAATAAAAATGTAAATATCTCGGTTAATATTCAAGATAGAGGATAAATGTATATAACAATATTTATAGTAAATGTAATTTGCAATCAGACTGACTCTGTACAATTTTGCGATCCGACGTATAGTAACGGAGATATTCAGAATTTTCGAAAATCCTCCCCTCTAAACCCACCCCTCCCACTAATCCGATATGAGCCGTCAACAAACTTGATCTTTCTTTTTACATAAAACGACTAAATATAGAGTTTGGTAACGATCAAACAAAAATTGCGACCGCTATATATATATATATATATATATATATATATATATATATATATATATATATATATATATATATATATATATATATATATATATATAGTTTTGAACAGACCTCATTTTCGTCATCTACTAGGTAGGATCGAAGGACATTTGAAGAAAAATTTCGAAAATTCCGTCATGAGTACAACCTCAATAGCTGATTTCCCTTAAGGGAAATCTGCTAAAACAGCTTTAGTCATATCTGTCAGTAGATGTTTATATTACAGTATGATCGTCCAGTATCTGTGGCAAATGCATTTGATGCGATAAAACCAACCTCAAGCCAGTCGATACATGCACTGTACATTGAATACATGTATTCAAGTTCACATCACCGGAAATACTGTTTGAAAAGCCAGCAAGCATCAGGTTATATAGGGGATTTAGCACTTCACATCATATCTAATGCTTTCTTACTTATACATTATTTTTAATTTGTAATGAATTTCAATTTCTATTCCCTCGTTGACTTGAAGAGATTTTTAATTTATTAATATTAACCCAATAGTTGCGAAAGTGGAACTGATCCAGTCGATAAGCACACACTAATTCTATAGGCCTCCAGAAACTTAAACATTATCATACCTTACATTCTGTACATGTTTCCATCATCTTATTTAAACATATTTAGATCGTATGACATAAACTTAATGATCTAAGGTTTAATTTAAACCTTAACCCTGTCAAAGCAAAACTGCACTTTTAAGCATTTATTTATGTATTGTACGAACGATTAAATAAAAATATACTTGCTTTTCTGAGGTGGCAGGTTGACCAACAGAAAGACTTTTCATTAAATTTATTATTGTACCTGGCAGAGTTGGCATTATGATAACTGCCAATAAAAATATATCATGTCAACCTATTGAAATTACTACTTTCACTCGTTACATACGGACGGACGGACAAACGAAAGCGACAAGGTTCGAAGGGCCATAAAAATCCTTTATTGTGTGGTAAGAGTAGGTCGGGGAGCGTGAGATATTGTACTAAGGTCAAGGGGCCAAAGAGCTAAGGAATCGATAAGGTAACGTTAATGCCCGATCTGATAAAATGTTAGCCGGGCTACACTGGCAGCTTTAATGCTCCCTAGCACGTCAGCCTTCTCTCTAGAATAGCTAACACAATATAGGGCTTAAATAGGAGGCGCAGTCGGCGAGAACAAAGCATTAATATCTCGGAACGAATTGTGGCGTTTACTTACCAAGGCAATGTCACTAATTAATGAGTAATGAAGAAACAAAAATTACCGTCTCCTGGAATAAACAGATTCCCCTCGTGCTGGAAACGTTGCAAATCTAGTAAAACCAATTGTCTATTAACAGATTTCCCTTTAGAGACGCGAGTTTCGAAAAATTTCTTCAAATGCCCATCGATCCTACCCAGGAGATGACGAAAATGAGGTCCGTTCAAAATTATATATATACAATATATATATATATATATATATATATATATATATATATATATATATATATATATATTTGTCTGTTAATTTTTGTTTTTTGTTTGTTGTTTTGTTTGCAATTTTTGTTTGATTGTTACGAAACTCGATATTTAACCGTTTTATGCAAATAGCCAGATCAAGTTTGTTAATTGCTGAAATCGGACCAGAGGGAGGGGGGGTTTAGAGGGGGGATTTTTGAAAATTCAAAATATCTCTGTTATTATGCATCGGATGGAATAATTGTATATAACCACTCTTATTGCAAATTAATTTTACTATAAATATTGTTATATACGTTTATTCTCTTGAATATTAACCGAGATATTTGCATTTTTATGAAGTCTGTGGTCAGGTATAGTTCGGATTACGTCGGCCATCTTCGTCATTTCTCGGCTCAGATGGAAGCTTCTTCTAACCTTGCATGTCGTTTCTAACCTTATCTTACCTTCGTTACTTTTTGAGATTTATGCAAATACGTTCTGTTCATCCGCCCCCCCCTTCTTTAGTTCTTGGACTACTAAAATTCGAGTTATTAAAATATAAATTATTCTTACAATTTAGAAGCCGTTTCAGTTGGGAATTTATTTTAATGAACTGAAAGATTTCTCATTATCTAATCACGGTGGTATTGTGTTACCAGTATGCAGATTTCTCTATTGTAAAACTTCACAGGGGTAATCTGCTTAGTTTACGTAGCCCCTGCGTGACGGACTTTTTTTTCTATATAAGAGCTCACGAAAACAGAAACAAAAAGTCATCTATGATGTGTAATTTCCAGCTTCAGTGTGTGACCCATTTCACATTTCTCTCTCTCTCTCTCTCTCTCTATATATATATATATATATATATATAAATTTATACATATATATATATATTAGTAATAATTATTATTTATTTTATTATTATGGAAGAATTCAATTTTCATTTATGAAAAATTCTTTCAGAACACTAGCATAACTGCTTTCTGTGACAATATTTTTAAATCCTCAGGTAAATTAAGATATTCTGTTGACTTAAGTATGATTAATTGGTAGCAAATGCTCATTTCTGCAAATATTTTCAGTATTGTCCAACATTATAATTTTCTGAAAATGTTGTTACGTCTCAAGTAATGTAATACACGAACTATATACTGTCTACGGTTAACCAATTGGTGTAATAATTGTCCTACTCCTGGTAGAAGGGGCTAGGATATGCTATACCGCATAACTGCTGAGTCTTGCGCAAAACTACTGCCAGGAGAAGTGATCAGAAGGAATATTAACCTTTAAATGACAAGGCTGTGCCATACGTGACACCTATGCCGTAAATTGTACACCCGTGAGCTTGTAACAAACGGGACAATTGTGGTGTCCTTAATACCCTCCTATTTAGTGGTCAACTACATGTCAAGGACCTTTCACGCTCTGTCCTCCACCATTTTTCGTACTTTTTGGAGCGTTTGTGCCGGTATGTGTCGTATTTGACACAGCCTTGTTGTTTAACGTCCTTTTTGTAAATTTTCTATGATACTGAATTTCATTTATTTCAGCTATATATAACTGAAGATGAGATTAGAAATGAACTTTTAAGACAAATAGAAGAAAGTGATATCAATTTATAAATAATAAAAATAAATGGAAGAGGTTCCCGTCTTTGCTGTAAATGCCAAAGAAGTATTTGCGTTGGACACATGGTATACTATGTTTTCCTTGAATGTTTTGACAATAACAAATCGTCAAGTGAATAGTTTCATGTTTTTTGTTTGTGTTTTTGCATTATATTCCTTGTAAATAAGTCTCATTTGATTTTTTTTTGTACTGGTTAGGTTAATAATTGCATATAATTTTTTATACTTAGGTATATTTTTGTATAATAATAATAAGCTACTAATATATACTCTTTGTTTATTTATTTCGTAAGTAAAGGTATTACATAGTATGTTATTATATAATACATATTATATAATATATTATTATACTATGAATATATTTTTATTTAATATTTCATTTTAAGCTCTCATTGGTGACGAGGGGGGGGGGGGAGGATACGCACACGCACACACTAATACACTATTCTTCTTAACTTTTCTAAATGTTATTTTGAGCCAAGAAGAGTGATTCTGAGCAGAATAAAATGGAAAATATGCATAAGGCAGATAGGTGTATTGTATGACACCTACTTGTCAAGTTGTTCCTGAGCCACAGTCTTGTCGTTTAAAGGTTAATTGAATATAGAAGGAGGTATTCCACATATTTTTATAGTACTCTTGAAAAGATTTTCGAAAAATTAGTTCAATGCCCACCATTCCTTTAAAATATCATGAAAAAGAGGTCACTCTCCAAAAAAATTTCCTCACAGGATTAGACTACTAGAATGCTACTCAAAAATGCTGTCTGAGAGAAGGTGCAGTAAGATGAGAAGACCTTATTCCGGGGGATTGGGTGAGACTAATATAAAGATGGCGGATTTTGTTAAGAAAGAAGTAGTGTGGATTCAAGAGAGAGTGAAGGAGACTGAGATATGGGGGAGGGAGAGAGAGAGAGAGAGAGAGTGGGGGGGGCGAGGAGAAGGTAAAAGTTGGGAAGTAAGCCGGTAGTTGTTTGTTAGGCCGATGGCGGGCTTGAACTTTAAATGTAAAGTTGTAAGGAGTAATTTGTAGTTCTCCATTCTACAAGGGCTCTTTGATTTATTCATCTCATCCTGAATGTACTCTACCAAGGATTACATCTACACACTTTAGAATTGCTCCTAAGTTAGTAAGCAGAGCATAACTGGCTTTAGACTGAAATGAGAAATACTTAGGAAAACATTTATTTTTCAACGTTGGCCGATTCATAAAAATGAAAATCATCTTACGTGTCTTAAATATATATATATGTGTATTGGTTTGCTTTCCAGACCTTAAGCATGCTTAGGAACCATTACCGTGTTTCACTTCTGTCTATAATAGGTCATGACCTTTCAGTACACTAAATGAAATCCCATAGCGTCCTTCTTCATTCTGTAGGCCCATCCCATTGTTAAGTTATTATATTTAGAAACGAACTTAAGCAATACAAAAAAAAACATTTATATTTGAAAAAATAAAAAAACATAAACATATGCTAACGTACATCCTAACTGTTCAGTCGTCTTTGAATTGAAAATCCCGCGCTTACTTGGAACACTAACCTGCCGCACATATGGAGATCACGTAGGCGGTGGCCAGGAGAGGAAACTGCCGCGCTAGCCTACAGGAAAAAGAGCCCGCTTGATCTGAGCGGCCATTACATTAGAGCAGTTGGTTTCCCTCGCCCGAGTGAGAAAGGACGGGTAGTTGGCTCCGCAAAAGAAAGAATAGTATTCACCGCCCGCAACTCTAGTGTCAGAAAAGGATCGCCGCATCGAAAACAAAGGTCTCCGCAACCAGTATTCACCAGCTAGAAGACAGAATCTCATTGGGAACACAAAATAACACAGGATGAAAAGGTCCGCTTCATAAAAAGTATATTTTTCCCGCAGGTACCTATTTCTTTATTATAATGCTAGCATTATCTACGAAAACAGTTAAATGAGTACTCATAAATATAAAATCGTTCGATCATTATATTGTATATATATTATTGGCTTGCCGCTAAAATATTTTATAAAGTTAAATTTCCTTTGTTTCTTTTTTCAACCTCTATATCAATAAATGTTAATGTTTGGTTCAATTAGACATAAGGTTAGTTTCTAAATCAGTATTCTTTAGGATTTAAGTTGTATAAAATTAGCTGCTTACTATAAAGTTTATTATATTTTGTTTATACTATTATGTCAACATATACTTGATTCCTTGGAGAACTCAAATAGTGACTTGTATTATTCACCCTCATCTTTCCATAAAATAATAAATATTTCAGTCTGAGGCTTTCTTATGAGGAAATTATCTCTTTAATACTTTTATTTCAGTCTAATGCTTTATTATTATTACCGCAAAAGCTAACCGCACGCCCTAACATTTTGGTGTCGAAACCCGGGAATAATGGCTTCCCCGCCTTTACATTTTGGTGCCGAAACCCGGGAATAATGGCTTCCCCGCCTTTACATTTTGGTGCCGAAACCCGGGAATAATGGCTTCCCCGCCTTTACATTTTGGTGCCGAAACCCGGGAATAATGGCTTCCCCGCCTTTACATTTTGGTGCCGAAACCCGGGAATAATGGCTTCCCCGCCTTTACATTTTGGTGCCGAAACCCGGGAATAATGGCTTCCCCGCCTTTACATTTTGGTGCCGAAACCCGGGAATAATGGCTTCCCCGCCTTTACATTTTGGTGCCGAAACCCGGGAATAATGGCTTCCCCGCCTTTACATTTTGGTGCCGAAACCCGGGAATAATGGCTTCCCCGCCTTTACATTTTGGTGCCGAAACCCGGGAATAATGGCTTCCCCGCCTTTACACTAACCTTTAGTTGTTTAGTAACCTCGCCCAGGCTGATATAGTTTTTAACTATAAAATGTAACTCATTAGCTGTGGTTAAGCGTCCTTGTACTTGTAGCACTCTCGTTCACTACCGTTCAATAGTTAAAACGGACACATAACTGTTTTTTTTTAAATGTTTTAAGTAATGGCTCTTGTGAGATGCACACTCAAAGACTGGTAACCAAGTACTGACTAATAATTAATTGAACATATGTTTTTAAAATAACTGCTACAGGATTCCCTAAACATATGTTTAATAACTGCTTTACCATCTTCTATCCACCTCAACCCCGTTGTCTTCCTCGGTTGTATTGATTATCTTGTATAGGAAGGCATTTTGGTTACTTTTCCCACGTGTCCCTCTAATTGTAACCTTTGGCTTAAGAGCCTTGCACTCTTGACCACACACATACATTAGTACAGGTTTGATAATCGAGTTGTAAACCCAGAATTTTATGACTCCTGTGAGTTTCTTTGATCTTAATACGTTAAAACCGAAAGGGAGCTCTGTAGACAATAGTTATCTTGCTGTCAATTACAGTAAACTGGTCATTCATTGAGGTTACTGTACCTCCAAAGCAGTTCTTCTTTCTTCAAGCTTTCCACTCTTAGAAACGATAGATACCCTACGATCAAGCTACTTTCGAGATGTATTTCATGGCTGGCTACCATGTACCTGGTAATTCTGGGTTTACTTGCATGCCTACCTCTTTTGAGGTCACACCAATTAAGCAGCGAGAGAGAGCTTATCGTCTTAGTCATTTCCGAGGATAGCTAAATAAATTATCTTCCTGCGTGAGACATTAGTGCATCTCGGCTATATGTATTCCCCATTCATGTCTACCGAAAACTAAATATACGACCAATTGTACAATGTACTGCACACCGAGTTTCGACTTGATCCGAGAATCGATGTGGTCACTATCAAGTTGCATGCAGACATACGGGCAAGCAGGTACTTACATACCTTTCAATATCAATACTAAGGATATCTTTTTTTACAGCTAATTACAATGATGTGAGTTTATGAAGCTTAAAGTACGCTTTAAAATGGAATTAAACGAGAGGAAATACATTTTACCAACGGATATATCCCCATTCTGGAATGGGTAAAAGTCCGTCACGCCGGGCTGCGTAAACATAGCAGATTTCCAGTGCGAAGGTGTACAATAGATCAATATACACATGGGTAACACTACCGTGAATGTTAAGTGGATAAATACAAATGGTAATGAGACATCTTTCAGTCAATTTACAACAGAAGTTAATAATCTCTACAGCGGAAAGCGGCAGAATTGTAAACAAACAGGCCAGCCAACCTCGTAGGGCTGAATAAATAGATAGACCGGAAAGACAAACAATTAATGAAATATATCTGAATATAACATATTAATTTTTTAAAACTGTTTACTATAATTAGTGGAGTAATTTGAAACAAATAAGAATAACTTATATCTCAGTCACTCAGATTTTTGTAATCCAAGAACAAAAGAAGGAGGGGGGGGGGGTCAACAGAGCACATTTGTTTGTCTCTCGTAAAAAAACCTTTGTTGAAAACAATATTTGGTATTTAACATTACAATGAAGTGGTTCATGATATATCATCTTATTATTAAAATTATACTAATAGGAGTGGGGGTTTACTGAAAGCGGAAAACTATAAAATCTAAATATCTCGGTTAATACTCATTATACGGAAAATGTGTATCTAACAATATTTATGGTAAATGTAATTTGGAATAAGATTGTTTCTACACAATATTTCGATCCAAGTATAGTAACAGAGATATTTCAAATTTTCAGAATTCCTCCCCCCTAAACCCCTCTCCTCCTGGTCCCATTTCAGCCGTTAACGAACTTGATCTTTCTTTTTACATAAAACAACTAAATGTCGAATTTTGTAACGAATAAATAATAATTACGACCGCTAGAGCGGTAACTGACAAATATATATATATATATATTTGAACGGAACTCATTTTTGTCATCTCCTAAGTAGGATCGATGGACATTTGAAGAAAAAATTCGAAAATCGCTTCATGATTACTACCTCAATAGCTGATTTACCTCAAGGTGAATCTGCTAAAAGAAAGAAAAACCATCTTCAAACTTGAATGTCCAATAAATAACTAATACTAACTATCTAACTATAATTTAAGTTGGTGGATGTTGCACTGCTTGAAGTTATGCAAGGGGCCACTCATTTGTTGTAATCTACACGCATAAGCTCCGCCCATAATGTCGCTCATTTAATCTTTTGCCTGCACTAATTATACTGGAATACTACGAACAGTATTGCATGAAACATGTACAATTTAGCAATAACATGGAACAAAAAAAAGTATGAAATCACAAATAAAAGTTAATTGTCAATCTGTATTCGTCAGGTATTCATGAAATGCATTCATAATTAGCTCTGGTTGATGGTGTAGTCAATGTTTCCCTCACGCTTGAACATTTTTATGTTTCCCCTGTATTTTTTTTCTCAACGTACCCTCCCTACCTCTCTATTTCGCCTAACCTGAACATAAATCGTTTCTGGTTTGAATGAATCAATAAAGAAGAAACTTTGGTATTTTCTTGTGAAAACTTGATAACAATTGTAGTTTTGATAGCAGTTAGGAAATAGTCCTGGAAGGAGAGTTCTATTTATGAAAATGGCCAATTATCTAAATGTACAATTAAGTAATAAAAGTTTTTCAGAGAAGCATGTCATGCCATTGTGAAATTGTTCGGAAAGATATCTTCTAAACAGGATATAAAAAAAATCGATTTCTTTCGACTATCAGAATGTCAATCCTATTTTTACCAGGGAGTTATCGATCTATTGAGGGTATGTTTAGTCCAAAACTGTTTCAAATTCATTGAAATATTACAAAATTAATAAAGGATTAATCATGGGAAATGCTATTAGACCCCTGGTCTTATGAACTTCTTGGAAATGAATTATATTTTGTCGGAACAGAACTCATGCCGGAGACAAGCAGAGTTCTAGGAACGTTTTATGCCCAACACTGCTGATTTTATGGTTTCTAAGGAGGATTAAAATAGCTGTTTGATTTCTTTAATAGCTTCTGCCATGAAACAACCAAATTTAAGCTTGAATTTTTTTTATTTTTTTTCATCAGGTGCTTGATGTGAGCTTAGTGTGGCCAATTATGGGTAGACATAGTAATACTTCATGCCCTCTTGTAGAACTTGTTGAACTATTCCGGGATATGGCACTACTCTTTACAACCTGGACTGCTTGTGGAGTAGAACGAACAGTTGCACACATGCAAGTGTTGAAGGTATGAATGAAGACATCAGAAAGTTCCTTGGTATGTCAGAAGTACTTTCTAAAATACTAGGGGACGATAGCCACTAAATAAAAAAAAAATAATCAAATTCATAACAATCACGGGGCTAAATAAATAAATATAAATAGTAGTTCAACATATGGGCACACGAGCCAATAAGATAAGTATTTATAGATAAAATTGATTTTATAAAGATACTGCTGTGTTTTTGGTATTTGTCATAGGATCAGAGATAGAAAAAAATAGGAGAGACCCACCATAGGCAAGGCTGAAGGAGTGGCCACAGTGGACGGGATATCAAAAAAGGGTGACTACCGAAGAAAAGGACGGAAAACGAAAATGGATCTTTGACCACCTAGGCACGACTAACCCTCGCCAGTTCGGTGCCTAATAACAATAATAATAAGCTTGAAATTAGAAGAACAGGATGTTATCTTTCTTTGACATATAAATAGGAAGGGATGGTCAAGGCCGTAAGTTAAGTTAAATTAAATTGTAATTTTTTGGAATCACTCATCAACCGGCTAACTCATTCCTGCTGATGTACCACAACTTCAATGGCTTGAATCTACAAAAGGCATACATATTGAGTTGTTCATTGTTGAGAGACCTTAAATCGCGTAATGAAATAAATTATAAGCAGAAGACAAGTTATTGTAAGTTTGTATTGAGGCGTTGTAAGTATTAAGCTCTTCCAAGAACAGATTTTAATCTACAAGATTTGTTCTAAATGATTGCTATTCTCAACAGAAACTTGTATTCTATAGTAATGACTGTTATTAATAACTTTTTAGTCCATCGGCTTCATCCCAATCATCCTCACCCCATCATTCTCTATCCCTTCATCAATCATCCCATTCATTCTATCTCTCACCTCCTTTCTTTACGAGAATTTAATGCCCTAACATAATGATGACGATTTACCTCAAAGCATGAAATACCAAAAATAGACAATAACACATACCTGAAAAGAGAATTTCTTTTATTATATTTGTGGTGTTAAAAGTTTAGTTATTTTACACCCTTATCCTTAGGAGTTGGCTATTAAAGTTAGGGATTATTCTAAAGTGTGTAGATGTAAACTTTGACTGATTACATTCAGGATGAGATGAACAAATCAAAGAGCACTTGTAGAATGGAGAACTACAAATCACTGTTTGCATTTAATGTTTAACAGTAACTAATGTTGCTTATTTTTTATTTATTTAAAGACAATGAAAATATCTTAAGAATGCTATAAATAACAATGTAACTGTATTCCCATGTACCACAGAAAAAATGATGTTGGAGGAAAAATTATTTGTATAACTTGAAAACTAAGCCATAAAAGGGCTTCGGGTGTGTATTTATATTTGTTTTTAAGTCGGAGTGAAATAAGATTCTCAGGATAAAAGTGAATTACTTTTATATCCTCTCATTCCTGAATAAAAAGAAATACAGGGCTACGTTAGTGGATAGTAAATACAATTTTCCTTTTAAAGTATTATATCTATATAAGCTATAGTACACATTTAAGAAGCGATCACCATTCATGGGGTTAGTATGTGTTCCATGGAAGGAAAGTATAATCTGGTTGATATTTGCCATAAGATATTTCCGTGCAAAATCATATATACTTAATAAATCTTTTTATCCCATATGAGTAAATACTAATATTATATTTAATTATAATTTCATTTTAATTTTCACGTTCAAAGAGGATTTAATTTTGAAATACCAGGAGCTGAATATATTGAAATAATAAGATAAACTGCCATTTAGTTATATGACATTACTTCCGGGTACAGAGATAATTTGTCATGTTGAATTTTCGCCCTCTCTAGCCTTTTCTTTCAACTTAACCCTTCTTTGTCAACCACACGACTCAGAGGAGGCTAGACAACTTGAATATCAACAAATTGACGACCTACATGAAGACATTTCAAGACAAACACAACACGTCATCTTAGATGCATGGCAACCCGACTGAACTAACACATGCACTGACAAAAAACTAAAACTATCAAGAGCCCTATTAGCGTATGACCGTCAAGATTCAGGAACTCTAGGAGCGAAGATGTAGTTCTCTCTAAAATTAGAATCAATCACACCAAATTAATACACTCATATTGGCGATGAAGACAGAATGGCCCAGAATTGCTCAACTACTAACTTATGACAACCAATACGTGAACATTATATTTGAGAATGGTGAGGGTTAAGAGGGGAGGGGAATTTGAACATTTAAAATATCTCCGTTATTGTGAGTCGGGCTCTAAAAAAGTATTCATGTTCTACAATTATTATTTTATCCATTTTTTGGTATTCCTACATTTTTTTTCAGTCTTCAGTAATCCCCGCCACTTCTACTAATCGGGTTTTTGTCATATATAGAGAGTTTGTGTAGAGGTAAGACCACAAATGTGTTATACCAGCAAGTGGAAAATCTGCACAGTGTACACAGCCCCTGCTTTTAACGGGCTTTTTTTTAAGTAACTTTGCTACTAGATATGATACTTTTTGTGATATATATTCAGATATAATAACTATGTATAAACATTATTCTAAGACAATTTTCTTGTATTCCTTAACATGTCCCCTAGGTCTACCCGTCCAGTTACTTTCATTATGCGGTATTATATTAAGAATAAGCTCTTTCTTATAATGAATGAGACAATCTAGGCTACTTAATACATATTTTATTAACGACTTTCATTTTTAACATGTCGATAAGGAAATTACTATAACTAAACTGGCGAACCTATTGGCTCATATATATTACACACACACACACACACACACACACACATACACACACACACACACACGTATATATACTAGTATATATATATATATATATATATATATATATATATATATATATATATATGCGTGCGCTGCATTCAAAATTCAATATAAAACCCAGAAGGCAGATAGTGGAAATTTATGCCATCTTTTGGATTTTAGCATTAGCTGTATATTATATTTGCATAACAACTATCATATAGTACTATATCTTAAAAAGAACATGAAGTAAGAATGTTCTCGCGTACCATTTCTCCCTGATGTACTTATACAGTTATTTTTTTCGTACCATTAAAAAAATCTTAAATTTTAATCATACGTTCACAGGTATACGAAACTAGAGTTGGAAACATAGCTTAAAAGGAGTCTTTGACCAATACGGGTAAGCAAAATGTAGCAGTGTGTAGGTTGAAGATATATTTTGTCTTCTTATTTTATGGCGCTTAAGGTTTTTTATTTTATTTTCAGATTATCCCATCAAGCATTAAAGTGTTATAAAGAGAAAGAACGGATCATAGCGGAAGAAGGAATGATAGAATTGCCTCGGGAAAGCGAGCCACTCTCACAGAGTGTGTGGAGATATAACTGTCGAGATTGAGTGAGATCTCTGCGTGCGTGTGCTGGTGTGCGCACATCAGTAGGAGTGGGGGATCGAATGGGGCTCCCTGGCATGAATGGATGAGAGAGAGAGTGTGAGAGAGAGAGAGAGGAGAGAGCGAGAGAGAGAGAGAGGAGAGAGCGAGAGAGAGAGAGAGAGAGAGAGTGTGAGAGAGAGAGAGAGCGAAGAGAGCGAGAGAGAGAGAGAGTGTGTGAGAGAGAGAGAGATAGAGAGAGTGTGAGAGTGAGCATGGCTGAATCTGAGGGCGCCACCCCTGATTGCACCATTACTCTTAAAGCCTTTTCTCTTATTGCTTTTGTCCTTTTCCCAGCCCGGAACCGTTAATCATTTTGATAACAGAAATAAATGTTGCGCCCTCTTGAAGGGAAATGTTCGCCGGTACCGCCAACAGTGAAATGGCCAACTAGCTATAAAGAAACTGTCAAACAATATTATAGTGACATTTGTAACAAGGAAATTGCTGGACGGTATAAAATGAATTTATTTTTCGACCATTATAATGCCATTAATTTACACGCAAGCAGCAAACCCATGTCAAAAGTTTTCAGCCGTTTATTCTAAAAAGGGCAAGAGAAAAATGTAACTTTTCTCACTCATGGCTGACATTTCCTTATGTATTATTAGGTTAGATTATTTATTTTTTCAACTGCAACTGCATGCATAACTGGCTAAAAAGGTGGAGTAAAAAAAAACCTACATTAATATCCTAAAGAGATGCGCTGTTCTCAAGAAGCGAATTTCCAAACATTTCCTCAAACGTCCATCGATCCTTTCTAAGATATATATATATACTAGCTAAGGTACCCGGCTTCGCTCGGAAATCATTAGAGGCTCAATGGTGCTGTTTTTTTTTGCAACGCTTTAAAGTGTACAGCTACACTTCCCGTCTGGGTTGTTTTCCCGTAAGGGTAAGGAAGGAGAATTAAAGGATAGAAATTTTAGTTATGTAGAATAAATAAAAATAACTCCAAATCCCTCTCTACTGCTAGACACACCGCAAATAATTCTAATCATAATCATGAATAGCATTTATTATAATTTAATATTATCAATAATGTACATGTTCCTCAACCGAGATTGTGAGCACTATTAACTGTGTTAGCCTCTCGACAACTTCCGCCCACGCTTCAGCATCAACGTTGCTTTACTTAAATTATTTATTTAAAACAGTACATTTTTTAACTGTAATTTATGTACCTGGTGTAAATAAATAACAGTGGTGCCCTAAAAACAATTTAATTTATATTCTAAAAGCGAGGTGAGGGAAGATGATGATTGCCCCTCCCTGCAAACTCTAATCATAATGAGTTTAAACCGATATTATCTTTTTTTATAATGACATTACCAAGTATCGTTTTATAGTTGTAGACAGTACATAGAAAATTCAATAACGTCAACATATCGGTTGAAATAAGAAAATACATACCACAATAAAAGAGTAAGCAAATCCCAAATATATAAGAGTACCTGTTTATTATGTAACTTCCATGAATCTAAAAACACAAATCATTTCTTCGTTGTTTCTCCCATTCTCCAGGAATTCCACCTTACACCATTTACTCTCAGCAGGGATAGAGAAATAGCCATCCTGAAAGGAGGAGTCTGCATTAACTTGGTTAAATATCTGGAGAGGACTCCAAGATTTATAAATCCAGTTGTATTTTTCTCTGATTTTATTTAAAGACTACTACTATTACTACAATAAATATTATTTTTTAATCAATATTAATTATATTACAAATTCGTATATAAAAGCACATTGTAAATTAGTATGTATTTCTAAAATAATTGTAATTCAATTTTCTGGAACTCTACTCTACATTTTAATTCCATAGACAACATAGATTCATACAGTACGACAATCATACAATTCATTGTGAGATGAGATCACCAGTGTGACATTGAAACAGGTGGAAAATATGCTTAGTTTAATCAGACCTTGTCAGACGGTTATTTTCTGTTAAAAGACAAAGTTCAAATACAGACGGTAAATACAAAATAAATACATCTCCGTTTTTATTAGTTGGGTCGAAAAATTGTTGAGAACCAACCATGTTGTTGGGTTTTATCCAAATCAGAATTTATCCGATTATTTGTTTAGTAGATAACTCTTGGTCTTTTTTGCATGATTCTTTCCTATACATCGTTCACCTAGGGGCATGAGTTAAGCGGAATGACCTATATAATCCCCCGAGGTCTGTATCGAATCTCACTTCCGAATTATCTCTATTGAAGAGATTTGAAATTTTCAACAATACAAAAATTGTATTCTCTAGAGAGAGATAACTCTGGTATATATTGGATGGTAGTTGAACCAGTTGATAAGGATCAATAAAAAGGCCTTGTCCTCTACTATTGTTTTTAATTTTATGCAGAGTGCACTTTCGGAGTCAGTGCTCCATCGTCAGTGCCTGCTGACTGCTGCTCTGGGTATTTATTCAATATTAAGCTAACCCAATTTACAGTCTCCAGGTTTATCCTATTTCTTGGTCGTATCGTTGGAGTCCAAAACTATTACTGGCTAATGTATTAGATCTTTGGAGGAAATTAAATGAATATTGATTTTTGGGGACTAACGGGCTTCGGGTTAACAAAATAACCTGAAATTTTATTTGCGTGATTATTACACTGATAAGTTTCTAATCAAAATGTTTTTAATTTTCGTTCTAAAGCTCTGGGAAATATAATAAATATTGGTTGATAAATAGGAAAGAGAAACTAAAAAATTGCAACAATAGCAATAAAAACCAATAATGGTGGCAAAACAAAATTGAGGCTAAGCTGCTATCCTAAATAAATTGGTTTATTGGTTTAGTGACAGGAGATAAATATTGTATCCAGTAGTAAATCGTTTCGACAGACTAAGCCTGATCGGGAGCGACGGTAGTGGTCAGCATTTGCTGCCGCACTAACCCCTGATATTGTGTCATATCAAACCTAAGACCATTATACCTCTCCAATCTTTCTGTTTCATCTTGCCTCAGCTTTATATGAACCCTGACATCCCAATGTTGGCATTTTCCGCACATTAAACTATCGACCAGTCCAATGAGAGGAATCAGCTCAATCTACAAACTTAGAAGACACTCAAAGATATTCATTTGTAAGCAACTAAATAGACAGACTATTAACCTATTTAAAATATAGTGTGTGAGTGTTTGTATGTGTGATAGAGAAAGTGGGGGCTATATAAATAATTGTTAATATATTAGATATTATAAAATTTAATCTGTTCACTTTATTAATATGCATACTAATTTTTATTTATTAAAGTTTAGTTTTAATTTTAACCATTGAAAGTATATAATTGTTTCCGTAATTTTATTAGTCTTTTATATGTTTTAATTATCTATTATCCTTACATGATATTTTTAATTTGTTTTTGAATTTAATGTTTCGTTTTTGTTTATTTTTTGTTGTTAGTTGATTCGTGTTTTCTTTGTCTCTTTGGTTGCTTTTTGTCATTTGGTTGCGTTCTATTATTTAGTTGCGTTTTGTTATTTGGTTGCGTTCTGTTATTTACTTGTGTTTTGTTATTTGGTGGCGTTCTTAGTTTGATCTTTTGTAATTCTATTGTTTGATTTTTTCTTGTTACTGTTTACAATTTGTTCATCTTCATTGTTTGTTTTTTTGATAAGCAATATCGCCTCACAGCGAACGCTCCACAATAAATAAATGACTAAAATATAGAACTGTAGTAATTATTAAGTTACGCATAATATCTCAGAGAGTTATTATATAAACGAATTATGATTATATTATGGTTGATAGGCACGATTATCTAACATGTATTAAACAAAAAACCACTTGCTGCTTTGTTTAGTCGGCTATAAACCATGTCTACTCCAAAATTAATATTAGCATTTCTTATTCCAAATTAATAAATGGATGTTAATAGGGTAGTAATTCATTATAGTAATGTATGCGTCTAGTCATCTAGGATAAAGATATTTTATTTTTGTTAAGTTGTAAATCACCGAGCAGGAGCCTCTTCTGACAGATTTCGAGTTAGGCACTCTTCCATTATTTAACGGTGAAAGGCCTTCAAAAAAAAATCCTATTGAGTTCCGATGGATTAGTCTTGGCTCCAAAACGCAGCCCATAACCATAATTCTGCCCCTGTGTGTACAAGATATTTTTAATTGGTCTACTATTAATTTTTGTTTATCAGTAGGCTTTTTGGGGGTTGCTTGTAATTAATCTTCAACCTTCAAAAACAGCTCAGAATATTGCCAATATAACGAATATTGTGATTTACCTTGTACCAGGTATTGTTTTCCTCACTCTTATAAAAGGTAAAGACGTACAATTCAATCTTGTTTTGGAATTGCGATTAATGGTGAGGCAATTTGAGTCAAAGTTACTGAAGATCACCAAAGGAGAATCTATCTCCCTATTCATACGTTAAAATATAAGGTACTTTACGTGTTTTAGTAAAAAGTTTTTACCCTCCACCCTCACACTATTGAAATGAAATGTGATGGAAGACAGTCTATATTTTGTTTTTCTAAAATAGAGGCAGCAGTAAAGATTTCTTTTATCTTATTAGCTTGATGTATTTTGAATCGAACTGTTTCTACTCAATGCCCAAAAATGCACTGATATCCTGTTGCCACTGCAGAAAATTGTCTTCCACCAACACTACTCCTTGATGTCCAATTTTTCTCCTGCCTGAATTATATTGCTAGAGTGAGCTCAGAAAATAAAGGCAACTACTAGTTCAAGCAGCTTGAAATCTCCAACAGACAATTGGCTATATTTAGTATATGAATGTACTTCAAATTGTTTTTCTTTGCCATTAATTTGGTCCTTGAAAAGATATTCGTCGTTATAATTTATTTCAAATAATTCATTAGACATAGAACCTGTTTGCTTGAATTTATTGTAATTCTATAGTCTGCCTTTTTGATGTTTTTTTCTATAATAATAATTGCGGTTATGTAATTTGTCCACAAAGGCCTTGCTTACCATATTATTTACAGATGATTTTAAATGTATCTATTTAGCAATTCATTATTTTATGACTATCTCGACCACATCATCTAAAGCAGTAATTATGAATGCCCATAGTTCTGAAGTCTAACGACTTCATTAACTGCGTTGGAGCCTTTGGCCGAGGGAAATCTACTGAAAACACAGTCAGCAATATTTGGCAGAGATTTGAAAAAAATCCAAAATAGTTTGGTTTTCTTTTTGAATCATATATAATTAATAATATTGATAATAATTAAATTCCTTTTAAGAATTAATATTTTTTAAAAATTCCACAAGCCGTTTAAGGTCGATTTTTTAGAGCTTTTTATTAATTAAAACCGCGGATAAGCCATTCTAATGAATTTTTAATGTTAATGTTATACTGTCTTATCAAACTTGTTCGATCTACTAAGGAATGTTCTCTGCATCTGGAATAATGTTCTTAAGAAGTATGTTCTTATTATTATTATAGTCAGTAAAAAGTCATCCAATCATATGTTGCAAAATAATATAGGAGCTAGATAAATATATTGCTTCTCTGCTTTTCTGAAGTAGCAGAAATCAACAGAAATTGCTGAAGAAAGGATCAGGTCAAAAGAATATTGGATTTAGAGATGAAAGTACCCGACCCCAAACAAATATCACTCTGAAGGCGAGGTAGGGACCAATCTATAGCCCTTCAACCCAGGAATTATACCAATACACGGCCAACATGTCTCACTCACCGCTCTCTCACTTAAAACAAATAATACCAGGGCTCTCATCACAGTCCAAAGCCATTGCCAATATCACTACAAATGCTTTGTGTCAATATAACTCAAATATCTTCCCCATTATGTACCCGATCAAAAAATAATGTGTGATATAGGGTTATAGTGCTTAGTGTTGCATTCTGTTGACTTGTTACTAAAGGACGTAATTTACCACTTTTTTTCAAATTTCCACTTTCAGAAGTTAACTATTGGTGTAGAGCTCTTATTAATCTCGACTAACTTCAGAAGGCCAACGATCACCGAAAGATATTTTTTTTTTTAAATTGCCTCCAGATAAAGACACAGATACACTCATATATATATATATATATATATATATATATATATATATATATATATATTATTCATCGCAAAAACTATTAAATGTGTGAACCTTAATGTCAACGATAAATAATAAAATCGATTTGTAAATGTTTGTGATATCACACACACACACACACACACACACACACACACATATATATATATATATATATATATATATATATATATATATATATATATGCATAATTTTGTTTTCAAACGAGTAGCATATTGGATACATTTTGAAATCTTAAGCATAGGTGTTAATCAAATCGTATAAATGTATCAGTATTCTTCTTATTCTGTATCCAATATTATTTATATATATTCTTCAAATTTCATGGCAAGATTCTCCAATAAAAAACGTGTTAAATTAGATGTAACACATGCAATGTAACTCATATTGGTGAATCCTTGCAGCTGCTGAATAAAGGGTTAAAGCAATTCGTAAAAAGTATAGACAACAATGAAAATAAAACTGCGTTGACGGATCATGCTATCTCCTGGAAACACACCCTCAATTTTTAAAATGTTCAAATAATTCATAAAGAAATAAATAATACTAAACGGAAAATGATAGAGAACATTCACATGATAAAAAATAAAAGAATGACAGTAAACAATAAAACAGAAATCAAATAACTCAATCATATATTCTATAACATTTTATCTTAAATTAATGAGCTTTAAATTATGACGCGAAATAATTGAGTTCAAGATTGACTTGTAAATAATCGATTTTTCGTCAGCTGACTTAACCTACCTTGTCAACCTCTCAGTAGCATCTACCTCCTCTGTCAGGACAGTCGCAACGTAATGTAAAAGCAATTTCTAATTAGATTTAATAAATATATCATAGATGTAGGCACCTACTAATACAATATATAGCAAAGGAATTATTAAGGGATGAATTGAATTAATGTTAATAATAATTTTTTATATATTTTTCTTGTAAAAGGGCTAGCCTTTGAAGAGGCCACGAAACATGTAGGGCAGTTTCAATAAAGTTTGGTCTAAAAAAACGTTTTTTATTGGAGACCCTTGCCATACAATTTGAAGAATATGTATCAGTATGTATGCAAAGGATCAAAACATTCCATGATGTTCTAAGTAGAAACTAACAGAGACCAATTTGGTATTTATATTAGTAATTTCTTATAGTATTGGTTGTTTTTATTGTACGAAATTACTTTCCACTCCACAGAACTTTTGATTTACAAGGATGAGCACACCACAAGGATTTGAAGAATATTAAATATCCATGGATGAGAGGTAGTTGACGATTCAGGAGAAACAGTGAAGTAAAGTGTGGGGATGAGGGAATGATCGGAACTTAGTGAAGGCCGTAGTAAGCCAGATGGGATTTATGGGTTAAGCACTCCCACATAACTATCCCCATCCATCAAATAAGTTAGAACCATTCCAAGTCGAACAGGACGACTCTTGATTCCAGGTTACAACTTGTTCGGCTTCTACTGAATCCATTTCGCTCCTTCTGTCTTACTGGTAACGGTCTAACATAGGACCGTTACGGTGTTAACTTACTTAAACATAAATCTCGGATAATCTATGACGTCCACGATGAGGTTTTGTAGATCTCTCGAGGAATGTAGTAAAAAGAATATACAGAAGTCATCCGTCAAATATTAAAGTATAACATTACCTTCCGTTAAAAGAAAACCATTCAAAGTATAGCTGAAAACTATGCGAGAATAATAATACATCTAATTCCTACTTTTATATCACGAATATTTGGTCTAAATTAGTATATAATTGTTGAAGATGTTACAGGACACTTGTGGCGAGAAGGTTATAATCCAATTATTTAATCGGAGAGCCAATTATCCAATTATCTTAATCGGAGAGCCATTTTTATTCCAAAACCATCAAAAATGGAAATCAATATATAGTAGACTATATATTATATGTATATGTGATTATATATATATGTATATATATATATATATATATATATATATATACATATGAGCTAGAGCCCTACTATTGACCCACTGAAATAAATTTTGAAGAAAAAGGTTAGGTAATGCTATTCACGTTAGTCTTTAATAGTAACTCCATTTGAATTAATTGACTAAATATACATTTGATGATTTTAAGTGATTTACGTGATATTAGCCAGCGTTAGGGTCACTCATGATTTATTTACATGTTCTAATTCTAGTTGCTTTGCTCATTTTATCATTTAATTATACACTATACTGATGTTACTTATATTTTATGTATTTCACAGTCCCGTCGGTCAATTCATGTACTGGGGGATGAGAGCTTGCCAACATTTCAGGCGTGCAAATAGACTAATTTCATTTAAGGATGTACAATTAGTTAGGCACACTTCTCGATCATTGAATGATATACCACATAGTGCTGTCACTAATGCTCACTTATAAGTTCATGAACTCACAATTCAAAACACTCCAACAATCTAAGAATAAAGGTATTTAATTTATATTATATTATTTATTAATATTATATTAATTTAAGTTTTAGTATTTAATTTATATTATATTATAATATAATATATTATATATAACATCTTACGAGAAAATTATATATGTTTCGTAGCTAATACAAATAATATCATAATAAATCTAACCTAAAAATAGCACGAACAAATAATTACCTGAAAAAAAGAATAAACTGAATGAAATACAGATTTCTAAATGTTAATCTACGGAGGATGAGGGAATATGCTTCACGGTATGAAGCCCTCTCTTTTGCAGGGAAATCCTCTCTTGAGGTTGTACTCATGATGTAAGTTTTGAAACATTTCTTCAAATGTTCATAAATCCAGGAGACGAAGAAAATGAGGTCCGTTTTAAATATATTTATTTATATATATATTTACTTATATATATTTTTTATTTTATTTATTTACGTGTACTTTATGCTAATTTGGCTAATCGGGAAGAGTTATCTACAGGGAATCACATCAGGTACATTTCGAAAATAGTGTCATGATTACAACATTTAATCTGATTTCTCTTGAGGATCCCCTACCTGAGAAAGCTTCTAAGCCAGGGATGACAACACGCGGCCCTTTCAGCATATTTATGCGGCCCGCCAAGCATTTCTAAAATTGAATTTATTTTATCAACTTTCTCCCATTAATATATTTTAAAAAAGTAATTATAATTTAATAGTAGTACATACTAAACCGAAACAATTTTTTTTTGACGAGTTACTTACTTGTCGGCGACTTGTTTTAATATTTAATCAATTCAATTGTTAATCCTTAATAGCATGTCGGAAAAGCAAATAAAAAACGGAAGATTGAGGATGAGCACAGGCATTACCAAGAAATGTGGAAATTTGATTATTTTTTCACTTTCCTCAAAGATAAAGCTATATTCTTAATATGCTCAGAGACTGTGTCGACATTAAAAGAATATAACATACAAAGGCATTACGATACAAAACATGAAACACAATATAAAAACTTAACCGGACAATTCCGGACAAATAATTTTAATCCAATGGAGAAAAACTTGGGAAAACAATCGATTATTTTTAAAAATCAAGCTAATTTATCAAATACAGCGGTTAAGGCTAGTTTTATTGTCAGTCAAATACTGGCAAAAAAAATGAAACCCTTTGCTGATAGAGGATGATGAGGAATAATGTGTCTCACTTCCCACATTTAGATAAAGAAAACGTTACTACTTCATAAAAAATACGCAGAATTTATAGACATTGGTTCCCATGAAAATGTTTTCCTCGCCATTTAATATCGATGTGGACAGTATCCGAAGACTTGCAAATGGAAGTGATTGATATGTAGAATAATACCGATTTAAAAAATGTATTTTTGTTAGTAAACATCAAACATTTTTATAAATCGTATGTGAGCCCTGAGAAATTTCCGCTTTTGACGATATATGCAAAGCAGATGATGTCTCTGTTCGGAAGTACGTGTGTTTACGAACAATTATTTTCGACCATGAAATTAATCAAAAATGACCACCGATCAAGACTGATTGATGCACGATTAGAAAGCTGCATACGTGTAGCTACTTCATCAATTCCGGCTGATATTGATTAGCTTGTACCGAAAAAACAGTGCCAAATGTCTGATTAAAATTTCAAGTAAATTCTTTTTTCTGTTATTTTATTGTTGTTTTTTGCATTAAAATTGGTATATGAAATCTTTTTTTATCTTTTATATTTTTCTATTCTAATGTTTATAATAAATAAATCCATTTTTTGAGGTGCTGGATGGTGAAGGAATTATTATCTCAGGTAAGAAAAAACGCCTCGTTCCTTCACTGCTCTTTATTCGTTGCGACAGAGCGCTTTCAGAGCATACGCTCCATCATCAGTGCCCTGCTGGCAAACATTTACCATAAAAACGTTGTATAATATGTCATTTAAATAAAAAAAAAATAAGAAAATATATGTACATGTCGATGGTCAAGAATTAGATGTAAAACATACAACTTTAAAAAATTAAAAATTAGTGTCCCAGTAGATATTTACAGAAATAAGAAAACTATTTTTTCAGATTAAAATTAAAAATTAAAAACTTTCCAGTAGAATATATACACAATTTCAATAAATAGTTAAAATAAATAAATGCATATTTACAGTTAAGATGACTAAAATAGAATAAATAGTAAAAAGCGAATAGTCCAATTATAATTAAAAAAAAAAACAAAAATGAAGGAACAACCACCGGAGGAGCTACAGAAAGCAATACATACAAAAAACGTAAAAGAAGAAAAATAGAAGGGAGAAAATGACTTCTTGAAAGATGTATTACAATTTATACATCTGTACATTTACTTTTTTCCACAATTGGTAATTCCTGAAAACATTCGAGAATTACACCCTCAGGTAGCATGTTAATCTATGATTTGTTATTTCGTTTAGATTCATAATTACATATTGAATTAAGGAGTATTTTTGAATTTAAGTACAATATCAAATTTTAACGACAATTATGAAGCTAATCACTAAGTAGTATTTGCAAACTAACTACTTAAAGCTTCTCATTGTGCAAATTATACTCAAAAGGAAAATAAATGAGCATAAGTAAGCAAATAAATAGTTTCCTCTCTTCTTAAGTTTTATAATGGGAAGCAGAAACTTATTTATTTTGCGAAATTGGGCGTAGGAAAGTACTGTTTTATTCATACCCCAAGCCCAAAGTAAACATTTGGATGTTTGAGATTATCCTTTGCTTAGCTTTAAACACCTTTCTGTCTATATATAGATTCATTAAGTATATTATTCTTAAAAAAGCACAAATGAAATAATCAACTATTTTCAATTTAATTATTATATCTAATAGATATATTAATTTTAAAACGTAATAAATACAAATTAATTTCAATTATTTTTCTTTGTAACTGTTAGTCTCTCCCAAACTTTTTTTTCGGATGCATAGTTTGAGAGATACTGCTTTGGACTGCTTCACTTCTTGATAGGGTCTGAGGTCCTATTGACCACATTGACAATCGTCTGATGAATCGACTTATGATATCTAATCATATAAACTAATTCTGGAGGGAATCTAGACAATAATTCACATTTTACTTTCTCCCAAGTTACAATACAAGTTAGCTTAGAACAGGGGTGAGCAACCATTTTAATCAACGGGCCAATTTAAATTTTAAATTTTTTGGTGGGCCGCACATAAAGTAGCACTTATTAATTATTTAGAAAACTTTATTTATTATCTCAGGTAAGAAAAAACGCTTCATTCCTTCATTGTTCTTTATTCGTTGTGAAAGAGCGCTTTCAGAGCATACGCTCCATCATCAGTGCCCTGCTGGCAAACAATTACCATAAAAACGGTGTATAATATGTCATTTAATTAAAAAAAAATTAGGAAAATATATGTACATGTCTATGGTCAAGAATTAGAGTTAATGCATACAACTTTAAATAATTTAAATTAGTGTCCAAGTGAATATTTACAGAAATAAGAGAACTATTTTTACAGATTAAAAATAAAAATTAAAAGTTTGCCATTAGAATATATACACAATTTCAATAAATAGTTAAAATAAATAAATGAATAAAAAATGAATATTTACAGTTAAGAGGTCTAAAATAGAATAAATAGTAAAAAGCGAATAGTCCAATTAATATTTAAGTAAAAAAAAATGAAGGCACAACCACTGGAGGAGCTACAGAAAGCAATACATACAATAAACGTAAAAGAAGATAAATAAAGAAGCGAGACAATGACTAACCCCATCACAATGATGTGACAGGAACCAACGGCCTCGGGACCGGAGAGCAATGAGAGGGGCTTTTGAGACATGCTTCACCCTGGTTCCTTCTTCCGTCTTATTAATATTGAGGCCTCCTTTCTTCATTCTATCTAGTTTTATGAAAAGGTTTTCGACTATCCTCATGGTCTTGCCTTTTTTTGCTTCATAGAGCAGCTCATACTTTATTGCAGATTTCTCATGACCCTCCTTCTTGATGGGTGCAACTCTGTGTCTCTGGAAACATGCTCTTTCAGCCGCGTTCTAATCTTTCTTCCACTTTGTCCGACGTACGATACATCACAGCTAGAGCATGTTACCCTGTAGACTCCCGAGTGAGTCAAAAGGATCCTTGACCCTCGGGAGCATTGCTTTCAAAGAGTGTCGACTTTTGAAAGCAGTCGTCATCCCGAGTGTCTTGAGTTTATTTCCAATCTTAAGAGACACAGATCCCAGATAAGGAATAGAAAGAGGAAAACGTACGTCCTTATTTCGGCTCACCTGACCGTCACCGACCTCCATATCCTTGGTCAACTTCCGACGGAGCCTCTTCTTGACCAGTCTGTCCACCACCTCATCCTTGTAGCCGTTATTGGATGCTATGCACTTGATATGGCGCAGCACAGCTTCATAGTTTTTTTCATCCAACGGCACATTCAACAGCCTGTCTACAAGGAAAATCAGGCCTGGCATCTTGTATTGGGGGTGGTGGAAAGAATTCGCCGGTATTATCAGGTCTGTCGATGACTTCATCCTAAAAATACAAAAAGAGTGGCCAATACTTCGCCTCTCTATCTCCCAATCTAGGTAGCACAGCTTATTTTGCTGCTCTACTTCCAGGGTGTACTTTATTGTTTCATGGGAACTATTCAGGTACGAGTGCAACCCATTAAGTTCTAGCAAGGTACCTAAAAATGATAAGATCATCAACATAGCATCCCCAAAAATCAATGTGCTTGAAGTAGGGGTCTCGTGGGGACAATATATACTTTTCTTCCATGTAGTTCATAAACATATCTGCTAGAGGGCTGATCCCCGATCCCATAATTAAACCATGGTCCATTTTGTAACAGCTGCCACTGAATATGAGATAATTTTGGCCCAAACAGACCGAGAGTAAGCTGACAAATTCGTTTGAAATTAAAAGATTGACATTTTTGTTTTTGAAAAAAGTCTCGAACACCTTGATGACGTGTGGGGGTGGAATTTTCCCAAACATATTGACAACATCAAATGATGCTAAGATTCTTGGTTCTGTGAAAGAAACACTGTTTAGTTTCGAGACAAGCTCACTACTATTGGATATTGAGTGGGTGGGTTTGAAATTAGTAAGATTTTTAAATATTTGTACTAATCGTTTACTGAGTTTTTCCGAAGGAGCCGAGTTAAATAAAACAATGGGTCTGAAGGGGTGGTTTTCTTTATGAACTTTGGGTAAACAATATAGCAACGGGGGGAGTGGATTCATGTGTACTAGGTATGGCAATTCCTCCTTTTTAAATAGATTAGGGGCTCATAATATAGCTTCTTTTATTTTTGTATTGAACGAGTCCTAGTGCTAGTTGGATGCAGCCTTCCTCGATCAACAGAGAATACACTTTGTTCTCCATTTTTTGAGGTGCTGGATGGTGAAGGAATTATTATCTCAGGTAAGAAAAAACGCCTCTTTCCTTCACTGTTCTTTATTCGTTGCGACAGAGCGCTTTCAGGGCATACGCTCCATCATCAGTGCCCTCTTCACAATGTAGTGACAGGAACCAAGGATTCCCTGTGACTGATGACTGAAGGAGTAACAGGGAATCCTTGGTTCCTGTCACTTCATTGTAAAGAGGGCACTGATGATGGAGCGTACGCTCTGAAAGCGCTCGGTCGCAACGAATAATGAACAGTGAAGGAAAGAGGCGTTTTTTCTTACCTGAGACACTTTGTTCTCGTACTCATCTTTGCTCATAATGACTAAACCTTGGTCTTTATCGGCCTTTAGAATAAGAAATGGATATAGAAGACTGCCAAGCTATGTCTGGAGTTCAACGTTGGCACACCGTAAGCCGTAAGAATGTTGATACAGTAAATAGGTATATGAACGATAGTGATAAATGATAAGTGTTACATACACTATCGTCGTATACCGAAGTATAAAGGCGTTATACGCTAAAAATTATAGCGGGAGTCAACAATTTTATTTGGCATAAAAGACTCAACCGAACGAAATAAAACACTCGGTACGCCTTCTTTATAATAAGCCATACTAACATTTCTAGGGACGGGCAGGAGTGGGGTTATAAGGGAGGCCTGAAATTAAAAATAGCGATATTTCGTTTCCTATTGGGGTTTCGGTAAATATGCACATAACAAAAGTTGTTTAATTTGTTATATAGAGAAATTTGCTCAAATTATAATATTTTGTCCTTAATAATTGAAATCTATGCATAATGCACAGGAAACGGGAAATATGACAATATGAAGGACAGAGAAGTCTTACATAAAAAAATAATTTTATTATTAACAAATCCTCAGAAACGACGGGTATTAACCCTAAACATTGGAAAGGGTAAAGGTCAAAATATTGTGCAAAGTAAAGCCTTGCCAACAAAATACCATCACCATCCAGCCTCAAATGAATTCCCGGGCGAAGCCGGGTATCTGAGCTAGTATATATATATATATATATATATATATATATATATATATATATATATATATATGTATATATATATATATATATATATACTTCATATTTTAGGGCAAGAGTCACTGATAAAAAACATTTCTTTCAGTACAAACTTTATTGAAACTACCCTACAAGTTTCGTGGGTTACTTGCCACCTCTTCAGGGGCTATCCATTTCTGAAGTGCTGGTTTCCCTCTTACATTCGTTGCGGCTGTCCTCACTGAGAAGGTAGTCAAGAGGTGGCAAGTAAGCCACGAAACTTGTAGGGTAGTTTCAATAAAGTTTGTACTGAAAGAAATGTTTTTTATTGGTGACCCTTGCCATAATATATGAATAATATATAAAAATATTGGATCCAGAAAAAGAAGAATAGATATAAAACTTTGGCATCTATAATTTGTATCTATAAAACTATAAATAAACTAGTTGAATGTAATTTTTGTTTTTCCAAAAATGGATCTTGAGAGCAACTTAATTTAAGACTCTTGATATCAATAATTTATGAGCCGAATGCGGTGTCTTGTCCCTCCCAAGATAAACTCTTTCCATAAAACTTGTTTATTTACAGTTGAAGGTTCTAATTGCGTCAGAAATAACTTCGTGTGCTACTTCTACTATTTCTGAGCAAAGTTCCTTAGGATCATGGTCTTGGTCTGAGATGTTATTCTTTTAGCTAGTGTAGTAGTATTTGCAACAATATGAAACATTTTGCTTCCCCTTAGTATCGATTTTTTTTTAATTGAAAGAAAAATTACTGTTTTGTTATTATTGTTTACTCTTATTTTCGTAAAGATTGAGTGGATACACTTTAAACGAATAAAAATTAAATAATTGCTACTATAAAGACAAATATTACGAAAATGGTTGTGACTGAGTCATAAGGTAAGTCACAAGGTTCCCATGAAAAGTATTCCAACGCCTACATTTGCTTCTCAAATAATCTTTGCCACACAACTAGAGGGCAGGGTATTGTACCATTTTAACAAAGTGATCCAAAATTCCCTTGTTATAAGTCTCGATAGTGAGATTGAAAATGGTAATAAGACCAATCATGTTATTCAGGAGAAAAAGCTCTACGTTTATTGAGAGAAACTGAAACTCCTTCACAGGAAAAAAACCTTCCTTCTTGTTTTGTTTAAGTTTCTCGGAAAAGAATAATAACTTAACAAAAAGAGAACGAAGAAATGTTTTTATTTATTTATTTTTTTAAATTTTGAATAAGGTGTTAATTAATAGTGTACCATTAGACCCATCTAGTTCTTTATACAGATGTAATTTACGTGTAGAGCTGACTGATCAGCTGAATATTCATTTATCAAGTGAATAGTAGACAACTATCTTGATTATTGGTAGTCCTGTTGCGCCCGTCATTGTGTAAGGTTCTATATGGATGTGTAGTACGTTATTTAAGCATTTAGTGTTTCTCCTTAAGAAGCTTCCAAAGATACAAGATACGTGTAAACCTTTACAAAACGAACTCAATTTTTAGTAGATGAATATTGTTATTGACTGTGGTCTTCTGTCTAATCATCATTGGTATCGATATAATACTAAACTGTTTTACAATAGGAAAACTAAACAAAAAATTGTTTTTCCAGTTACTTCTTTTGCAGTTAGTGAATTTGAACATTACGAGAGGAATTAAATACAAGTTTTCGCTTTTTATTACATAGTTTATAGCTGTCTTGTACAATATATATATTTTTAGCAGATTTCCCTTAAGTTTTTCTTCAAATGTCAATCGATCCTACCTAGTAGATGAAGAAATTGAGGTCCGTTCAAAACTGTATATATATATATATATATATATATATATATATATATATATATATATATATATATAGATCTATCTATCTATATATTTGTCTGTTACCGCTCTAGCGGGCGCAATTTTTGTTTGATCGTTACCAAACTCGATATTTAGTCGTTTTATGTAAAAAGAAAGATCAAGTTCGTTAATGGCTGAAATCGGACCAGTGGGAGGGGGGGTTTAGAGGAGAGGATTTTCTAAAATTTGAAATATTTCCGCTACTATACGTCGGATCGAAAAATTGTATAGAATCAATCTTATTGCAAATTTAAGTTACTATAAATATTGTTATATACATTTATTCTCTACCTTGAATATTAACCGAGATATTTGGATTTTTATTAAATTTGGGCCGATAACGAACGTTTCGAGATTCCCGCCAAAAAGTAGTTCGGCCCTTTGCCGTAACTGTGCGGCTTTCGTATGGAGATTTCTCTATTGTATAACTTCACGCGGGAAATCTGCTTAGTTTACGCTGGCCCTGCGTGACGGACTTTTTTAAATTTATTTGAATAAAATAAAAGCATCTATTTACCGAAAAAAGTTTAGAGCTCAAATTGCTTAGAACAGAGTATGGGAAGTTCATACCTCTTACGTTTTAAGATCTTTAGAGTTTTCATGTATGGCAAATGAAAGACAACATTTTCTTCAAATTATGGGAGAGGGTGAGAGAGGCCTACTAGAGGGAGATGAATTCAAAGTGAGGAGGTGGGAGTGAGAAAGAAAAAACTGACGGACCTTCATTTCTTCTGCTTTCATACAAATACCATTTCTTTAAATTACTCAAAACTTCAAAAATATAATATGGTTTAATAGGTACCTAATAATCACCAAATGCTTTTATTGTACTACTATTATAGAAATAAAAATTAGAGGTAAATGGATTCATATATATATATATATATATATATATATATATATATATATACACTAGCTAAGGTACCCGGCTTCGCCCGGGAATTCATTTGGGCTTGAATGGAGATAATATTTTTTTGGCAAGTCTTTACTTTCCAAAATATTTTGACATTTCCCCGTCACAGTCTTTAGGGTACCCGTCGTTGCTGTGGATTTGTTCATAAAAAAATTATTTGTAATTTAAGACTTCCTTCTCCTCAATATTTTTTATATTTCCCGTCTCCTGTGCATGTCGTTTTTTTTTATAACGTATTGAACAGTATAATTCATAATCGTAGAAAGTATTCTATCTTCCAAAGCATGTATGAATAAAAGTTCCTTTCCCTTGATGCGGTACAAAGCTTAAAGGTAACAGCTGTTTTAGGTAAGTCATAACCGCTATTAAAAATACTCTTTTGTAAGTCTCGATTGTAAACTGTATATTTATATTGGTATTTAGTAAAGTATATCATACATTAACGGAGCAGAGTTAATAAATACCAGAAATAACTGGGTGCACATCCCCAGCGTTCATCCTTTTAAATTGTTTATTTATGATTATTAAACAAATTCACATTCCTGAGAATAACACTACATTGCTAAAAGTGAAAGCACCAATTATCATGTAAACATTGACCAATATGAGGTCGGCAGGGAAGGGGCAGAACTGATAGGACAAAGGAAGTAGCTCGACACCTCCCTAGCCTCAGTGCTGCTAACTCCTTTAGGATATCAATTCTGTAATACATTAAATTATATTAACAAATCAGGTTACATTATCTTCACAATACGAAAACTGTTTGTTCAAATATTTTTCACGTTCTAATTAAATAATGTATTAAATACACTTAGAGAAAACCGGAGCTTCTCATGAATATTTGGGATAAGAGAAGGGGAGGGGGGGGGGAGGGCAGTATACTTTATTTGGTGCAAACTGTTACTGGCGTTAAAAAATAACATAGTTTTGAATTATTAAGGATAAAATTCTAACATGGATTTGAATTAACTTATCCAGGTGAGGTACCGGGTAGTTCATATTGGAATGAATTGTTGAGCATATCAATATTTCTACACAAATATTACTTGCTTCATACCTTATTTTACAAAAAAAAAAATTAAAACAAAAGTTAATCTAATTATATAATAAAATATAATATAATAAAAAGTAAACAGCTTTTTTTATGTGCACGATTGCCCAAAAATAAGTAGAAGATGAAATATCGAGAATTTTTATTTCAGGCCTCCCTTATAACTCCCACTCCCGTCTGAACCTAAAAATTTTAATATTGCTTATAATCTTGGGAGAATTAATGCTAATTCCCATATCGAGTTTTGTTAATTTCGGTTCAATGGTTATTGCCCGATAAAATAGTTAGCTCCCGCTTTAGTTTTTTGTGTATATCTGGTTTATACTTTCTTATAAAACGAACGAAAAGAGAATATAACAAAAGTTACTTGAAATAACAAAATAAATAACTTTTGTCATGTGCATATTTGCAGAAAACCCTATAGAAAACTCAATACCGCTATTTTTTTTATTTCAGACCTCCCTTACAACCCCCACTCCTGCCCGTCCCTAGAAATGTTGGTATGGCTTTTGATAATTAAGGCGTCAGAGCTAATACACATACCGAGTTTTATTTAGTTCGGTTGAGTCTTTTGTGCCAAATAAAATTGTTGTCTCCCGCTATAATATTTAGCGTATAATTCATTTATACTTAGGTATACGACGAAATTGTATATAACAAAAGTTACTCTAAATAATAAAATAAATAACTTTTGTTATGTGCATATTTTCCGAAAAACCATAAGGAAATGAAATATCGCTATTTTTAATTTCAGGCCTCCTTTATAACCCCCACTCCTGTTCGTCTCAGAGAATATTAGTATAGCCTTAAGTCTAAGTTGGGCTAGTAGTAATATACATACCAAGTTTCATAAAATTCGGTTCAGCCGTTTATGCGTGGAAAGGTAACAAACAAACAAACATACACGAAAGAAACAAAATGTAGTTATGGTGTATGACATGTGAAACGAAAAGTTATCGTGAAATTTCGCGAAAAAAATCAATGTAAATACAGAGGTTACAATTATATATATATATAACCTATTGTACATTTTATTTTCGTGAAAAATTAAATTTGCCTCTAATATATTAATTGAAGAGGATGGGGTGGGAAAGCGAAATAATTAGACAGAGTAGAGGAGTAATAAATGGGAGGCGAGTGAGAAAGGGAAAGAAAGAGAGGAAGGAGGCAAAAGAGCGTGATCCAATGGGTTGGAAGAAATAATTGAAGACGGAAACGGGCGGAGGGAGCGAAGGGAATGAGGCATACGCAGACGCACACATGCGCGCACATACGCCACACATTCGTAAACAACCAAAAAGAGGGTATAGAAATAAAGGAGCCCAACTGCTTGTTACACTGACCTTAATGTCGTCCACTGTCAGAGCGACTCCCCAATTTTCTAACTCGGAGCAACTCGAGTCTGTGGGGGCCCGCTAACTCACTTTCATTTCGAGCCAATATTGAGTTGGCGAGAGTGAGATGGCCTCGGTCTCCTCCCCCCTCCCCTCTGGACAAAAAACCAACCCAATCACACCTCATGATTTGATTTTCTCTCTAATTACTACGTAAAAACGTCCTCTCTCTCGTTGGAGAGGGATTGTAGGCTTCTATTGGGTCTGCCAGATAGCGGTACCCATTTAAATTAGGCTTTAAGTGTTTCTGGCATTGACGTCCATTATGCTTTTTTTTTTCTTCCATTTGATTTAAATTTGAGGAGTAATTTGGCTAGATCTATTCCATCCATACTTCGTAACTTTTCTACCTTCTTCCGGCTTCTAAAATTAAATCCGAATTTTTTATTTATTTCATTTTTTATTCGCATAGAATATTCAATAAAAATAGAATAACATATTTCTGTTTGTAATTAAAATCATTTAATTCCTAGAACATTGCGTTGTCTGTATGAGGTCCAAAAAATATTTTAAATTATTTGGTTATATAAAGTGGAATCTATATTTATTTCCGTATTAATTGTTTTGTACATATAAAATAAAATAATAGGAAAACAAATTTGTACTATTAAGTAGTCCACAACTATTAAATCATTTTTCCTAGGGTTGCCAAAATATGCATTATATTTTCCAGGCAAGTAACTAATTTGAAAATAAATTACCTCCAAAAGAAGGCATTAAGAAGTTTTGTAATACAAAATATTTTGTTTAATAAGACTAAATAAATAATGAAAACACTAGATTAATTTACCAAAAATATAAAAATGATAGTTATAAACAGCCGGAGAGGGATACTGTGGTAGTATACTGAATAAAACCTCGACTCCTCACGGTGAGCATTTGCATCAAGAAGTAGGAATATATGGTCCATTGTGCAACCACAATACGAAACAGATTAAGCCTAGAAGGACTGTGGTATTAAGTAGTGACGTCCATTTTGCTTTTCAAGGCATTTCCACGTTTTTTGAGAACTATGTCAACAGTCTACAAACCCATTAACCTAGAGGTGGCAGGAACTGTTCTGTACTGGCTCAATACTGTTAGACGTTTCGCCAACTGGGTGAACTAGCTGGATTTGGCTTATGTCCCTTATTCGGTAGAGAGCCTAGCAGGAACTACAAATCGTGGAATTTAGGAACGTCAAAGAGCTGATGCTACACAACAGTCAATATCTTCAAGGGACGAAGATTCTGGTCATCTGGAGTCCCATCATTGTTAACTAACTGTGGTTTCCATCGGAAGACAAGAGAGGCCTAACATTGTCCTCAGGATCATACTCGAATTTACCTGCCGATGATAACTCACTGAGTGAATCGTATGACTACCGGTCTTTGCACTTTGGAAAATAATACAGCTCCAAGCTCACCAATTCAGTTGCTAATTCCTGAGGAACCTAGGACTATAAATAACCAAACGTTGATCGGAAACACGGTAACAGTCTTGTCTCTTAATAATGAAGATCGGAATATAATTTTTTTTCTGACCTATCAAACTCAATTTGCAGGGATCAACCCCATATTGTCTTGTAAATTAGGCCCCTATTGTCAAGATACCGAATGTGTTCTACAATTTTAGCAGATTTCCCTTAAGGGAAATCAGCTATTGAGGTTGTACTCATGACGGAATTTTCGAAATTTTTCTTAAAATGTCCATCGATCCTACCTAGTAGATGACGAAAATTATGTCCGTTCAAGGCTGTATATATATATCTATATATATATAAAATTGTAACCTCTGTCTGTACATTGATTTTTTTCGCGAAATTTCACGATAACTTTTCGTTTCACATGTCATAGACACCAAAACTGCATTTTGTTTCTTTCGTGTATGTTTGTTTGTTTGTTTGTTTGTTTGTTTGTTTGTTTGTTTGTTACCTTTTCACGCATAAACGGCTGAACCGAATTTTATGAAACTTGGTATGTATATTACTACTAGCCCAACTTAGACTTTAGGCTATATTATTATTCTCTAAGACAAACAGGAGTGGGGGTTATAAGGGAGGCCTGAAATTAAAAATAGCGATATTTCGTTTCCTATTGGTTTTTCGGCAAATATGCACATAACAAAAGTTATTTATTTTGTTATTTAGAGTAACTTTTGTTATATACACTTTCGTCGTATACCGAAGTATAAATGAGTTATACGCTAAAAATTATAGCGGGAGTCAACAATTTTATTTAGCACAAAACACTCAACCGAACTAAGTAAAACTCGGTATATCTATTAGCACTAACGGTTTCATTATAACAAGCCATACCAACATTTCTAGGGACGGGCAGGAGTGGGGGTTATAAGGGAAGCCAGAAATTAAATATAGCGATATTTCGTTTCCTATTGGTTTTTTGGTAAATATGAACATAACAATAGTTGTTTACTTTGTTATTTAGAGTAACATTTGTTATATACACTTTTTTCGTATACCGAATAATAAACGAGATATACGCTAAAATCTATAGCGGAAGTGAACAATTTTATTTGGGACAATAGACCCATCCGAAATAAATAAAACTCGGTATGTCGATTAGCACTAACGCTTTCATTATAACAAACCATATCAACATTTCTAGGCACGGGCAGGAGTGGGGGTTATAAGGAATGCCTGAAATTAATAATAGCGGTATTTCGTTTCCTATTGGTTTTTCGGCAATTATGAACATGACGATAAACAAGAACATTTCAATTGTATGAAGCATTTTAAAAACAAGTAGCTGTTTCATGAGGAGCAAAATATATTACTCCCCCCCCCCTTCCTCTGTCTTTCACTGGAACATTAATTAATCGGAAGTAAGTAATTTCATCCTTTAATGTGTTTAAAACATCAATTAATTCACAAAAAACGAAAGTATTTAAACATACATAATTAGAATTGAAAATAGAATCTGAATATAAGGTAAGGTTAGTGGAATTGAGAGTTAGCCGTTAGGCATGTTCTGTTGGTTAACCTGGAGCGTCAGGGACGGGTGGGGAGACCTTCCTGTAATCTAGAACCTTTCTCACTCCCTCTTTCTTTCCTAAGTTGTTTTACACACTTTTTTCGTATACCGTATTAAAAACGAGATATACGCTAAAACCTATAGCGGAAGTGTATTTTGTTATTTAGAGTAAATTTTGTTATATACACTTTTTTAGTATACCGAATTATAAACGAGATATATGCTAAAACCTATAGCGGAAATGAACAATTTTATTTGGGACAAAAGACCCAACCGAAATAAATAAAACTCGGTATGTGAATTAGCACTAACGCTTTCCTTATAATGAGTCATACTAACATTTCTAGGGACGGGCAGGAGTGGGGGTTATAAGGGAGGCCTGAAATTAAAAATAGTGATATTTCGTTTCTCATTGATTTTTCGTAAATCTGCACATTACAAAAGTTGTTTAGTTTGTTATTTAGAGTAACTTTTGTTATGTACACTTTTATTATTATTATGTATTAACGTCCACTTTTTGCAACTCAGGCTAATTGGGACGGGTTATCTACAGATTACCACCCTTTTCTAGCCTGGGTGGGATTTTACGATGTTATTTAATGAATTTCGTCACTAAATAATTGCCTTTGCCCAGGCGAGAATCGAACTCGCCACTCTAGGTTTGCCATGTGAGATGAAGGTCAACGCTTTAACTCGCATGGCTAACCTGAGCCCCAGCAAAAGCATGTACACTTTTGTCTTATACATAAGTATAAATGAGTTATACTCTAAAAACTATAGCGAGAGTCATCAATTTTATTTTGCACAAAAGACTCAACCGAGTTAAACAAAACTCGGTATGTGAGTTATTGGTAATTCCTACATGATAATAAGCTGTACCAACATTTCTAGGGGTGAGCAGGTGTGGGGGAGGCCTGAAATTAAAAATAGCAATATTTCGTTTCCTATTGTTTTTTTGGTAGATACGCTCATGACAAAAATTGTTTATTCTGTTATTTAAAGTAACTTTTTTTATATTCACTTTTGACGTATAACAAAGTATAAACGAGATATACACCAAAAACTAAAGCGGGAGCAACTATTTTATTGGGCTCTAACGGTTGAAGCGAATATAACAAAACTCGGTATGTGAATTTGCATTAATTCTTCCATGATTATAAGCTATATTAAAATTTATAGGTTCAAACATTCGGTTATGATGTACCTAAAACAGCTGTCACCATTAAGCTTTGGACCGCATAAAGGGGAAGGAACTTTAATTCAAACATGGTTTGGCAGACAGAATACTTTCTACGACTATGAATTACTCGGTTCATTACGTTATAAAAAAATAAAAGTCCGTCACGCAGGGGCTGCGTAAACTAAGCAGATTTCCCATGTGACGTTTTACAATAGAGAAATCTGCATACTGGTAACACAATACCACCGTGATTAAATACAAACGGTAATGAGAAATCTTTCAGTTAATTAAAATAAATTCCCAACTGAAACGGCTTCTGAATTGTAAGAATAATATATATTTTAATAACTCAAATTTTAGTAGTCCAAGAACTAAAGAAGGGGGGGGGCGGATCAACAGAACGTATTTGCATAAATCTCACAAAGTAACGAAGGTAAGGTAAGGCTAGAAACGACAGGTAAGGTTAGAAGAAGCTTTCACCTGAGCCGAGTACTGGCGGAAATGGCCGAACTATACCCGACCACCGACTTCATAAAAATGCAAATATCTCGGTTAATATTCAAGATAGATAATAAATGTATATAACAATATTTATAGTAAATTTAATTTGCAATAAGATTGACTCTGTACAATTTTTCGATCCGACGTATAGTAACGGAGATATTTCGAATTTTCAAAAATCCACCCCTCTAAACCCCCCCTCCCACTGGTCCAATTTCAGCCGTTAACGAACTTGATCTTTCTTTTTACATTAAACGACTAAATATCGAGTTTCGTACCGATCAAACAAAAATTGGGACCGCTAGAGCGGTAACAGACAAATATATAGATAGATAGATACAGTTTTGAACGGACTTCATTTTCGTCATCTACTAGGTAGGATCGATGAACATTTGAAGAAAAATTTCGAAAATTCCGTCATGAGTACAACCTCAATAGCTGATTTCCCTTAAGGGAAATCTGCTAAAACCTACATGCACAGGCGACGGGAAATATAAAAATATTAAAAGATTGAACTTTTAAATAACAAATAATTTTATCATTAACAAATCCACAACATCGACGGGTATAAACCCTAAAAACTGTGACGGGGAAATGTCAAAATATTGTGGAAAGTAAAGCCTTGCCAAAAAAATATCATCTTTATTCAGCCTAAAATGAATTCCCGGGCGAAGCCGGGTACCTCAGCTAGTATATATATATATATATGTATATATATATATATATATATATAGATATATATATATATATATATATATATATATTTGTCTGTTACCGCTCTAGCGGACGCAAGTTTTGTTTGATCGTTACCAAACTCGATATTTAGTCGTTTTATGTAAAAAGAAAGATCAAGTTCGTTAACGGCTGAAATCGGACTAGTAGGAGGGGGGGGGGTTAGAGGGGACATTCCCGCCAAAAGCTAGTTCGGCCGTTTCTTTAACTGCTCGACTCTCGTGAAATTTCTCTATTGCAAAACTTCACGTGGGAAATCTGCTTAGTTTACGCAGCCCCTGCGTGACGGACTTCTTCTAATACAGTGTATGTGTTGCTATCAACTAAATTAAAAATTACAGGTCTTCCATTGTCATTAGTGATTTTCTTTCAATATACCTAAGTTTTCAGAAAGGTTAATATAGTACAAAGTTCATAGAATTTTGCGGATTTTGTGTGATAGGGATAGTATTAATATACTTTTCTATTGTATATTTTGTACGCAACTTCCTCTCTGTCCTCCCAACTAGCTGGGCCTCACACATCCCACACTTCAGCATGTTCACCCCTGACTTGTCTCCTAGTGGTGTAGTAATTCTTCCATGATTATAAACTATATTAAATTTTTAAGGTTCGAACGGGAGTGGGTGTTGTAAAGGACATCTGAAAAAAAATTCGCGATATTTTATTTTCTATTTGTTTTTAGGCAAACGTGCACATAACAAATGTGGTTTTTTGTATTATTAAACGTAGCTTTTGTTTTAAATATAATATTATTAAATTTAATATCCTAATCCCTTGAAATACCATGCAGGACAACGTCTGTCGGGTCCTCTAGTATATATATATATTATAACTATTGGAATAGATAGGATTTTGACAGTGTGATAAATGATTAGGGTTTCTTTTACTCTGGTGTGTTGGAATGACTTTTTCTTAATAGTAATGTCCGTGCATGTAGGCTTTCGATAAATTGAGAATTTATTCCTCTCTTTATTCTTATAAATGTTTAAATCAAGGAAGGTTTTTTCCGCTGCATCCATAGGAAATTTTATGTATTGTTTTTGTTTATTTTTTAGATGTTTCTTACAGTTCCTCTGGGTAGTTTTTTTCCGAGGTTCTCACCCACTGTGATATGTTTTCCATATAAATCTGAAATTTAGGTAGTTTTTTAGTTTTTAATTTTGTTTATAGTTTTTGACATATGCTTACCGCTGTTTGCTTTTATTATTTGACTTGTTATTAAATTTTTTGATTGTTTTGGCTTTAATTTATAGTAGTTGACTAGGATTAGATTTTATATTTTTATTAGTTGACTAGTTTTAAGAATTAACATTGTTTTTACTATTTATATTGTGTTTGTTTTTTATGACTGTTATTTATTTTGCTTTTTGGCCATGCTGTGAATGTTAAATTAACTCGAGGTTTGTGTTTGTCAGCAGGCACTGAGGATGGAGCGTTGACTCCGAAAGTGCACTCTGCATTATATTAAAAAACAGTAGAGGACTTGGCCTTCTTATTGATCCTGATCAATTGGTTCCTCTACTATCCAGCATATTCCAGAGATATTGATATAATTTGTCTCTTTTATTTAAAATTCTCATTCCTTGTCTACAATGTAGATAATAAATTTGAACGTTTCTCGGCGATGAAGCAGTCTATTGGTAAAAAAATTGGCATATTTTTTTTTTCAAAATTCCACATTGTCCGATAATCAAGATGAGACAAAAAACCCAGAAGTGTACCAACCAGTCCAGGTCTCCCCCTACCCCTATTTCAAGATTTGTAATTGAATAAATAAGTACATTTTTCCTGAGAATAAAGAAAATCACACCTTAGGGAAAATAAATAATATATATATATATATATATTTTTTATTTCACACAATTGGAATTCCCACTCGCACAAATTAATTAAAGCTTTTTGTGTGCGTTTGTCTGGGCACGATAGGCAAAATTACTATTTAAATGCTCTTATTTTTATTAATGCTATCCATCTGACTTTAATATCCAAATTTAAACCAGTTGTAGGCTGATGGTATATTTTATTAAAAACGTATTTTCGGGATGAAATAAAATAAATTAAAGTAATTAAATTTTAAAGTTTAGAAGGATCATAGTCGGGAAGACCACGGTAGGACTAGAAAAATTCAATATGGCGAGTCAGTGATTTGATATCTTCTGATTCGTCTAAGTTGATTCTCTCCTGCTAGCTTTTTAAATTCTATTGAAAAAACAAATCTGTCAAACTATTCTCTAAACCCAGTTTATTTTAAAAAAATATAATAATTTATCTTCCTTTACTGACTCAAAAATATTGGATGCAAATACTATAGTCGTGTTATACAATATTATGTTTATTTATTTTTCTTTAATTACTACAGTTCTTCTGTTTCATGACGAGTAGATTCTTTTGGCCAATTATTTTACCCTATCGTAATTAAAATTCTGAAAAATAAAAAAAAATCTTCGAGGGTGAGGGATGTTTTACTTTCCCATTTGCCAATATTTTTTCATAGCTGTTTTAATCTATACTTCAAAAGTTGTCTGGCTGCGTTTCCTTATTCAGTTTTTCCAACCAATTCTATTAGTATTAAATGTTTCGACGCTTCTTTTATTATACTTTCAACATTTTAATTTTTTTTTGGCCACAAAGGACCTTGGAATCCATCAAATTTCATTGCATGCGGCTTTACTTATGTCGAAAACAAAAAGGTTTTATTCGAATTGCTTAATTGACATATATCTTTGAATTACTTTAACGCCATTGATAATCATCCCTGAAATATTATTTTTACCTATTATAACAAGTGTATTTATGATATCTGTCCCATTAATTTTGGTTGATCGGTTCCAAACTCGATATTTTAACGTATTATGTTAAAGAAAAGATCAAGTTCGTAAATGGCTGAAATCGTACTAGTGGGAGGGGGGATGATTAGACTAGGTATTTCAAAAATTCAAAACATTTTCCGATATTATACTGTTACGTTTTATTACATACCCAGTAATAAACGTTGTGAATAAGAGTTTTTTTGGATTGCAAAATTAAACACACACAAGTTTCACAGTTTTTATCACTGCAAAATTTATTAAAAATGCACAATACACTTCGTTAATTATTCTTAATTACTACTCACAGTATGCACTGATAGCGTCACTGTTCTTGTTATTACACAGTCCAATAATTCACTGCACTGTCCTTTACTTCACGGCACTGTCTTAAAAAAAAAAAAAAAAAAAAAACGACACTAAACTGTTACTAACAGTCACGGCACAACACTGTTCTTCTTATAAAAACACTTTACCGCACTGCACTAAGTCGCACTTTAGCACTGATGTGACCATCAAGACAGCTTAGTAACTGACTACCTGGCGGCTGGCCGGTTCTTTATATAGGTCGACGGTATACATCAAAGGGGAATTGGCTGGGCCCTTCGACGTCTGGACTGGAAGGGTCTAGTAGGAGCTCGACCCTCCGTCGGCTTCTTTGATCTACCTCGCACTTCCCGAATACGCATCTCTGCTAATCCTTCATGTATTTAATTTTCGCAACAATACGTTATATCGAAAAAGTGTATTGAATCAATAATATTACAATTGTGATGGTCAACAAAAGTTGTTGTAAGTATGTTTTCTCTATCTATAGTATTAACCGAGATATTAGCATTTTTTTAGCTTCAGACTTCAGTAAACCCCCACTTTCAGACATCGCACTTTACAAATAAGAGAATATATCATGAAACGTCTTATTCCAAGTACAAATAGCAAATATTGTTTTAACGGACCTTTGTTACGTCAGATTCATGGAAATAGGTTAAGTATGAAGATTTTATTGACCAAGCACTTCTACTCATCAGATTCTTTTTTTTTTTTTTTTGAAATAGAGATCTGAAGAATGTCATTCCAACTTGTGTGAAATCTGCTTAGTTTACGCAGCAATTGGGTGGCGGGATTTTTTTATTGTGCCTGAGAAATTGGTTCCTCTTCCGTTCAGCATCTCTGGACAAATAGTGTTAGTTCCTTTCGCATAAGGCGCAGTGGCTGATTGTCTGCGTTTCCAAATTCTTTCCAGGCAGGGTGGGCTTGGGATGTTAATTGGTATTCGAAGAGATAAATTAATAAAGTTTAACTAATATGAATACTATAACTGAGATTAATTTCCAGAGTATCCTTTTTAAAATCCTAAAAAAAAAAATAAAAAATTAAAACATTTGTTTTTCCCACTAGAGTAAATTTCAACAGTGTTTAAGTATGTATGTGTTTGTGTGTGCGTGCGTACGTGTGTGTATGTGTGTGTGTGTGTGTGTGTGTGTGTGTGTGTTTGTGTGTGTGTGTGTGTGTGTGTGTGTGTGTGTTTGTGTGTGTGTGTGTTGTGTGTGTGTGTTTGCAAGTTAATTTTTCTTTCATATGAACCCATTGGAATGTATATGTCAAAGACATCTTAATGGTTTTAAATTCGTAAAATGTTCTTTAACGTAGTTCACTAGTAGATCAATGATTTACACAAGTTTGTGTTGCATTTACATTCCTTTTGACGCTGGGAGGTGAAAGTAACGAAATAATAAATAATAGCTAAAACCACTTACAATTTCTTACAACGATGAGTAAGTGACCTTACTCACGTATTTTGGCTTGTAGGCTACTCGGGGGCTAACCTCATTTACCTTTCAGGCATAAAGTAAATTAGATGGCCTCCTCGAAACGCAGGGTAACTGGTGAGTAAATCCCAAAGGACCGTAGACGTGACGTTTTATGTTAAGACTCCTCTAGGTCAAAAAGAGCAAGGGGCAGGGAGAGCAAGATTCGTGGGCTGTACTCAAGAGTATAAGGATTAGAGTTGGGAAGGGGTGGACGAGGAATGGGAACGACGACAAAAGGGGTCCTCCCCCCCTTCAACAGTTAAATGGAGCTCTTTATACAACGGAGCCCCCAGAGAAAAGTCCCAGAAATACTTCTCTCTACCTGATGTCCCTCTATCAAGCAAGAAGCCTCGGGGTCAGTGGCTAACTACATTTTCACCCTCTTTGTATTCCTTCATCCCAGTCAAATCTTCATTTTGATTCCAATTTTATTCCTTGCCGTTAATAGAAATGTCTTATTGCTGGCTCAATTTTATCTAGTTTTAGATTTTTGGTTTGATTTAAAAGCGATGCCCAATTCCACATTTCAAAATAGTACAAAGGTACAAAGAACAAAGATATATTTTAACAGAATTTCCATAAGAGAGGTTATGTTAAAGATATGAAAAAATGTACAATTCTTCTAACATATTGTATATATTACATATTTCATGTGATTTAAGCAAAACCTGAAACAACCCTTCTTCTCCCAAAACATTCTGCCTACTCAATTGCATTTTAAAAATTCGCTTATATTAAATTTTTGTTTTTGTTAATTTAAAATAACCCCCTTATTCCGCATTTTAGCAGATTTACATTAAGGGAAATCAGCTATTGAGGTCGTACTCATGGCGCGATTTTCGAAAAATTTCTTCAAATGTCCGTCGATCAAGATGACGAAAATGAGTCCGTTTAAAATTATATATATATATATATATACGTCCGTTAACGCTCTAGCGGTCGCAATTTTTCTTTGATCGTTACCAAACTCGAAAATTAATCGTTTTATGTAAAAAGGAAGATTTAGTTCGTTAATGGCTGAAATCGGACCAGTGGGAGGGGGGGGGTATAAAGGGGAAGATTTCTATTTGAAAATTCGAAATATCTCCGTTATTACCGAAATGTTGTATAAAACAATCTTATTGAACATTAAATTTACTATAGATATTGTTCTATACATTTATTTTGTGTCTCGAATATTAACCGAGATATTTGCATTTGTATTGTGTGTTTGTTTGTGTGTGGTCGTCAGAAGTAGGCTATCCGTAACTGTTCGTCCCTCGTGAATTGATTTAGAGATTCGTTACTACTACCGTTATTAGTGAGCAGATTTCTCTATTGTAAAACTTCACGTGGGAAATCTGCTTAGTTTACGCAGCCCCTGCGTGGCGGACTTTTTTGTTATATTCCTTTCCAGCTTTTATTAAATAACTTAATTTTGGTTCTTTAGTGTTCTTAATCCATCAATAAATATTTTGAGGAAGGGTAAGTAAGTTTGGTGTATTTATAGTTTAATAACATTATTTCCTCTTATAACTCTTATGGTAGGAGAAAGGGCAAATCATCTAGTTTTTAAATACTAAGCCATTCTGTCAAATTTGAACATACATTTCAGGTCAATACGCTTTTAGAAAGGGTCCATCTTGTTAAATGTAAAAAAGAAAAAGAAACTGTAAAATATCAGCTAAAAAATAATTGTGAATCCCACTGAAATCTTTTGGTTGGAAAACCACTGGTCGCAAACTCTTTTTGTGCACATTCTGATAAAATGATTTATGAGTAATGAGGAAATTTTTGCCTGACTAATGTATTCAACCGGCTATAGTATGAATTTCGATGGCCTAAAATAGTTTTGGGACTCTTTAAAATGTGTACTAATAATCATTACATTATAATCAATTTGCTTACATATTCTTACATAACAGACATAAACAATCCTTTGAGATTTGAAAGGAAGTTTGTCAAAGCTCATATTTCAAATCAAGCAGCCAAGAGATAGTACATATTCCGTAGCAAGGAGTCAAGATTAGCTTCCCAACAACATTTACCATTCCAATAAAGACATAAGTATATCATATTATTATTTGATTGGATCATAAACAACATCATTGTATAAATTAGAATAACTTAAACTAAATTCAAACATCCAGAAAGATTTTTCTTAGTAAATGGCGATGTAATAAATACGTTAAACTAAGGGATCGTAAAAATGTATGGCCCTCAATTTAGAAAACAAGTAGTAGTATATACGTCGTTTCAAGTGAAGATTAAAAACCATGAAATAAGCTTTCTGAAGTCTCATAAACTGACGAAGAGGCTCATAAACGAAGTTACAAAGAGGTACACCTTTTAGAGGAAGCTTTATCTAGTTCTGCAGAGATGTTACAATGAGAGACCAAGTTACAGTCAAAGTAGTAATAAAGACGGAACGAAATGACCTTTCGGAATGATTGCTATCGACTTGGACCTTTTCTAGTTCCAACTAACAATGAGCTCCAACTTGATCTTTCACCTCTGTTTCCACCTGTGTACTGTTTCTTATTTCAATTAGTCTTCTTTGCGTCGGAAGTAGATGAAAGGGCTTAATTATATTTTCAACATTCTCCTTCTTAGCCATTTTATGAAGAACTGAATGAATTACTCTCTCTAATCGTTGAATTTGTTTGATTTATATTGTTGGCTGGGTTCCTTCCTGATCAACTATATTGCTACGTTTTATTACTAAACCAGTAATAAACGTCGTTAATAAGAGTTTTTTTTGGATTGCAAAAATTAAACACTCACAAGTTTCACAGTTTTTATCACTGCACAATTTATTTCACAATGCACAATACACTTGGTAATTATTCTTAATTACTACTCACAGTATACACTGATAGCGTCACTGTTTTTCAGAATAACAGTCCAATAATTCACTCACGGTCACTGAAATACACCAAAAGACGGCACTGAACTATCCTTTACTTCGCGGCACTGCACTGTCTTAAACACGGCACACGGCGGTTCTTCCAGTCACGGCACAACACTGTTCTTCTTATAAAAACACATTACCGCACTGCGCTAAGTCGCAATGTAGCACCGAACGCACATATGAGCACTTGAGAAGAAAATGACTAGCTCGCGGATGGTTGGTTCTTTATATAGGTCGTCGGCATACATCAATGGGGAATTGGCTGGGCCCTTCGACGCCTGCACTGGAAGGGACTAGTAGGAGCTAGACCCTCTATTGGCTTCTTTGATCTACCTCGCACTTCCCAAATACGCGACTCTCTCTGCTAATCCTTCATGTATTTAATTTTCGCATCAATATGTTCAACAGTCAAGCAAATTAATTTAGAGAACTTCTTTACTGCGCATCAGTTAAATTCATGCTCAGAATTTCCTATATATATATATATGGACTCAATAATGTATTCTTTTCCAGAAGAATTGAAGCTTATCTTACTTATTAGCACGAGTATATTGTGAAATTTTATATATATATATATATATATATATATTTTTTATGGTATGAATTTCGTCCCCATGCGTTATGCATTTAATATATATATATATATATATATATTATATTATATATCTTAATATATATAAATCTCCTGTCACGATGTTTGTGCGCGATGGACTCCTAAACTACTTAACCGATTTTAAATTAAATTGGCACACCGTGAGCAGTCTGGTCCAACTTGAGAGATAGGCTATATTAATTTTCTGTGAGACGAACAGGAGTGGGGGTTTTAAGGGAAGCCAGAAATTCAAAATAGCGATATTTCGTTTTCTATTGGTTTATCGGCAAATATGAACATAACAAAAGTTGTTTATTTTGCTATTTAGAGTAACTTTTGTTATATACACTTTTTTCGTATACCGAATTATAAACGAGATATACGCTAAAAATTATAGCGGAAGTGAAAAATTTTATTTGGCACAAAAGACTCAACCGAACTAAATAAAACACTCACTATGTGTATTAGCACTAACGCCTTCCTTATAAAAAGCCATACTATTTCTAGGGACAGGCAGGAGTGGGGGTTATAAGGGAGACCTGAAATTAAAAATATTGATATTTCGTTTCCAATTGTAGTTTCGGCAAATATGCACATAACAAAAGTTGTTTATTTTGTTATTTAGAGAAATTTGCTCAAGAATTCTTTTCAATATGAACTACCAGGTACCTCACCTGGAAAAATTAATTCAAATGTATGTTAATATTTAGTCCTTAATAATTCAAATCTATGCATAATGCACAGGAAGCGGGAAATATGACAATATGGAGGACAGTGAAGTCTTACATAAAAAAATAATTTTATTATTAACAAATCCACAGAAACGACGGGTATTAACCCTAAACACTGGGACGGGTAAATGTCAAAATATTGTGCAAAATAAAGCCTTGCCAAAAAAATACCATCAACATTCAGCCTCAAATGAATTCCCGAGCGAAGCCGGGTATCTGAGCATTTCTATTATGTTATATATATTATATATATATATATATATATATATATATATATATATATATATATATTATATATATATATATATATATATATATACAGTTTTGAACGGACATCATTTTCGTCATCTACTAGGTAGGATCGATGGACATTTGAAGAAAAATTTCGAAAATTCCGTCATGAGTACAACCTCAATAGCTGATTTCCCTTAAGGGAAATCTGCTAAAAAGAAGTCAGTCACGCAGGGAATTCCCATGTGAAGTTTTACAATAGAGAAATCTGCATACTGGTAACACAACACCACCGTGATTAAATACAAACGGTAATTAGAAATCTTTCAGTTAATTAAAATAAATTCCCAACTGAAACGGCTTCTGAATTGTAAGAATAATTTATATTTTAATAACTCCAATTTTAGTAGTCCAAGAACTAAAGAAGGGGGGGGCGGATGAACAGAACGTATTTACATAAATCTCACAAAGTAACGAAGGTAAGGTAAGGTTAGAAACGACAGGTAAAGTTATAAGAAGCTTCCACCTGAGCCGAGTGCTGGCGGAAATGGCCGACCTAATCCGAACCATACCCGACCACATACTTCATAAAAATGCAAATATCTCGGTTAATATTCAAGATAGAGAATAAATGTATATAACAATATTTATAGTAAATTTAATTTGCAATAAGATCAATTCTGTACAATTTTTCGATCCGACGAATAGTAACGGAGATATTTCGAAAATCCTCCCCTCTAAACCCCCCCCCTCCCACTGGCCCGATTTCAGCTGTCAACGAACTTGATCTTTCTTTTTACATAAAACGACTAAATATCGAGTTTGGTACCGATTAAACAAAAATTGCGACCGCTAGAGCGTTATCAGACAAATATATAGTTTTAAACGGAACACATATTCGTCATCTATATGAAATATGGGAATTATAAACGGTGACGTGTTGTCACAAAACCTAATAAAAAGTACTAAAATTCAATTCAGTAAAAAAAATATAAAGTTTTGTTTGTCCTCTGTAGCTCATTGCGGGACGGACAACTCACTCATTTCTGAGCTGTGTGGGAGTAACGATTTTATTTAGTAAGTTTGTCAAAAAATTTGTTTTTCGCTCAGAGAATCGAATCCAGTGCTCTAGGTTTACGAAGAGCATCAAGAACCACTACTTAATGCGCATGACTAAGCTACGCCCTGCCAAATATATATCACTGTTCCACAAGAACAATGACTTGCAATTTTGTTACTAATTGAGTTTTAATACTTCATGATTCACAACGCATTAAAGCTTATGGTGCAACAAAGAAGCCATTGTATTTCGTATTTAACAGACAAGAAATAAAATGTTATCAGTTCTGCTGTGTAAAACATAAAAAAATTTGGAGTAAAAATGGAGTAATCGAATAAGGGTTAAAAATTAATAATGATTTATTCGTTGCCTGTTAATATAAAATTAAAGAATACGGTCTATACATGCACATTTATCATTAACTTTAATCACTTAATTAATTTGCAATGTTAGTGCTTCAAATAATTTTTGTCTTCTTTTAGGTCTCCTGTAAAATTGTTGTTTTAGCTGTCATTGTTCTTTTAGAACAGCAATATAACATAATAGAAATTGGATAATAGAAATTAAAAATAGCGATATTTCGTTTTCTATTGGTTTTTCGGCAAATATGAACATAACAAAAGTTGTTTATTTTGCTATTTAAAGTAACTTTTGTTATATACACTTTTTTCGTATACCGAATTATAAACGAGATATACGCTAAAACTTATAGCGGAAGTGAAAAATTTTATTTGGCACAAAAGACTCAACCGAACTAAATAAAACACTCAGTATGTGTATTAGCACTAACGCCTTCCTTATAAAAAGCCATACTATTTCTAGGGACAGGCAGGAGTGGGGGTTATAAGGGAGGCCTGAAATTAATAATAGTGATATTTCGTTTCCTATTGTAGTTTCGGCAAATATGCACATAACAAAAGTTGTTTATTTTGTTATTTAGAGAAATTTGCTCAAGAATTCTTTTCTATATGAACTACCAGGTACCTCACCTGGAAAAATTAATTCAAATGTATGTTAATATTTAGTCCTTAATAATTCAAATCTATGCATAATGCAGAGAAGCTGGAAATATGACAATATGGAGGACAGTGAAGTCTTACATAAAAAAATAATTTTATTATTAACCAATCCACAGAAACGACGGGTATTAACCCTAAACACTGGGACGGGTAAATGTCAAAATATTTGTGCAAAATAAAGCCTTGCCAAAAAAATACCATCAACATTCAGCCTCAAATGAATTCCCGAGCGAAGCCGGGTATCTGAGCTAGTATATATATATATATATATATATATATATATATATATATATTTTACATACATTAAACAGAGCTATGACTTCAGCATCGAGCATCGAAAAGGTGGGAAACACAATAATGCTGATGCCCTTTGAAGACGGCTTTGTAACATAGAATGCAAACATTGTACTAAAGCCGAGAAAGAGGAAAGCGTGATTGATGTGCGACTTATTCGTATTGGCTCAGACGAGGACTGGTCGAAGGCTCAGAAAGATGACCCGATTCTGGCGAAGATTATATCGGCTAAGGAATGCAACAGAAAACCAACCCGAAATGAGACATCAGCTGAAAGCCCACTTGCGAAATCATACTGGGTTCAGTGGAATAGCCTAAAACTGGTAGAGGGCTGCTTATATCGATCTTGCGAGAGTACAGATGGCAAAACCAAAACCGACCTAATTGTCGTGCCCACTTCCAAGATGAATGAGATATTGAAGCAGTTCCATAATGGTCCCATCTGGGCATTACAAAAACCCTGGAAAAGATAAAACAACGATTTTACTGGGTGGGATGTCAGCAATCTGTAACCGATTGGATAGCCAATTGCGAGCAGTGCATTGCCGCCAAGGGCCCAACGAGAAGAAGTCGTGGCAAACTTCAGCTGTACAACGCAGGCGGCCCTTTCGAGCGGATAGCCATCGATGTTGCTGGTCCATTCCCTGTCAGTGAGGCTGGAAACCGGTATGTCCTAGTTGTAATGGACTATTTCTGTAAATGGCCCGAAGTGTATGCCATCCAAAACCAGGAGTCGAAAACGGTTGTAGATGCCTTTGTAAATAATTGGGCGTGCCGATACGGGGTTCCAATAGAACTCCATTCTGACCAGGGCCGAAATTTCGAATCGACCATATTCAAGGAAATGTGTGAATTGTATGGCATCAAAAAGACAAGGACGACACCGCTTCATCCACAATCTGATGGCATGGTCGAAAGATTTAATCGGACACTGGAGGAATATCTCAGAAAAGTGGTTAGCACACACCAAAGGGATTTGGATGTGCACATACCAAAATTACTACTGGCTTACCGGTCGGCCGTCCATGATTCCACCTCACGTACTCCGGCGAAAATCTTATTTGGAGCAGAATTAAGACTCCCTGCGAATTTGGAATTTGGGGCCAAACCCGGACCGTCCTGTGAAGACAATGGAAATACTCCCCAAGCACAGGAAGGCCTGCACGAGCTCCATGAATTTGTACGCAACCGTATTAAAATGACAGGCGATAAGATGAAAGCCAGGTATGATCGAGCAGCAAATACGGAAGGATTCACGTTGTCTACAGGATACAGAGATACCACAACCCGAGGTCCAAAATGAAAGTGGTACACGTAGAGCGACTAGCCAAGTATGGCAACGGCGATATTGAGCCTATTCGAGACGAAAAAGCTTAAGTGGGCGGCAGTGTTGCGAAAATTAAATAGATGAATAATCCTTCAGAGAGAGAGAGAGAGAGTCGCGTATTTGGAAAGTGTGACGTAGATCAACGAAACCGACAGAATGTCCTAGTTCCTACTAGTACCTTCCAGCCAGGCGTCGAGGGGTCCAGACAATTCCCCTTTGATGTATGCCTACAACCTATATAAAGAGAGGCCAGCTGCGAGCCAGTCAGTTTTATTCTCACCTGTCTTGATGTTCACATCAGTGCTACAGTGCGACTTAGTGCAGTGCGGTAAAGTGTTTTTATAAGAAGAACAGTGTTGTGCCGTGACTTTAAGTAACAGTTTAGTGTCGTGTTTAAGACAGTGCAGTACCGCGAAGTAAAGGTCAGTGCAGTGCCGTGAAGTAAAGCACAGTGCAGTGCCGCGAAGTAAAGGACAGTGCAGTGCCGCGAAGTAAAGGACAGTGCAATGCCGCGAAGTAAAGGACAGTGCAGTGCCGTCTTGTTGTGAATTTTAGTGACCGAGAGTGAATTATTGGACTGCGTAATCTGAAGAATAGTGACGCTATAAGTGTATACTGTGAGTAGTAATTAAGAATAATTACCAAGTTTATTGTGCATTGTGAAATAAATTGTGCAGTGATAAAAACTGTGAAACTTGTGAGTATTTAATTTTGCAATACAAAAGAAATCTTATTAAAAACGTTTATTACTGGTTTCGGTAATAAAACGTAACAATATATATATACAAATTTTGAACGGACCTCATTTTCATTGTCTCCTGGATAAGATCGATGTACATTTGAAGACGTTTTTCGAAAATTGCATCATAAGTACAACCTCAGTAGCTGATTTCCTCATTAACCCTCCGTCGGGCGCACCTCTGGACGAAACAAAATCGGGCGCACCCGGCCTGAGAGGCCGCTCACATATTTTAAACCCCCACTACCCAACTAATTAATTTTAATTTAAAACGCTGGTAGGACAGACTTCGCTAGGATCTTTGGAAACCAAATATAATATTTATAACGTAAAATATTGTTTTTATTAGAATAGAATGAAACTTATACTAAAACAAGTAAAATTGATCAGGCGCATTCGGCCTTAGAGGCCAGAGTTAGACTAGCACTTATTTCTCAAGATATCGACGAACTTCCATATAGAATAGCATTAATCTTAGTAAAAGGGACGATTGCAATATATATATCTTGAAAAAAAATCATCTTCGAAATTAAGGAGCAATTGGGCGCAGTCGGCCTCACAAGCCACCTAGGGACCAGTCGGTCTGGATGAAGGATGGCAATAGACTAAAGTAGGGGATTCTAAGCATGAACACAAATCAGGAAATTACTGGGAATGGCCCCTCACAGAGGAAACAGAATGAGGCGTGGTATCAAAAAGTATGTTTTCCTGGCCTCTCAGGCTAGCTGCGCCCGACGGAGGGTTAATTACGAAAAACCCCGTAACATTAGGTAACTATAAATAAGGAAGTGATCGATTCTTAGGAAAAGTTGTCTTTGGTGGGATAGTACCCCACTCCACTTGAAACACAACGCTCTACAGAACTTAGAATTAATTCTCATCGTTTTCCCCATTTCTCTTTTCAAATAAATGTCCCCGATAACGATACCGATATCTTTTCAATTATTTTGTATTAATGGTTTACAAGTCTTAATTAAGGCAGAGATAAATTTCAAATGATTTACGATTTATAAATATAGATTCTAATTATATAGGCATTGTAAAAAGGACCTTAGGCTATATCTGCATATAAGCAAGCACCCCTAGTGGAATTCATGTTAAGAACCACACAACGCAATAATTGGTTTCATTCGTATAGAAGAAATTCAGCTACATTACTATAATGACACACAAATGATACCAGATTGTTGTCCTATACGTCTAATTTAATGTAAATCACGATTAATAAAAATTCGTTGAGTTCTACGAAGAAATTAATATGTAAAGTGCACTTTCAAAGTTCCATCATCAGTGCCTGTAGACTAAACACACTCCATCACATCCCAAACAATATGTAAAAAGCAGTAATTTAAATAAACGGAAATAAAAATCACATATTATGCCTTACAAGGATTTAAAAAAAATACATTAAAAATAATAATCAAGAAGTAAAAAGTCCGTCACGCAGGGGCTGCGTAAACTAAGCAGATTTCCCACGTGAAGTTTTACAATAGAGAAATTTCACGAGAGCCGAGCCAGTCAAAGAAACGGCCGAACTAGCTTTTGGCGGGAAAGTAACTCTCCTCCGTTAGGCTCCGAGATTAAATTAAAAACAATTCAATCTCAAAAAACAACAAGAACACAAATGATGGACTTACCGTTAATGATAGCAGCTCTCTGAACACTTATTACACCAACACTAAATAGTACCACAGAATATCCATTATTTGTAAGACTTAATACTGCTGTGAATATTAATTAAGTAAACAAATAAAGGGCAAGTCAAATGGTAAGAACCTTCCTGATAGCAAGGCTAACAATCAGGTTAGCCAGGAAATCAAAGCAATTACGGAAATATATTTGAATATAAGTTATACATTTTATTCAAATAACTATTTATTATATCTAGTACTGTAATTAATAATAGACCAGAATAATTTTAATCAAAACCATTCCAAATTTCCATCCATCCAAAATACGATTCAGACGGTTATGAGATTTTCACATGATTAAGGAAAAAGCAGGTTAGCCAGCGAAGGTTTACAATAGATAAATAAACATACAGGTAACACTTCCGTGAATATTAGTGAATAATTACAAACTGCAATGAGAAATCTTTCAGTGAATTTACAATATAAGTTAATAGTCCCTACAATGTAATACGGCTGGATTGTAAACTAACAGGTTAGCCAACCTTGTAGTGCAGTATCGATAGATAGACCGGAAAAACAAACAATTAAAGAAATATATCTGAATATAAAATATTAATTTTATTGGAAACTATTTATTATAGTTAGTGGAGTAATTTGAAATGAATCAAAATAATTTCTATCTCAATCACTCAGATTTTTGTAGTCCAAGAATAAAAGGGGGGGGTTCAACAGAACTTATTTGCTTGTACCTCGTAAAATACAGCTTTGTTGAAAACAATATTTTGTATTTAACCTAATAATGAGGTGGTTCATTAGATATCAGCTTATTATTAAAATGTCCCTAGTAGCAGTAGGGGTTTACTGAAAGCGGAACTCATTACAAAAAATACAAATATCTCGGTTAATACTCATTATACGGAAAATATGTATAGAACAATATGTATAGTAAATGTAATTTGCAATAAGATTGACTTTATACAATTTTTCGATCCAACGTATAGTAACGGAGATATTTCGATTTTTCGAAAATCCTCCCCTCTAAACCCCCCCTCCCACTAGTCCGATTTCAGCCGTTAACGATCGTAACGATCAAACAAAAATTGCGACCGCTAGAGCGGTAACAGACAAATATATATATATATATATATATATATATATATATATATATATATATATATATATATATATATATATATATATACAGTTTTGAACGGACCTCATTTTCGTCATCTACTAAGTAGGATCGATGGACATTTGAAGAAAAATGTCGAAAATTCCGTCATGAGTACAACCTCAATAGCTGATTTCCCTGAAGGGAAATCTGATAAAAAACGTATAAGAAGAAGATATTTTTAAAATCACTAGCATTATTCAAGATCAAGTAAAACAATAAAAGTATGGAATCATTTAGTATCATATTTCACATAATTCCTATATCAAAACCTACTTAGTCAGGGGTAAAATCATTTTCCGAGCGAAGCCATCGTAAGACTTCTTCGCTGGGCAAACTTCTGAACTGTTCCAGCTTTCCACTCCAGCGGTCTTCGCTCTTATATGCCATTTGGTCCCCTGACTGCAAACTAACAGCAGTAGCGATGACCAGCCTGAACAAGGCAACCGAACAGTTGCCGAAAATAAGCATCTTAATGACCGATGGAGCGGAAAGCCGGAGCAAGTCAGAAGAGTATATTGACATAGTAAACATTGGTACATAGGTCCTTATATATATATATATATATATATATATATATATATATATATATAAAAGGAGTAATCAATACTTGGAAATCATTTGACCGAGAGTTAATTTTGTCTAGATCTACTACCAGAAAATTATTTATTTTCTCTATTCACCTAATATAATTTTCTATTTTTAATTTATGATATAACTCTGTAAATACTCAATATTTATTTCCCAATTTTATGAAATAATACTACTAGAGTATTAAGTGATTTGTTTTGTTTTTTTTATGAGCCCTTTCTTCACCATAGTGATGTCCACAATAGTGACTAGGACTGTTTTTATATTATATATGTATGTAAATATATATATATATATATATATATATATATATATATATATAGAATTCGAGACCAGAATCCCAGAATCGTTAGTTAGCCATATCTCCGTAGCCCGGACTTGACATTGATACACATTAGACTGTGAGGAGTGCCCGTATTCCACATATGCAATCTGGCCCTCCTATCCGTTTTTTTTTTTTTTTTTTTTTTTTTTTTGAGGATTTAGAAGATGAAGAACATTTATGTATATTTTACTTACTTCCCTGACCACTGAAAGACCTGGGCTTCTGGTATCCACCATGCTTTATAAATACATTTTGGTCTGAAATTGTTTCAGGCAAATTATTTATGCATGTGCAGTCATCAATTTGAAGGATCTTTATGTATTTTCGTTTGACCGAAATATCTACTATGCTCTTGTTAGTTTTTGAATGAGAAAAAAGTATTATATATCGCCTTAATGTTTTACTACATATCTATAGACTAGGAAAATTATTGTCTATGTCGGATCATACAAATGTCTTATTGAAAAAGAAAAGGAACATTTGGTTTAACTAAGAGAGAATACTAAAATAACAGAGATATATATTAGAATTACAAAAGCCAAAGCAGTTTTCTTTTATAGGCTGACTTAGAATAAGGTAAAGGGAGAGATGGCTCTCGAAAACTGTCCCTAGAGAAAAGTTGGAGCCTCTGGAATAATTTTTACATATAATGTCAATAAATAAAGAGGTTGAGAGGTGGAGGGACTAAGAGTTCTATTAAGTAGCACTTTGTCTTGTGCAGAAGCGCCATGTTCTCCAGGCACGGCTCTTTCCCTTATTATGGCGGGAGTTCCTTCCGCGGAACGTTCATATAAGTCAATGGCACAAAATATATAAAGACCTAACCTATCCTATGATTCTTTACTCTTACTACAATTCTCCATTCCACAATATGGAGTATAAATAAAGCCTAATATTGAAATGCTTTGGGACTGAACTCAGCGAGAGTTGTAGGTGATATGCAGACTCAAGTTTTTTTCTGGTATTTTATTTACTGGTTTTTGGTACCTACTAATTAGAAATAATGTTTTCGTCTTACTGGTTGGGATAATAATTTTATGGTTTACCAATGAGATGCCTATTACACAGGGTAAGTGGTCCAAATAATTCCTCCAAGATACCATCCGTGGGCTTAATGATACCGATTCCCTTAATAACAGAAGGACGTCTCCTTGATAAATTCCAGTTGAGACTATTTTCATTACCTCTATTGCCCCTAAAGGAACTTGTCGATCTTATGTGTCTCTCACAGTGGAATCGAGTTAGCCACTTTAGGTTTACCAGGTTAAATTAAGGCCAACACTTTAACTCGCTCGCATAGGTTGAGTCAAAAAATAAAGACATTAGTCCCACCCTGGCTAGAACAGAGTGGTAACCAGTAGATAACCCGTCCTATTTAGCCGCAGTTGCCAAAAATTGGCTTTAATAAATAGTACTAATAGTAATTCCATTCACAAATCATGAAAGCATCATATAATATAACAGTAGGTTCTCGATTTTTTTTCAGACGTTTCAGAAGGGACTTACCGACGAACTAATAGGTGGCTAATGGGTTTCTAGCGACTTACAACGTTAGATAGATGTAATTAGAGTAAAATATATTAACTCAACTTTGTACTCTCAAAAAATTATTAGTAATATAGTAATTTTAATTTGTTTTCTAATTTCGAATAAATTTTGATGCCAATAACTTCATTTCTCATCGATTAGATGTGTTGAATCTGACAGCTTCATTATGAAAAAATGAGATTATATTAGTTCCTTGTTCGTTCTACAATTAAATCTTTTATATGAACTAACCACTGTGCATTTTAATTTTGTTTAAACAATTTTTTCTTTTTACATTTCAATGCAGGTAGAAGGCTTATTCAATGGATTTCTCTATTCAAAACTAAATGGGTCCTGATAGTGGTTGAAAGTAAAATATTATAGACTGGAGGGAGATCGAAGAATATATATTTAACCTAGACAGCCTTTATGTCACGGTTCTTTCGTGATCAGTCCAATAACAGAGGAAGATTTTATTTATCTGCCACTATTTCTCAGAATATTTTACTTTATTTCCTTGCTGCCCCACTTGCGGAGACATAACCAGAACAATAACTCAGCCCCTCCTAACTTAAATAAATTGTATTTATTTTTTAGAAACTGAACCCCACTTTCGTTTTAAATAACACCCATTTAACCGTTTTCATTTTCTTCCCACTCACCTTTGGGTTATATAAATATTTCATTTTTTTCTCAATGATTTTTTATTTACAAAATAATTCTTCTTTATTTATTTTCCCTTGGAAATATATGTCATTACCGATTATCCTTATTGAGATTCAGACATGTTTGAATCTGGCCATTCCTAGAGAAAATATGTTTGCTTATTGCAGTCGCTTGCAACACCGGAGTCTAATTAGTTATATAAAGTTTTGCAGGACTTTGTTTTTCAAATATTCAACATTTATAGTCTTTTGAAGATGAAGAAAAATGTTACCACCATCTGGCTGATGTCAATCACTGCTGAACTGGAGCACAAATAAATAAATAGTTTTGTAGAGCTTAATTATTGAATGATTATTTGGCAGATTTGTTTTGTGAACGATTTTTTTTTCTCAATGCACTATTGTTCGCTGGTTGTTAGTAATTTCCTTAATGTATTGAGAAATACATACATCTGCGCAAAGACTGAGAAGTTATTATTCTGTGTTTTGAATTTACTGAATATTAGGTATGAATTCTGTTATTACTTAGTAATTATAGCATTGTTTAGGAATAACCATGAATTCAAAATATGAATAGTTTATTAAAAGTAGAACATGGGATTATAAATCTATAATTCACCATTAATATTTAGTTCTTGGGTATAGTATATATGTTCTAAAGTATTAATAAAGATAAAAGGTTTTACTTCAACTTTATATCAGTATTTACAATAGGAACCTTCCTTTTTTGAGGTAGACCAGACGTATATTCAATATTCGTGGTATATTTGATGAGAAGTATCCTGAAGCAAGAATAAATGTGAAAAATAAGAAAAGAAGTAAATAAGAAGCGATGAGCCCACGATGATTGATGCGGGATTTCTTTACCTACTTCCGGGTGGAATATTTCCTCCAGCAAAGCCTTATTTGTTTCCTTTAGTTGGTCCCTATAACGCTTTTTCCGCGTGAACTGTAAGCTTATAAGGGGTTGGTGGTAAAGGGGTGTATATTCGGAATAGAAGCCCACAATGATCACAGAGGCACTGCCAATGGATGGATTCCCACATTACTTTGCCGGAGACTGATGACTGTAACCAAGAGTTTAGTTGGACAGAAGGTCAACAGTGGGCAAGCCATAACAACATGCCGATTGCTGTGACGTCTATATTAATATGCATAATATTCACATGATTTGGGCGTCGTTACTCACGTCTCTGCACATCAGAACTTTATCCATTCTTGCTTTTTGAATTTTATAACGATGGAAAGAACATATACGAAGAGGAATCCTTTAACGAACCTAGGGATTACGTCAGCGATGGAATTAATTCCAATAGCAAATAAGCTACAACTCAAAACACTTCCCTGGGGAATGGCCGATTGCTATTTCCATGCAACTAGAAACTGAATCTTCTTCTCTTATTGCAATAATCCTTTTTGACTGAAAGCTCTTAATGAAACCAGTTAATTTTCCTCTAAAGTCCCATGCATATACAGTCCTTAAGATGGCGTTGCGGTTCATGGTATCATATGCTTTCTCGATGTCGAAAAGTATTCCCAATGCTTTCTTCTGCTCAATAAATGAATTTAATAATTCTGATTCTATTTTAATCAATTGGTCTGTTGCTGATCTATTTTTACGAAAGCCACATTGAATGTCAGAAAGAAGATTATATTTTTCAATTAACCACATCAGTCGCTTGTTAACCATTTTTTCTAATAATTTTAAGAGGCAACTAGTGAGAGATATTGGTTTGTAACTTTCAACGTAGACCAAATTTTTCTTTGGTTTTAACAGTGGAGTGATTATAGACTATTACAGTAAATAGAAATTTCACATAAAGAAAAAACAGTAACAAAACGTCTCGTGAAATCAATAATATATATATAAAATAAAATAAAATAAAAATAAATTTGGATTCCAAAAACATCTATGTATAACATTTAAAATTGCATTCCTATAAACTATAAATTTTATAGTATTTGGTATTTTTGTATCCACACAAACAAAGAACGATGCTGTGGTCAAATTAAGGTGGACTTTGTTAATTTTCATGGGCCTTGATCAGAGCTCAGAAAATAATTTTAAAAAAAAAATCAATTTTTTAATGAACTGACCCCAATATTAAGTAATTATTTTGATAATCTATTGGTGATGCCGATTGAGTCTACGCAATATCTTGGCGTCCAAGGGAGACCGGCACGTGCCAGGATTCAGGACCTAAGCCCACGATATCCTGGTGACACTCCTTGGTCCAGAGATATTGGTCTAACCTCAGGATAACAATGATAAATGGATCAAATTCCGCCTCAAATTAACGCGCCCTCATATAATTCAATACCCTTTACCCTCGGCTACGTTAATATCCTTTCAAAAACCTAAAGGGCCTGATGAAGTCATTTTTGTTTACAAACCGTAAGATAATGTTGGTATGTTTTCATTCTATTTTTATCTCAATTTCCCTTTATAATTGTTATAAAAAGACATTCTATAGATTGAAATATATTATATATTCAATTTATCAAGCTATAACATTATTATTAGCAACGTAATTGATTCAATTTAAAGTACTTCTTCATACATTTTTTGATGGGAGATTTAGTAAATACTTCACATACATAAAAGGCAACGTCTAGGAATGAAAATATTCTAATCTTTGTTAGAGAATATCTATATATTCAATTTCTTAAATAAATTTATTCCTTCTCATTCTGTTCTTAAGCACAAAAAAAGCTTTAGAATCTTTAATCAGCATGTGTCTCTTTATTATTCATCTCATGACTGCCAAAAAACAAAAGCCTATCTTGTGAATCTACAAAATATATGTTTTACAACTATCCTATATCTTATATTTCCAAAAAGATATACATATAACAATCTTTCATTATAATATTCACTCCCTAACAGCTCAAAAATAATCCACTAGACTTGTCGAAATCTCATTCCACTATTTCCCTGTTTTGACACGGGGCATAAATCGCTAGACTTTATCCCAAACATTTGAGCCAGAACCTACAGACTCTTCTGTTAGTATTGTGTAATTTCTTCTGGTGATGGTGTCATTTTAGAAATTATACTATACTAGCGGGCCCGACAAACGTTGTCCTTCATGATATTTCAAGCCATTAGGATATTAAATTTAATAATATTATTTTTAAAACAAAAGCTACTTTTAATAATACAAAGACAACTTTTGTTATGTGCAATTATGCCTAACAACAAATAGAAAATGAAATATCGCGATTTTTTTATTTAGACCACCTTTATAACCCTCACTCCCGTTTGAACCTAAAAAAATTAATACAGTTCATAATCATGGAAGAATTAATGGTAATTCACATACCGAAATTTGTTAGTTTTAATTTTAGGCCTCCCTTACAACCCCTACTCATTCAAATCGATCCAGCCGTTTAGGAGGAGTTCAGTGACATACATACACACGTATTATATATATATATATATATATATATATATATATATATATATATATATATATATATATATATATATAAAACCAGAATAACATAATCTTTGTGCATGTAATAACTTCCTTAATGTTTTGTCCGGTGAGACGGGCTCTATTAATTTTAAGTAGAGTTTTCACAAAAAAATTCAATAGAAATAAAAAAAAAAAAGGAATTTTGGCATATAAAATCAAAGTTGATTGTTCATTGATTTCACACCGCACGTGACTCACAAGTCAGATATAGAGCAGTTATGAAATTATTAGAGGAACCCATGAACGAGGTTTACTTGGATCTTGGATAGGGAAGTTAGTAGAAGCTGTTGGAGGTTTTCTTTAACAGGGACCGCCACGAGTCCCCGCAATACCTTTATACTGGGCCCGTTCTTGTTTAGGGGGCAATATAAGGGCTCTTGGAAGGTGGCAAGAAAAAACTGTTAGTGTTTCAATAGGGGGGGACAGGATTTAAACTGGCTACGTGACTCAGTAGACCCAGCGGCTCATTGTGTCTCTCTATATAAAGGACTTATATCGAACCCGCTCTGCGCAAATGCCAGGGAACATTCAGATTAACATTGCCTTAGAATTATATCAATGGATTACCACCAATGTATACAATGTTTATAATCTGTCAAACCTTAACTGCATAACAATTTTTTGCCTATCCTGCCTGTTTTCCACGCAGAGTATCCCTCTAACGTGGCAATTTATTGAAATTTTGTGTACTCCATCCTTTGGATACTATACACATTTTATTGATTACATTATAGTATTTCTTATACAATAATTAATTATAAACATTATAAGAACAATAACAAAAATAATAAAAAGAAAATCAACGAAAATAAAGACATATGTAAACATTACATATGTCTATATACATTAGGTGTATATCTCCAAAATGGTGCCCAGTTCTTGAATAAATGCATTAAATCCCTTGTTGAATTTGAATAAAAGTTTTGGTTCGTCCGTCTGCCTTGTTCCGTTTAGTAAGGTAATGTACTCGATGAGTTTTGTTCTTAGTCCGTCAAGTAATGTACGTACAGTCATATAAGAGGTGGTCTCATGTCTGTTCAGTCTCATTGGCTCATTTGCATGTATTTGTGTCTGTTATTTTAAATTTGTACATATAACTTTTTGTAGGTCCATGTCCTGATATAAATTGTATTTGTTTAGAACTGTTGTGCTATTTTTTGTCTCTGGTATATACTTGTGTAATTGTCGTCCTTTAGTAGTGTTTGTCCGTCTTTCGTTCCATTTTTTATAAGATTCGTTTCTCAAAAGAGTTTTCATGGTCTGTTTAGTCAGTTTAGAGTATGTGATAGGTACTGATTCGTCTCTTGAAGCTGTATTTGCAATTTGGTCTGCTGTGTCATTTCCTAAATTTCCCGATTGCCCTTTTATCCATGCTATTGCCACTATTAGCAGATTTCCCTTGAGGGAAACCAGCTATTGAGGTCGTACTACATTTTTCTGTCTACATAGTGTAATTAATCTTCTGATCTGTTCAGTCTGTTCGTTATGGTTTTCCATTTTGTAAATGCGGTCTATGTTAATTTTGCTGTCCGTATAGATTACATTAGTCTCTCTGTCGCTTGAAATGTCGTGCAGTGTTTTGAGTGCCTCAGTAATTGCAAGGTTTTCTGCTTGATTGTTTGTACATAGTGGTGATAGTCTGTATTGTCCTCTCGTATAATATTGCCGTCTTTCAAAATGATGTACGCACATCCAACGCCATCCTTGTTTTTACTTCTGTCAGTGTATATGTGATATGTCCACGTTATGTCTAAGTTGTCTAATAGTGTAATGTAATCCTTTAACCAGTAAGTATGTCTCACGTCTTTATCTATTTCGTTTGATGTAATATTTTGTAATGTAATGTCTTGTGGGATTTCATTCAAATTCAATAACATATGTTGCCTTATCATTTGCTCAACTTTGATATAAATTGGCATAGTCTCTGCTAATACACATGATGCGTCATAAGATAAAGTACGATATCCTTTAGCAATTCTTATCGCAATTAGCCTTTGCACTCTTTCTAATTTTTTGACATTTCTTTTCACGCCCAAGGCATGGCCCCATATTTCAATTCCATACGTCAATATTGGGACGATCACCCCTTTGTAAATCGTGGCCACAGCGTTGGATTTAAGACCCCAAGACACTCTAGCAGCCATAGAGAGTCCATTTATTATTGAAAGCAGTCTTGTTTGTAAGTTAATAATGTGATTGTTTCATTTCAATTTTCTGTCTATGTGAAGCCCAAGATATTTTAAGATGTGTTTTTCTTGTATTAATTTTTTTTGCCTATGTAAATATTTAAAATTATCGTTCAAAACAATTAGAAAGTACCATGTAATATACAGAAATTAGAAGATTTTCACACCTATTCATATAAACTACGATTATTCTGTACACACTTGCCATAATATTATTATGAGACTTCCCATAAAGAATATATATAGCAACTAATACGAGTAGTACGCAAGAATTGCAAGAATTATATAATTCTTATAAATGTAAGAATTATTTTTACAATTTAACAAATAGATACTTTCTTCTTTTAATAGACATAATTGACTTTTATCTATAGAAAATGAGGAAGAATATCTTCAAAAGTTTTGTAAGCACAGATAAATAAATGCATACGTTATTTATGGCTGCAATGTCAACATTCTTTTTATATACATTCCCCCGTACATATCTTTTTTAAAAACATCATGGAGCACTCAATTCACAATCATGGATAGTATTGTGCATTCCAAACCATGTAAGTGCCAACAAACAAAGGCCTCGTTCATTCATAATAATTTATTTTATGCGACATAGAATAAATTATTGGAAGGAACGAGACCATTGTTTGTTGATGATTACCTGTGATCAGCTTTCTTAGGCATCCAAAACTTCAAAAATGTAAAATTGTTTCTTTCACTAAAAGCTGACCAAAGCACAATGGTGACAGCTATTTTATGTACATAGTAACCATTACTAAAAATACTTTTTTGTATATCTGGAAAGTAAACTTTATATTCATAATTGTAACTTTCTTGAAATTTGGTTTAGTAGTTTAGGCGGAATATGAAGCCAAGAAACAAACACCCATGCTAAAAAGAAAATAGAAGATATTTAAACGTTTTGTGTAAAACTAAAGATCAAGTTAATTAATGAATGAAATTGGGCGAGAGAGAGGAAATTTAGATCAAAACTTAAAAACATCACCAATATAATGAGTCGGATCGAAAAGTTGTTTTAAAAAAACTCTTATTGAAAATGCATTGTCTATATATGTCATTATATACATTTTTTCTTTATCTCGAATATTATTCGAGATGCTAGATCCCTTTAATTTTCAACCTTAAGTAAACTTCCACTCCCGCTAATGTCATATTAACATAACAATACGCTGTTATATCATGAACCACTTTTTTTGAAGCTTAATAACCATATATTATTTTCATTGAACTTTCACTGAGTGGGATACATGCTTATACGTTGTGTGACGTCAATAATTAGGTTTTAACATTCCAATTCGAATATGTTTATTTGATTTATGACATAATATGTACTATAACTGTTTCATTCAACACTAAATTTCATAATCGTTAACGGCTGAAATTGGGGAAGACTAGGGGTGGGATTCAAAATTTAAAATATTTTCTTTATTGTTAGTTACAGTAAAGTAGTAGTAAATCTTATAGAGCGTATATAATACACTAATTATCTCGTAACTCAAATATTAAGTGAGCTAGTTCTTTCTTGTGTTTTAGCCTTCGGTGAGCCCCACTTCTACTCATTTTTGTTTTGTAGAAATAAAATATAAATGGTAAATATAATGTAAATGGTAAAAAGAGAACAATAGTGTGTCGTACGACAGACTGGGATATCTCCTTACTTTACGAAGCTATTGAGTGACAGTTCCATATTTACCACATGTCTTTGTACTTGCCCTATTTCATATCAGGCAGTCAGAACAATAATTAACCCTTTATGTCCTTTAACATGATATACAACTATTTCAGTCCTTCTCATGTACCTTCACAAGATGAGAGTGTACTTGTGTGTGTGCTAGTGTGTGTGTGCTCCAATAACAGCAGAGGGTTGTGTCTATATTGTTTCTTCGGACAGAGCGCAATTGCATCCAGTTATTATTAATCTTTATAGCTGTTTTTTATTCAGGGCAGGAGAGACTTTTTTTTTGTTCTTGAATTATAGAGTTCTAGAAAACAGTCTCCTACAAAAGTAAGACTCTCTTGACGGATTTAAGACTCTTAAAAGTGGACGATTTTATTTATTTATGAATGATTTTATTTTTATAAACATGAACTTAAGTTGAAAGCTAATAAGCAATGGGTATTTCTAAAATCAAATTCCCGAATTGTGTTAACGTTCTGATTTTCGTTGTGCATGAATGAGGCACAATCATTTAGATGTTGTACCTAAAGCCCCTCAACAAGCGTTTAACATAAAAGTTCAACAGTCATTCGAAAAGAATCACTAAAAATATATATATATCTTGCAGAAAACAAAAGAAATAAATAAGGAGATACAAGCTTGTAATAAATTGCAAACTGTAAAAAAGAAAGAAGTGCTCTCTTGCCTCGCATGCAACTGTTGAGGCACGCAGAGCCACTCTTAACTAATACTTATGAATAAGCAACTTCTTTTTCGTGAACCCGTTTTTTATGTGTGCGGGTTTGTCTGAGTTGGTTATTTCATTATTCAGGCTATCATAATAAAATCATCAGTTATTTGTAACAAATAATCACGACAAGATTAAATTTGAATTATTCCATTCAGCCAATTGCACAACATAATTCGTATGTTGCTGGATGTGCAAGGGCAGATCTGGGAAACAGGTCTTAATAACAAGAAAAATATAAAGCCTTTCCACCAATTTCTTTATTCACGCACAAGGCCTTTTGGCACTAACGTGCCATCACTAACAAACAAACAACAAAGAAACATGCTTAGGCCAAGTGATGTATCCAATAATTACATTTTTAATACTTAACAAAATAGAATTACATACTAAAATCAATCTTACAAAACAGTCCTATTTTAATAATATTGAAATTGAAGTCAAACATAAAACGAACATATTATAGTTTAATTAATTAAAAATAGTGAAAGTCAAAAGACTTGGAATTATATCGTATTTATTTATAGATTCGAGATTGAATAAACTATTTTTCTCACATTATAAAGTTCTGTTGGAAGATCAGCCGACGTTAAGTAAACTTCCTGGGACAATTAATTATTACGCCATCTTGACTGGGACATACATGATAGCTAACCATCGTTAAACGTAATATGCGTGACATCAACGTATCCAAAAATGTATTCGGCTGTTAATTCTAAGTGTAGTACAGCACACGAAACCCAAAAACTATTATACTACATTCATTCTTAGGGATTGGAATACAATGTCAAACTGGCAGGTTGATAAAAACTAAGGACACAGAACACATCTAGGTTTTAAGAAAGGATTGGATAAATGATCCACCAATAATACTTTTGGCGAACTAACCTCCAAATAAAAGTGGATGAAGTGACACTGGTTTAGTAGTCATCTTTAGCCAGATAACCTTTACTAGGAAGGGATAGTACATGAAGCTATAGAAATAGTAAAGTGTCCTAATAACATCAATGGAGATTAACGAAACTTTCGAAGTATAACAAAAGGGAGATGAAATCTGAGAAGCCAGAACGTCGGAAAAAGCATTTGATGGCACCTGCAGGGGAAGGAAGACACGTGAATAGTAAAGAAAATCCCTAAATCTCATAGAGAGCCCAAAGGAAGTCATCTAATGAATCGTTGGTCAATAGCAACAGTATAGTTCACAAATACATTAATATTAATCAGCATAGTTCTTGTATTTTTTGTAATACTAAAACTGTTATTGATTTGCCGCATTCAATTATATTCTGTTATTTATAATTAAAAAAAGAAAGAATAAAAACAAATAAAGGAGCGTCACTTGAGTCTTCATATTTTTTTAGTCTAATATATCCTTATAAGCCAAAATATAGGGCTGAATATTTCCGATAACTCAGGATTACGACTATTTCTTAACGGTGAGAGAAAAAAAAATTATTACTTCTTGAGCACTAATTTTTTTTCGAAATAATTAACACGCATTGATCAAAAAATGTAATTTAAATCCATTTCAATTAGATTTCTTTTCTTTTTTTGTTATTATAATAAAAGGAGCGATATTGTTAGTATGAGGTTTTCATATTTTCAATGTACAACTGAAGAACCCTTCATATTATACAGAGAGCAAAATGAATAAAATTCCACACAACTTGGGGGAAAAAAGCAAAAAGCCTATTCCAGAAAGAAATAAAAAACAGAAATGGAATAAGCAGAAAGAAAAATATTATGGCAAAAGTGAAGGGCCTGTAGTTTCGTGAATGAAAATTCATGGAAAGCTCGTTCCTGCATTCCATTACCACGCCACTTTAACTAGTTGATTCTCCTCGGAGAAATGACAGAGTATAACCAGTGAATTAACTAAATACATTCAAATCTTATTAAATAATAAATTATTTCTTGGTACACAAGTCGAATGACACCCAGAAAAAAAAAGGAATGCTTATTTATTTAATAAAGAACGCTTCAGTTGTTTACGATTATTATTAATCACCAACTGGTGCAAAAGATTCCATTTATCAATCAATGCCCGGTTATTGACAGTGGTTGATAGTTAACTCAATCAAAACCAGTAAATAAAGCTCAATTCACTGTATATATAATAGAAATCTATTAACCAAATTACATATGGACATGCCAAGTATTCTACAAGATTAAAGATTTCGCTAAAAACAGGTTGTAGTGTCAAATAACAAAAAAATTGCTGGTCAAGAGATCTGGCCGTTAAGCTAGAATGACTGACATACTGTGATATAGAATAGAATATAAATATAGAATAAGGAGTTGCTTTATTGAGTAAACTCTCCCTTGCTCACTCAGAAAATAATAAGAGAAGACTAATAACGGTGAGGCAGCATTGCTGCTAAAGAGGATGTTATAAAAAAATAATTAAAATATTATTCATATAAATAAGTAATGCAATTTATTATTTGGATGCCTATTTGGAATAGTGTTACAAGAACAAGTGTTCACGTCAAGCATCCAATTTTTTAAGTCCGATATTCGTTCCATACAAATTCTGTGAAACGTAGTCATTTCATTCAGAAATGAGATTCTGGAGCTCATACTTTTTTTACAGATTTTCCACCCCACTCTCATAAAATCACCTGCAAAAAGGCATCGTTACCTCATTTGAAGTCCCGAATGAGCTTCGTTTGGAATTAGGATTAATTCGGTTGCATGTCTAAACCATTGATTGAACCATAAACCCACGTCTTCATCACTGAGATTAAAAAAGCCAATCCCAATACATTGATGGAATTAAACACATTTTATGTACTGCATGCAACCTGCAGGAACAGTCGACAAACAAATGGCTTCGAAGGACACTCGTCATTTTCTAACTATGTAAAACACTAGTTGAACCATAGTGACATTGAGCTAAATATGTATTTCGCCTCATCAAAAAGCATCATAGACAACAGATCATATTGTTACGAACATTAAATACATGAAAAATTAAACAGAGATAGTCATATATTTGGGCAGTGCAAGGTGGAACAAAGAAGCCGACAGAGAATCGAGTTCGTTCGAGTCCTGTTCTGGAAGGGTCTGGGCCGTCCCTTTGATCTTTTGCCGCCAATCTATATAAGACACTCTGGTCGACCCTAGTCAGTTTTACTGATGTTCTCATGAGCTCATATGTGCGTTCAGTGCAACAGTGGAACTTAGTGCAGTGCGGTAAAGTGTTTTAATGTGAAAAACAGTGTTGTGCCGTGACTGTAAGCAACAGTATAGTGCCGCGTTAAAGGACAGTGCAGTGCCGTCTTTTTGTGTACTTCTGTAACCGTGAATGAATTATTGGACTGTGTTATAACAAGAAGAGTGACGCTATCAGCGCATTCTGTGAGTAGTAATTAAGAACAATTAACCAAGTGTGTAGTGTATTGTAAGTAAATGTGCAGTGATAAAAACTGTGAAGCTTGTGTGTGTTTAATTTTGAAATCCAAAAGAACTCTTATAAACAACGTTTATTACTGATTTCGTAATAAAAACGTAAGAATATGTTAAAGCCACCTAATAAAGGCGGATTTTAATAAAATGGTCTCTCCTTTGTCATCCGTGCTGGCTAGAGGAGATGAAAAATGTGAATGTTTATTTACAGGCATTTAACTTCATGTAATATGAAATATGAATTATGAGGAGGTAGCTTATTGGCACGGGATTGTACTAGGCAGAAGCTAACTTTCAAATGTAGAGAAGACTCTAGTGGTACATCAAGGATTATAGGGCCAGCAAAGCAAGTACGTATTGTGGGACATATGTTATATTATGTTTGGCTAAAATAATTGCTCTTTGTGAATTGGTGTTGAAGCATTACGCGTAATTCTATTTCATCAATAACATTGTAAATTTAAGCCGAACTCGTGGCTTGTCACGCGATATGATACTTACTGGGAATGATTTAAAGTCCAACGGGTTTTTAATCATAATTCATTACCGATATATTACTATGAAAGGTATAGATAAGTAAATTAGAACAAAAAAATATTCATGATGAATGCATTCTTGTAAACAAGGTCGAAATTATACAATAACACACATATATTATTTGCAAATTTACAGGATGGATATTTAATAACTGCTCATTTAAACCGGAATTTAACAGTTTAGAACAATAATTTATTTATTTCTAAAATAACAGAAAATAAAAGGGTGGTATCCTGTAGATAACCCGTCCCAATTAGCCTCAGTTGCAATAAGTGGACGTTAATAAATAATAATAAAATTTATAATTTTATAATAAAACAGAAAACGTGTTAATTTTTAATTCAATTAAAATTGTTGGTGCAGTAATAAACCAAGGTGCTGTTATTGAATGCAAATTAGGAAAATAAATTGACATTAATATGCATACCCACTACTATCTAATATACTAACCAAAAAGTATGACAAATAATGGAATAACTAAATCTTAAATAACTGCCAACGTACATGCAGTTTATTATTTTTATCAATGCATTATTCAAATTTAACCTCACTTTTATCCCATTAGGGATATTATTTATCATTCATATAAGCTTTTAAAAATATTCTAGCGACCAAAAACAATGGCATGTTTATAAAGAGTTAGTGTACTCTCTCTCTCTCTCTCTCTCTCTCTCTCTCTCTCTCTCTCTCTCTCTCTCTCTCTCTCTCTCTCTCTCTCTCTCTCTCTCTCTCACACACACACACACACACACACACACACACACACGCGCGCGCGCACACACACAGACACACACATATACACACACACACACACATATATATATATATATATATATATATATATATTATAAAAGTTGTTAATCAATTAATACTAATGTTTCTGGAATCTGTTCAATAAATAAAAGAAAGTTTATAAATATCAAGGGGCTTTCCATTCATGAGTTGGTATTACTTATACAGTTTATTAGAGTATATAACCTTTCATTTAAAATATTTTATTTTTTATGTTATTGTGTGGTATTTTAAACTTGTTTGTTTATTATTTATATACGACAAATATTATCTTAATAATTTAAATATTATGTCATCAGTTTGATAATAAAATGCGATAGTGATATATATTAACTATTTGGGATAAACATGTTCTTCAAATTAATACATATCTTAGATTTAATTTTTTATTGGCTAGTTTCACTTGTCAAAACTAAAGCACAATATATTTGTTTTTCTTTAGGTCGACGTATAAGTTATTTCAATCACTTTTTCAACAGTGTGTTTGTTCAGCTCTTGGGCAGAGGGAATAAATAGATGAAATTGTCAAGAAATGAAATCATTATTTCAAACCTGGATTGGAAAAGATATTAGTTTGTTGATAAGAGGTACCTCATAGAAGAGGACAGGCTGAATTAATATAAAAAGAAAATATTAAAACGACGATAGAAAAGCAAAAACAGAAAATTACAGAAGAAGTGGCTTCTGTGAGTGAGCTTTATTGATGGCATCATTAAAACCACAGAAGAATTAAGATTTTAAAAACGTTTTTATCATAATCTATTAAAAAAACAAACTAGAATCAATGTTAATACGTCACCTACCTACGTATTTAAGTTTCAGTATAAATATTGTTTATTAATTTTGAACGGGCCTAATTTTAGTTTTCTTCTTTTTAGAATCGGAGTATTTTTAAAGCATTTTCGAAAATCGTATCAAAAGGAAACCTCAACAGCCGAATTCCCTGAACGAAAACTAACACTTCTGAAATGTGTTATGCATTACCTAGTGTTTTTTAGCATTACCACGACAACGTTATGAAGGTTTTCTTTGTTAATTATGGACATAATTTTGTATTTTTTTCTATTATGGAATTTGATTACAGGAAATTAATATTTAAAGCCTTTAGGGTGTTAAAATTTTTATATAAATAAATATACGAAAAGATTGACAGAGTAGCACACACACAACCACTTATTTTAATAGAAGTCAATTAAAGAAAGTTTCAAATAATTCCATCATTAGGCCAGTCTATAAATCTGAATTCCCATAAAACTAAATTTTGTGTGTTGTGAAGTGATCGATATTTTTTATCAAATTCGTAAACTCGAGTTCTTAAATAAATAGGAATAAGAGACGGATAAATCTGGAGATTCTTACAGGCTTGATCATTTACTTCTGAACAAAACTGTGGTGGCAAACACATGTTCCTTTGTTAAGGATATGTAAAACAGATGTTCGCTTATCTTATATAGTTCAGTTAATAAATGTTGCTCGTTGAGACAGCACGTGTTGTTCCTTATTCTACATGGTGTCAGTTGTAAACTGATAAAGGTGATGGCGATTTCACCAGAGATGTTGAAGGACATTTTGTCCTCTGTGCTGGTATGCGAAGCGGCAATTCTTACCTGGTAAAACCTCCAGATATATTTGATGTACAGGATCCGCAGTCATGGAGTGCCTGGATCAAGCTGTTTGGCATGTTCCGTTCGGCGTCTGGTCTATCTGCTAAATCGCAAGATCAACAGATTAGTATGTTCCTTTACTGTATGGGACCAGACGCTGAGAAACTGCTGACCTCTATTGGGATGAATATCGAAGCTAGGACTTCATATGATGCTGTTGTGAAGCAGTTTAATGAATATTTTGCAACTAAGAAAAATATATTTTATCATAGGGCAATTTTCCTAAAAAGAAAACAGTTTGCTGATGAAAGGGTAGATGAGTTTATTAATGACCTCCATAAAATGTCGGAGAGATGCGAGTGGGCTTGCAGTGATTGTGAGAGTTGAAAATATCACGAGGATATGATACTGCTTAAGCTAGTTACTGGTATTCGGGATCAGCAGCTGTCATCTTCAGATTCAGGAAGGTCTGACCCTTACTAAAGCCAAAGAGATGGTTAGGCAGTCAGAAGCAATAAATTCTCAAAAATAATTGTTTAACAGAGATTCTGGGGAGGTTATGGACGCTAGGCGAGAAAATCGAGCGTCTAAAGACGCTGGTAATCTAACCACATTTTCCAAGGTTACTTCCAGATGTGGTCGATGTGGGTCTTTAAAGAATCATTCTTTTGAAAATTGACCTGCACGTGGTAAAATATGTTTTCGATGTGGCCTTAAGAACCACTTTTAACTTTTCTGTGGCTCAAAACGTGATGTAAGACAAATAGAATCAGCTGTTCAAATTAACCAAGATCATTGCCTTAGCTCTATTACGGTGGGAGAAAGCGTTGCTTGGGGCATTCGAGTTGACCCTTTTACTATCCAGCTGTTGGTTAACGGTCGCCATTTTGTACGCTTTAAAATAGATACAGGTGCAGATGTCCGTTGTATAGGTTACAAGGATGCAGAACGCCTTGGATTAGAAATGAGGCCCACAAAAATTCGTTTGAATGGTCCTGATAATACTAAGATGAAAGTAGTAGGGGTTTCGAAGGTTAAGCTTGAAACAGGGGGAATGTCGCATTCTGAGGACTTGTTTGTTTTAAACTGCCAGAATGAGCCACTTTTAGGAAGAGATGGTATAATCGCATTCTCCTTGTGCCAAATAAATGAAGTTTCATTATACATAAGAGCAAAATTCCCCAAATTATTTAATGGATTAGGAAGCTTTGGTGAACCTTATTATATTAAATTAAAGAAAAATGCAAAGCCCATTGCAGTTGTTACCCCTCGCAGAATTCCTGTAAGCTAAAGGACCAAAGCCAAAGACAAACTTGATCGTATGGTAAAGAACGGTGTTATTTCTCCGATTACGGAAGCAACTGAATGGTGCTCTCCTATAGTGGTAGTGCCAAAGAAATCAGGCGATGTTCGGCTTTGTGTGGATTTCACTGCTCTTAATCAATACGTGGAAAGAGAGCGTTTAGTTTTACCCTCTGTTGAGGAAACATTGGCTCAGATTTCTGGCGCCGGGTACTTTTCGAAACTGGACACAAATAGTGGCTTCTGGCAGGTGCGATTAGATGAAAGAACGGCCAAACTTACAACCTTTTTTACGCCTTTTGGAAGATATTATTTTAAGCGCTTACCCTTTAGCATTTCTTCAGCCCCTGAACATTTCCAACGAAAAATGCTTCAGGTATTGATGGGAATGGAGGGAGTTGTCAACTTGATAGACGATATTTGTGTTTTTGGGAGAACTAAAGAGGAACATGATGTTAGGCTTGATATGGTACTTGAAAGGCTGACATTTTGAATTAGGTGTAACACTGAACCCTACCAAGTGCGAATTTTCAAAGTCTAGAATAATATTTCTGGGGCACATAATCGATGATGGGAAGGTATTGCCAGACCCAGAAAAAACCAAGGCAATAAAAGAGTTTCCCAGGCCTAAAAACCAAAGTGAGCTGAGACGATTTTTAGGAATGGTAAATTATATGATGAAATTTTTCCCAAATCTTTCTAAACAGCTTAAGCCTCTTAATGATCTTTTATTTTCAAAAAATGAGTGGCATTGGTCTCAAAATCATGAAGAAGTTTTTGTTTCAATAACAGATGCATTGCTTAAGGATCCGGTTTTACACCTTTATGACCCTAATTTGGATACACGGGTCTGTGCTGATTCTTCCAGTTTTGGTTTAGGGGCTGTCATCGAACAAAAAGTAGATGAAAGTTGGAAACCTATCCAGTTTGCTTCACGTATGTTAAACAATGCGGAAACCAGGTACTCACAAGTTGAAAAAGAAGCTCTTGCCCTAACGTGGGCTTGTGAGCGTTTTTCATCCTACATAATAGGAAAAAGCATCATCTTAGTCACTGATCATAAGCCTCTCTTGCAAATATTAGGACAGAAACCTTTGTCTGTTCTCACACCTAGGCTGCAAAGATTTCGAATAAGGTTGATGCAGTTTGATTATAAAATGCATTTTGAATCGGGAAAAACGTTTTTGGTTCCTGACACGCTCTCAAGAGCCCCAGTCAACGCCGGTACCCAGAAGGTTACAGATGTTTTGAATGATGAGTTAGATATGTTTGTAGGTGCAATAATGTCATACTTACCTTGCTCAGATTCTAAATTAGAAGCTATTAGGAAAGCTATAGCAGAGGACAATTTGAGTTGCACCATTAAACGTGCTATTTTGAGTGGGGACTGGTCAAGTTTGCGCCAAACAGAATTTTACACCGAACGAGGAAATTTAGCTTGGGTCAATGACCTGATTTTACGAGGGACGAGGATATATGTTCCTCATGAACTAAGAAATGAAATACTATCACAAATTCATAGTGGCCACCTAGGTGTAAACAAGTGTATGGCCCGTGTAAAGGAATCTGTTTGGTGGCCTGGTATTAGCTCAGATGTAAAGAAGATGGTAGAGACTTGTCATAAGTGTCTCGAACATAGAGCTAATCCTGTAGAACCATTAAGGCCACAACCCATTCCGGACAGGCCATGGGAAGTTGTTGGAGCTGTTATTTTAAAGCATAATAAAAAAATGTATCTTTGCATTCAAGATTATTTTTCAAAATTTATTGAATTAATTACAATAGATTTAACTGGAACTGCATTCATAAAAAACGCTTATTTATCTATTTTTTCGCGACATGGAATCCCAAAGATTCTTAGATGCGATAATGATACTCCTCTAGTATCGGCTGAAATGATAAAATTTTCTGAAGAGTTAGGTTTCCGAATTATCACATCAAGTCCACATTTTCCACAGTCTAATGGTCAAGCAGTGAGGGCGGTTCAGATATGCAAAAATATTCTGAATAAAAATAGTGACCCTTATTTAGGACTTTTGGCTCACCGAGCCACTCCATTGGAATGTGGCAATTCACCAGCCGAATTGTTGTTTGGGAGGAAAATTCGGACTACTCTGCCTGTCTTGCCTGAGAAGATGAATCCAGGTTGGTCTAACCTTGACAAGTATAAAGAGTCATATAATAGAGGAAAACAGAAAACAAAATTTTATTTTGATAGACGTCACAGAGCAAGAGAACTTCCGATCCTCGAACCTGGTCAAATAGTTTGGATTACAGATCTGAACCGTTATGGGACTGTGGTTAAAAAGTGTGTCACCGATAGAGACTATGTAATAAAATCGGGAAGTCGAACATTCAGACGAAATAGAAGATTTTTGGTGCCATCCGACAAGCATTTGGTCATAGATTGGAGTCCCTATCCGCCATACAAAACCATTTCGGATAAAAATGGAAGTGGAGTTGTACCTTTAAGTGGTGAAGATTTAGCGAAAACCCCGGGTAGAGAGGTGGGGAAGAGGAAGGAATATGTGGAGACCCGGAGAATGAGCACGGTACTGAGGGGAATGATGGACAAGAAGATTCGGGGAAAGAAGACTACACAAAGAGGAATCTTGAAGATGGATCAGGTCATAGTGCTGAAGGCTATACAACAAGATTCGGGAGAAAAGTAAAACCTCCGAAGAGATTCAAGTAATCTTCTTCTGGAGCGAGAAGGGAGGATGTGGTGGTAAACACATGTTCTTTGTTAAGTTTATGTAAAACAGATGTTCGCTTATCTTATATAGTTCAGTTAATAAATGTTGCTCGTTGAGACAGCACGTGTTGTTCCTTATTCTACAAAAACTGAAATATTAGTACTGATCCGATGAAACGATACAGGGTATCTCTGCATTGATTTATCATAAATAGACAATATCATATTTAAAGTAGAATAAACAAAGTGTATAAAAAGAACATTGTAGTAGAATGTGGAATAAATTGAGTTGCAAATACGATGATAAAATTATGGTCTTCATAAAGGCGCCCTTTCCAGGGATGGATTTTATTGGCTGCAATGCGTTATTAAACCCTATGTATTGTCCAATAAACCCTTGTACGGGAACAAGCAATTTTATCAAATCGTTTTACCTCTCTGTAGACATTATCCAATATTGGATACCTGCAAACCAGTCTTCCCGTATCTATTGCATCAAATAACTCTATTATGGGATACTTCATGCCTTTACAAAGCCGTTCTAATTACATAAACCTTTTCCAATGTTGCCAATGTCTGAAAACATTCTTTCTAAGCATTTACAAAGTACTGCTGACGATGACAATTGAACACAGTCCATTGAATCAGCTTTAGAAAATTTATATGAAGGTATATTGTCATTATGTGGGAGATTTATACTCAGAGGACTGGGGTAAAATCCACATCGTGGGAAAATCCAACCCATGTGAAGTTTGTAGTTGAGACTTATGTTAAGAGGAATTTAAAAATTTACAATTTTAGAGCTTCTTTTATAATAAATTTAACTTTAATAATATTAGGTTTTTATGAAGCAAAGTATGGTCAGTTATCATCTTTTCATCTCAATACATCTTTACATTATTTTTTCCCAGTCATTTTCAGGGATTATAGCGGTAATAAGGAATCTTTCTACCATGCCGAATTTCTCTGCTAGAGCTTGATGGTGTACTTTTGCCACGTTGTTGTTCATTTTAAATATTCGGACACAACATGTCCACATACATCCGAAATGTATCAAATGGACTAAAAAGCGTTGATGCATAGTCTACACTTCTCTGAGGCACTTCTGTTCATGAGAAAAAGACGTCTGTATAATCTGGTGGCAAACACTTGGGCTTTGATAACAGAATTGAAACTTTCTGCTATTATAACAACTTTCCAGACGTCAGGCATCCAACGGAATAAGCCAAATCTACCTCCGAGACAGTAAGGGCTATGGAATTCTTTACCTTACCATTCCTAAAGAAAATGGGATTCATCTTTAACTTCAAGAGTTAAACATTTCAAGTATAAGGCTGTAAACCCTTCATAAGTTTAACCAGTTCTTTAATGATGAGACCATCACTCATTATGTAATGTCTCAGGTTTACTTCCTGAGACTAACATAGATTTCGAAGGTGAAGGAGGCCTTGCTCTCGGTAAATACAGCCTTGCCATGGATGAAATCGGATGGTGCATTACGGTTTTTGTCATCTCTGTTCTTATGAGTCTATCGAATTTATCAAAAGTAGTGAGAGACCATTTCATTTTCCAAAACCATCGCGGATGTATTCAGTGCTTTTATTTTATATCGGCTAGAAAGACAGCTGTTAAATATAAGACGAAAGCGCTTAATAAATTCCTTTTTTAATTGGTCTTTTACATATTTTCTCGATATTGGCAGGTGCTGTTGAAAATCAAGATATTCGTATGACTCAATACTTTCTAGTTGGTGAATGTAGATTCCATCAGAAATAGTTATATTATCTGAAGTCATTAACTGACCTCGTGAAATATGCAGGCCTACCCAAAAGACAAGCCTGCAGAATCACTATAATTCTTTATTAGGTCTAAAATGGTTTACTTCTGGGAAGGTGTCTTTGTATAAATCTTCAGGTCATTCTGAAGATTTAAAAGTTCGTCACTCAGGAGCTGCGTAAACTAAGCAGATTTCCCACGTGCTGGTATATCACACTTGTGATCTTATCTCAACACATATTTTCTATTTCTATTTAAAAAACCGATGAGCAACATGGGACAGGGGGGGGGGGTTAGGGGCCTCAAGGTACAAATAATTCGTTTAATACTTCAGTTACGTTAAAATGCATAGAACAGAAATTTAAGAATCAATAGTTGAACAATACTGGCATCATAATAGTTTACGATCCAATTTTTTATAACGGAGATATTATAAATTTTCGAACCTCCGCCCTCCAATCCCCGACAATTCCAAGGTCGCCTCAATAACAAATATGATCTTTAGTGTAGACTGAAAAGGTTAAATATCAAGCGTGCCATGGATCAAGTTAACCTTCTCGAAACAAGAACCTAAAATCCTAATTGATGACGACTTCACGCAAGGAATTTGCATGTTTCTCGCATAATAAAGGACTTATGAAAACAATATCTGGTATTTAAGCTTAGAATAAAGTAGCCCATGATATAACAATTATTGATGATGTGAAATGAGTAGGAGTGGTGGGGATTTACTAAATGCTGAAAACTAAAAAATTCAAATATGTCGGTTAATATTCATGATAGAGAAAATTTGTGTATAACAACATTAAGAGGTAATGACGTATGCAATAAGATTTAAAGTGTAGAATTTTTCGATCAAACACATAATAACAAATATTTTTCGTATTTTGAAATTGCTCACATTGCAACATCCCCCCCTCCACCCAGTCCAATTTCAGCCATAGACGAACTTGATCTTTAGTTGTTTTTTTATTTAAAATTGACTATTAACCTCTTTAGTAAACTGAATGACTAAGCAATAGAACACATCGCTGCCCATGTTGCCAGAAAGCTGTAAAACTTATTGTACTAAATACGCGTACAGGAAATGTAAATGGAAAGGACTTATTATAGCCTTGCAATGAACAAAATATTTCCCAAGCAAAGCTATCTCAGTAATGATACTTAATAATGATGAATGCTATTAAGATTGAGATTAATAACGTCTACTGTATATTTAACAGAGCTGATAGATTGATCAGGATATCTATTCATTTTATTCTTCAAGATTAAAAAGTTTATTTTGGTTACTCTATATTCTGGTATAAACCCCTAACACTGAGACAGGGAACTGTAAATATATTGTGCATAGTAAAGCCTTGCAAATAAAGAATCATCATTCTGCATCCAATTGATTTCCAGAGCTGTCACCCGGCGGTATGCATCTTAGCTAGTAATATATATCATTCTAAAACTAATATTTTAATTACACAATTGTTTATTATTCAATAGTAGATTTCTATATTAATAACGTTTATCCTACTAGTTGTTTTCTTAAAAAAAAAACTAATTATTATTATTTTACAACTATGATTTATAATAATTATATGTATTTATAATTAATTTGAGTTTCCCGAGTTCTTCTTGATAAGCCATAAAATCTGCTTTCCTTTTTATGAACAAGTAAACAGGGCCTGGAGTTTATTCACTCTATTGTGCTGGCAACTGAAATATCGACCTCCAGTATAGAAGAGATAAATAACTCTTCACCCCGGAGAGGGGGCGAATGAATTGGAAGAAAAAAGAAAAGAAAACGTGATAAAGAAAAAAAATTATTTTACAAGGCCGTAAAAAGAACTCCCTCTCTGCAATATCTTTTTTAAGATACGCAAAGATTAGTTATTTCATTAATTTCAGAATAGCATGAAAATTTAATATTAAAACTAAAGCAGCTTAGCATATATATATATATATATATATACGTACATGAATGCAAACAATTTATTCACCACAACACTCACTATATAATATATCCTTCTGTTACAATCCGGCTATTTACTCCAGAGGCCCCTTCGTCACCAACCTATCCTCCAGTAATTAGACTGCAGAATGAAACCATTTTCACTCTACAATCTGATTTCGTTCATGCACTATTTCGAACTCGCATTCCCGAACGAACGTTTTATATTTTATATTATAGATATTTCTTATAGCATTTAAGTCAATTGTAGTATTCAAATCTTCTACAACGTTCAGTTCACTTTGATAAAGGTAATAAACTGCACTAATACGTCGGCAAGCTGAACCAGTTTTATTTAAACCTTAGTGGCCGACAACTACATAACATAAGGATAGCTCCAACAGCGGCCATCACTAAGAATATTTAAGCCTAAATTATTTTCTATTAGCAGATTTCCCTTAAGGAAAATCAGCTATTAAGGTCGTACTCATGACGCGATTTTCGAAAAATTTCTTCAAATGTCCATCGTCAGGAGATGACGAAAATGAGGTCCGTTCAAAATTATATATATATATCAGTTAACGCTCTAGCGGTCGCAATTTTTGTTTGATCATTACGAAAGTCGATATTTAACCATTTTATGTAAAAAGACAGTTCAAGTTCGTTAATGGCTGAAATCGGACCAGTGGGAGGGGGGTTTAAGCGAGGGAACTTTCAAAAATTCAAAATATCTCCGTTATTATGCATGGGATCGAAAAATTGTATAGAATCAATCTTATTGCAAATTACATTTACTATAACAATTGTTATATACTTTTATTCTCGATTTTGAATATTAATTGTGATATTTGCATTTTTATTATGTATGTGGGAAATGTGGTCGGGTATTGATAGAATTAGTTCGGCCGTTTTCGTAACTGTTCGGATCTGGTGTAAAAAATTTCTATCCTTAGCCGTCGTTTTAGCTTTTACTTTGTGAGATTTATGCAAATACGTTCTGTTCACCCCCCTCCCATTCTTTAGTTCTTGGACTACTAAAATTTGAGTTATTAAAATATAAATTATTCTTACAATTCAGAAGCCGTTAGGAATTTACTAAAATTAACTGAATGATTTCTCATTATCGTTTGTATTTATCCACTGTGGTATTGTGTTACCAGTATGCAGATTTCTCTATTGTAAAACTTCACGTGGAAAATCTGCTTAGTTTACGCAGCCCCTGCGAGACGGACTTTCTTAATTTAAATGTCGTGGTAACGTCGTTGTCCCACCGAACGAGTCATACGATGAAATATTAATGATACTACGTTCATACTCTTGTAAGGAAATCCTAACGTGGAATATTACCTTCCTAAAAACCAAGAATATCACTCAGATTTACTATAAATTCATTCGATCTCCTTTAGTGAAAGGAGAGATAAAAGCTGCTAATATGGTGAGACGGACCATGTGAATGGAGGCGTGATTAGGTTAATGAAGTTTTGTAGCGATCAGCTGGCGATGGCCATCATTACCGACTTGCTGGCCTAATGGTTTCAACATAATCCCAGCCGAATCCTTTTAATACCTATAATCCCACCCTACAATCCCCACTAGTCTGCTCGCCCACACAATCCCGGACTATTATTTTCTTGTTTTACATCTACTGGGCTCTGATCAGCTTAAGCCCCACGTCTATTAAGCTTGCTTATACCCAATCCTGCATTTCCGGCTATGATAAACAATCTACTCTACTGAATTATACTACGTTTTATTATTTATTTTCCCATAGGTGAATCGGAATAAATTTCTCATTGAACTTTCACTATAAATTAATTTCCTAGATAACAAATTACATAAAAAAGTCCGTCACTCAGGGGCTGTGTAAACTAAGCAGATTTCCCACGCGAAGATTTACAATAGATAAACAGGGAGGACAACCGTGAATGCTCAGTAAATGTACAATACAAGGCTGAATTGTAAACAAACAGACAAGCCAGCCTGATAGTGCTGCATAGATAGACCGGAAAGACAAACAATTAATGAAATATATCTGCATATAACATATTAATTTTATTGAAAACAATTTACTAAAGCTAGTGGTGTAATTCATAATAAATCGGAATCAGTTTTATCTCAATCACTCAAATTTTAGTATTCCAAAAACAAAATTTCATATATCTCACAAAGTAAAAGTTCAATGAAAACAATATTCGGTATTTAGGCTTCAATTAATATCTTTTATTATACAACAGAGCATTGTTTATGTAACTCTAGTAGAAGTGGGGGTTTACTGAAGGCTGAAAACTGTGAAATGCAAATATCTGGGTTATTACATTATTTATAGTGTATTTAATTTTCAAGACGAATTATTCTATACACTTTTTCGATCCGACCTATAGTAATGGAGATATTTCGAATTTTCAAAATTCTCCCCCTCTAAACCCCCCCCTCCCGCAGGTCCGATTTCAGCCATTAACGAACTTGATCTTTCTTTTTGCATGAAACGATTAAATATCAAGTTTGGTACCGATCAAACAAAAATTGCGACCGCTAGAGCGTTAACAGACAAATATATATATATATATATATATATATATATATATATATATATATATATATATATATATTGTCTGTTAACGCTCTAGCGGTCGCAATTTTGAACGGACCACATTTTCGTCATCTCCTGGGTAGGATCGATGGACATTTGAAGAAATTTTTCGAAACTCGCGTCATGAGTACGACCTCAATAGCTGATTTCCCTTAAGGGGACGGGAATAGGAAGAGGACATTTGGGTACTTTCCTGTTATCTGGTACCTGCGAAAAAATTCTTTCCTGTTATCTGGTACCTGTGAAAAAATTAATCAAACAATAACAACAAACATTGATTAATCAAATTAATCAAACAAAAACAACAAACATTTATTACTCAAATTAATCAAACAATAACAACAAACAATGATTACATCTGAGTTTCGGGTGGCCAGAAGTCACGAATTGCTTCTAACAGTGCTTCGAAAACATCGCAATCACCGACCAGCTTGCGCCACATAAACTCTGCCAAATAAGACTCTAAATGATGACGTGCAGTGCCTCGGTGCTTCTTGTTGCGCCACTTACCGTTACGGATGGCGACCTTCTTGCGGCAAGAGTTGACGTTGCATTTCCAGTAGATGCTTGTGCTGAAGTAAAGCTTCATCTTATGATTGTTCGGACAAATTCGTTCGGCTGGCAAGATACCCTTTTCTTGGAGGAACGCGACGGCCTCCTCTTCGGTACGTGGCAAGTCAAAAATCTACATGCTAAGCAACAAATAATCAAAATATCACCTGGTTCCTATAAACAGCTGATTTAAAACATTCAGCAAGCTACATAAACAGGGTGGAGAAAGACAAAAAAAAGTTAGTTTGCAGGTACCAGATAACAGGAAAGAATTTTTTTTTAATGTGTACCGACATTTGTAATTTAATTTATCCATAACTTCAAAATTGATTCTATTATAACAATCAAAGTGATATCCAAGAATATTTTAGCAATAAATATTGTACCCAGGAATTTATATTAATTATTATTGGATGTTGTCATTTCATAGAAATGTTTTGATTTCGGAATATCTGGATGTAATCATTACATTGATATGTTGTGTATTCTTAACCCCATTTTAGGATTGAATTGTTTTATATATATATATATATATATATATATATATATATATATATATATATATATATATATATATATATATATATATATATATATATATTGGATGTATATGTGTGTTTAATACACTAGTAACTTTTAGATTTAATGAAATATGTGTCATGTCCACTACTTAGTGGAATTTGCAGGCTTTGATGCGTATGCATAATTCATCCGGGTAATTCACAGCACGCATGTTCAATGTAAATTAGGCTCACGTGAACCAAGGTAAATTATATCAGGCCTCCTTTCCTCAGGGACCGGACAATCGGTAACAAGCTGAGCTAAGTGTTATTCATGGAAGCTTTCTCTTATGTGACCGGCTCTACAGTCCCTCAAGGACCGGGCCTAAGTCTACCTCTCACTCCATTCGTCTTATTTTTTCTAATATTGTAACTGCAACAGCATGTGTAGTATAACTAACACAACTGGAGAGCTGAGGTTCACAAAGCTTTAGAAAGGCTATGCTTTTTTATCCAAAAGACAAATGCACGCAAAGGTTTTTGTTGTGATTGCGTTTATTGAAAATTAATCTCATAACGCCATATAACACGAAAAAAAGGTTTTCTGAAGTTTATATGTAGATTCATTTTTTTTTTCCACAATTGGTAAACGAGTCATAAAAAATAATAACATGGCTTCATGTACCTATGGGTTCATTTATCTTAGGTTGGTCTTTCTTGGCTTGGAAAGGGGATTCTGTGTCGAAAAAAAATAGACAACGAACCTGATGCAAAATGAGGTAATCAATTACTAGGAAATACAAAGAAAAGTAAAGTTTCCTTTTGACTCTGTTTCTTGTTTATAGGAGATAACTCTTTTTGAAATAACACTTTTAATTTAAGTAAATGATAAATGTAAATATTCGTACCTCCCTCGGCAAGGATTCTGATCCCAAAGATAAAGTTGATTTGTTATTTCACACATCAACTACTAAACTAATATTTCAAAATTTAATTATAAAAACCTAGCTTGTTAATGAAGTTTTTATTCTACGACAAAACTATTAATAGAAATAGTAATTCATTTTTGGATTGTTATAAAATGTATTATTACATAAATTTTTATCACTTACAATTTTATAGCAGACATTTTTTTAGGCATTTTAAATTACTGTTAAACTTTAAATTTGATCCGGATTTGAAACAGCTTTAAAGTATAATGAATATTCGGTCCAGGATAAAATGAAATACAGGAATGTTTCCTGGAACACGATCCAGGAATGTTTTCCTTAATGTCATATGCATTAAATAATTACATAGCCAAGTTAATCCCTTATGTAATGTTCTTGAATCCATATGAATGAAAACAAATATTTTTTTCAAGGCATTGACTCATTTTTGTTCCACCTGAAGTTATCAATTGGTTGAGGAATTGTGTAATACAACTCCCCTAATTCGTTTTGTATTATTTTTATCTTATAGCAGGAAGAGGGAAAAAAATGGCAACACTTTCACAGTCACAATTTATTAAAGCGACAGAGAGCTTTCGATGCAGTGTAACATCATCAGTGTCCTGTTGACACACAAAAAATGCACAATGCACCGTAGCTTATCTTATAGCTTTTGATGACACAGTGCTCAAATATTCTTCAATACTTTATGGCAAGGTCCTGAATAAAAACAGATGCTCCTATGCAGACTTTACTTCATAATAGTCCTATGTGTTGCGTAGCTCATATACCACCTATTATGGAGCCTATTCCTTTTCTATAAATAATAAAAATACATTTATAAAATCCCAAAGGTAATTAAAACATATATAAGTAATAAATAAAGATAAACTTAATTAACGATACAAATAAAATTTATTAAATATCTCTTCTTACAGTTTCATAAATTCAGTTTCTTACAAATGTAACCTACTAATTTTTCCCATAAGGGAGGATGGGGAGGGGCCTGAGATTTACGAAGAATGTTACTACTATCTTTATATCGAGTATCTTCCCATCAAACCTAAAAATCGATCAGTTTCACGCCATACTTTAAAATAAATTATTTTGTTTCAAGAAATTATTTCATGAAAAATAGTGTGTAGGTTTTAGTTTCCGTTTTAATATCTTGTCTAGTTTGATTATGTTTATTAATTTTACCTTTATAACTTGTTTGGTATCTTTAAATTAGTGTTAAACTGAATATAAATATTGTTAAGACGTCTATTCTTTATTTGTTGAAGTCCGTTGACGTCCAATCTCGTTAAAGGGAGTTGAAAGGACACCAGCGGTTTCCCGAACCCCACTGTTACTATGTGCTCTAAAACCACATTCGCTGTCAGTCTCATAGTTGGAAAGGTGTATACTCCCTTCAAACAATTACTTTCCTCTGTGTCATACTAATTGAACCACATAATAAATCAGAGAAGGTTAAGAGTATTGTTCAGTCGAAGCTATCATTAATTGAAATACGTCATGATGCAAAAATTAAGAATTGTCAGAATTAGATAAATTTCACACCTTCATTGGCCCAGACCCATGGTCCTCACTATGGTTGATGAATCTAACAATTATTTAAAAATTATATGTCATAAATGGGGTTTCTCTTTAATGCATAATACAAATTAAAAATAAAATATAAAAACATTCCATCATTTATAGCCGTTTAACAACATTTTTGAAAACTCATACTGGTTTTTGAGATCGAGGAACCGTTTTGTTCCCCATGGTCGATTTTCTACTTGAACATTTGTCTCAGATAATCTTCAGCTTCAGAAATTTGCCTACTTTCAAATTGATGTCTAGAATTCGAGGGACCTACCTCTTCAACGGTAAGAATTATTACTGTATTATATCAGCCAGTTACCCGCCCAAGACAACCTTTTAACATGAATATCCTGGATAAAAGAAATAAGCCTCCTGAAATAGGTTTTATGTGACGAGAACGTAAAATTATAGGTTTTTAATAAAAATCATTTTTAGCCTCAGATTTTCGGTCATACCTACTCTGGAGGTAGAACCACTGGACGTATTTCACGCTAATTTACAAAAAAACTATTTTGGTGCTATTTTTTTTTTAAATGATTGTAAAGTATTTGTTATTGAAGTAATTATATTCAAATCAATTTTCTCTTTTAAAGTTATGCTTCTTTTTGAAAAAGGATAAGCATATCTATTAGTCTTTATTCTACCAATAGCTTATCGAACTAATTAATTACTTTTTAAAAAATATGTAAAAAAAAATATTGATCAATAACTACAATTTAACGGTCCCATAAAATAAATAATAATTAATTTGATTTTAACTAAAGGTCTACATAGTCACAAATACGTGGCTTAGTTTCTTAGTAAAGTAATTATATAAATTGTTATTAATACATCCAATTTTGTGGTTAGCTGTATGAGTTCTCCATTTATTATGTCTCCAGGGACCTACCTCTTTAACGGTAAGAATCATTACTGTATAATTTCATCCAGTTTCCCGTCAAAGACTGCCTTTTAACATGAGTATGAAGGATAAAAGAAATAAGCTTTATAAAATAGGATTAATGAGAACGTAAAATTATAGGTTTTAAATAAAAAACATTTTCAGCCTCAGATTTTCGATCATATCCTACTCTGGAGGTAGAACCACTGGACGTATTCAAACGAGAAAGGTCTTAAATTGTAATAGAGAATCTTTTGGATATGTCGAGATCTTCTGTTTCAAGTTCTGGGCGGGAAATGCGCCGTTATAAGCGCGACCACTATCATCTTGGATTTTTCTGGCAGACCTACCCAACCTAGATTCAGGGGCTCTCTCCATTCAGACTAAAACACAACGAAACTAAATTACTTTAAAAGTAGGTATATCTGTTGTTTGATGCCAGAAATAGACTAATGAGTTTATTTTAAAATATTTCAGGAATATCAAGCTATGTTATTCAATGTTATCTTTAACTCACGAAACATTATACGTTATGACTTTGCAGTCAGCAAATCGCCATCGGTCAGAGGCCACGAAATGTTTTTATTCTTCTTGATATGGTTGGTAAATAATTATGTTAAGGTTATAAAATGTGCCGCTTGCCACTCGACGTGTACCAACAGGTATGGCAATAGTGTCGCATTAAGTTATACATGAATTTCCAATTGTGTGTGTGTGTGTGAGTGGGGGGGGGCTATATTTAGACGAACACTCGTTTTCGGTAGTTTTACTTGAGGTCGCTGGTATATTTAAATAAAATGGGGCGAGTTTTTCACTTCACAAGTTCGTAAAACTTTGAAATGCCCAGCTGAAAATCGGAGCCATGGACGGGACTTATCTGGGAGACTAGGTAGAGAGAAAAGGCCAGACTGTTAAGATAGAAGTAATTGTAGTGAGAGAGAGAGAGAGAGAGAGAGAGAGAGAGAGAGAGAGAGAGTGAGAGAGAGAGTGAGAGAGAGAGATAAGATAGACAATGATGTACGCCTGCGTTACTGCCCGAACTCCATCCAGCCCAAGTACAGGAACCCTTGTTAAAATATCATTGTTAGATTCTATCTCTTGTCCTCTCGTATGATTTATACCGACAAATGGAGAGCTTTCGTCTGATTCTCCCTCACAGTTGGAGCCCATGCAAAATACCAAATTCACTTCCCCCAATATCCCGATTAAATTGTCTGCTCTGCAGGATGTGGTTTCCATATAATGGGAAATCAATATGTAATTTTAGTCAAGAGAATCATTTTCACATTTCACTTCGGAATCACGTTAATGTGTAATTTGGGCATCTAAATTTCATAAAACAATACACCGTTTCATAAATTATTTTCGCTATCGTTTGTTTCTATAATCACAGAGATATATTTAATCAGTAGTTTAATCATTTACCCCAATTAGTATATATATATATATATATATATATATATATATATATATATATATGTGTGTGTGTGTGTGTGTGTGTGTGTGTGTGTGTGTGTGTGTGTGTGTGTGTGTGTGTGTGTGTGTGTGTGTGTGTGTGTGTGTGTGTGTGTGTGTGTGTGTGTGTGTGTGTGTGTGTGTATGTGTGTGTGCGTGTGTGTGTGTGTGTGTGTATGTATGTGTGTGTGTGTGTGTGTGTGTGTGTGTGTGTGGTGTGTGTGTCTATGTGTGTGTGTGTGTGTGTGTGTGTGTGTGTGTGAGACAACACTGCTCCAGGAGGCACCAACCCAAATTGGCCATGAAAGCAAGAGGGCCACCTTTAGAGGGATAAATGATAGCGGGCTTAGAAGGATATGTGCAACTAGATCGACTCCAAACAGCATGTCAATGGGAGCCGGGTGGTCATACTTTGGATCAGCGAAGGAGAGGTCATGCAGATGTTTCCAGGGCCCAATGTCAAGCGGTTCAGCAGGCATAGCGGAGCAGATGGACTCAATAACGAAGAACTGTGCGGTGATCATCTCATCTGGCAACCCTGGAAAGGAAACAACAATGTAGCTAGGGCAGCCAACTCCCGTAGGATCACCCAATCCGTGAACATCCACTTGGGACGGAATGATGGCCGAGCCTAAGCGGCGCTTTGAGTGAGGAAACTGACTTGGCTGCAGGAATCAACAAGGGCTCTAAACACATGTGCGGAGCGGGAAGAATCTTTGAGAGTGATCTGTGCTGTGGGAAGAATAGAAAGCGGGCAATGCTTCGATGAACCAGACAACAAGACAGAAGGAAGAGACCAGATTATAACAGGCCTAGATTTAGGCGGAAAACATTTCTCATTTGAAGCGGGAGCACCTTGTAAGCGTTGATGAAGCGGAGAATCCTTCAGCGTTGCAGCAGAAGAAGCATGAAGGTCTATCCGGTAGCTCTCACTAAGACTAGATGATGCGGGAAATAACTTTAGAGGAGGCAACGGTTGTGTCAGAGAGAGGTCTGAGGGTCCGTGTTGCGGGAGTCATTGAGGAGACAAGTCAGGGGAGTGATGATGGCGGGAAACCTCAGGATCATTAGTGCGGTGGGGCTTATACAAGTTCCTCTCCGCATAATAGACAGATGTTTGCTGAGAATCGTTAAAAGAAGGGGATGATCGTGAGCTGCGGGAAGCCTTAGATGATAATTCTTGATCATGCCTGGGAGGTGGGGAGTACCTTGCCGGTGGAGAGGGTGACTTCTTCTGTGTGGTGGAAAGATGCCTTTGCCTAGAATAGCGGTGCGGGAACGACGGGGAAGGTTCCGGACTAGGCGTTGAAGGAGGGGAAGTGGAACTGTCTGAAGAGCGGGTAGCATTGAGATTAACGCCCTCATGGATGAGGGTGTGATGAGAGCGGTGGCATATCCGGCAGCGGCTTGAAGATTTGCAGTGTCGAACTCCGTGGTTCCCCAAGCAGTTATAGCATAACTGCAACTTTTTTAATAGCACTGTAGTGCGAGGCAGCAGACAGCCCCTGGAATTCTGGACATTGATAAATGCTATGGGCTTGGCGGCAATAAAAACATTTGGTAATAGTAGCGAACGCCTTCAAAAAGCGGTTGCCGCGGGGCGGTGGAGAGCTTGGTGGGTTCGAAGCGGTAGGCCGGAAGCGGGGAGAGGATGTATCCTTGCGAGGAGCGGGAACTTCTTTACGATTTCTCTAAGGTGTAGATACATTAGCTATGGCACTCAATGTTTTGTTTACATAACTCACCACGTTGGAGAGAGAGGGAAAATCTTCAGGGTGAAGAAAACTGAATTCCTTTTGAGAGTGGGCATCTAAGCCCCTGAATGCAATAAAGAAAGTGATAAAGTCAGCTAGATCGGGAACATTTAGATTTTCTAGCTGCTGTGCTTGTTCCGAAAACACTTTAAGAAAACCTTTCAACTGTGAAGGGGAGGTATGTGAAACTGGTTGAAAGTCCAGCATTTCTTTGAGAATTGATGAAGCCAAAGCGGTTATCATATTTTTTCAAAAGAGTGGTCCAAGCGAGATTGTAGTTGATATCGAGGTTCTCAAAATGTGCTATGCAGGATAATGCCTCTGAAGATAAACAACCTTTTAAATAGGTTAACTTTAACCCTTCTGAAATATTTGGATTGTCATGTATTAACGGTATGTATGTGGCCTTAAAGGCCTGAAACTCCGCTAAATTGCCACTAAAATGCGGAAGAGGAACATGAGGTAGGTGGAAAGAATTTTTTTTTTTTTTTTTTTTATCTGAGGCCCTAGTTTGCTTTTGCCTTGGTCGGTGGCTTAGTGAGCTCTATTATAAGGGGGAGTTGTAAAGGTGATGGGTTGTAATAGGGCTTGGGTGAGGAGTTCTCGGTAACGGGCGGTACAGAGAGGGGTGTTAGATATATAGGAGAAAACGAAAGAAGAAGGGAAAGGGATAGTAGGAGAGAAGATAAGAAGAAAAGATGAACGTAGCCTTACCATGCCAGGGAGAGAATTCAAAACCAAAATTTGTTTGTAAAAGCAAAAATAAACATGATTTTAATGTGGGCATAATTGACTAAAAATACTAAACTAAGCTAAACTACACTAATCTAGTGGGGCGGGTCGTAAGCGTTCTCGAGGGGCTAATACTCTAATAATCTAAAACTAACCTAATTTATTTAAAAACTATGGACTTATCCTAACTTAAATTTAATGCTCTATTTCTCTGTGGGTTAAGCCCTGAGTGAGAAAGTGTGTTGTGTGTGTGTTATGGAGGGGGAGGGGGTTCAGCAATCCGTACGAGATCAACGAGAGGCTCGTCCAACTCGGCCCTCTGCCAATTCGTCGGTTGCCGGGGAGAGGTGATTGAGGAGTAGAGGGGATTATCGTGGTGGGTAAGGGAGTCGAAGAATTTAATATGCCTTTTGGAAATGGTGTGGGAGATGGGTTCTAGGGAAAGGGTGGAGTGAATGACTTTGTTAGTGGATCTCTGCAGTGATGTGTGTCTGACTATCCTTCTAACAAAGCCATTTTGGAAGGACTGAAGGGATTGGAGGGAGGCTTTGGTGAGGTATCTAAGGAGAGGGGCGCCATACAGGATGGAGGGTTGGATGACTCCTTTCAATATTAATAATTTGAGTCGCAGACTGAGGACTGGGGAGAATAGGAGATGGTTCAGGGAGCGGAATTTTTGGCGGAGGAATTTGACTCTTTTGCGGATGTGGGTGGAGAAGGTGAGGTGGCGGTCAAGGTGTATTCCAAGATAGCATATGGATCGGGAGGGATGGATAGTGGAGCCGTCGAGGACAAAGGATTTGGGGATGTTGGCTTTAGGGGAGTTGTTCTTTTTGGCGAAGGAAAAGATGAGGGCGTCGGTTTTGGAGGGGTTGACATGGATGTTAAGGGATAGAAGGTGGTCTGCTATGGACTGACAGGCGGATTCTGCAAAGGATAGGGCGTGGGCGGGACTGATGGATGTACTGATCACTGCCACGTCGTCCGCGTAAGCTGCGACCTCGGTCTTTGGATACTGTCGACCTAGCACCTCTGCGGTGTACGCCGTGAAAAGGGATGGAGAGAGTACGGAGCCTTGAGGGACTCCGACTTTGAGAGGACGGGAGGAGGAGAGGGATTCGCCGACCCTTACTTGGAAGGATCGGCCGTGTAGAAAGGATTTGATCATGGCGAGGAGTTGGACAGGGCATCCACGATCATTGAGGGTAGAAAGGAGTTTGGCGTGGTCGACCGAATCGAAGGCCTGAGTACAGTCTATTGAGATCATCGCCGTGACAGTGTTCCTGCGGAGGTTGGTAGCGGTATTGGAATATAGGCGGGCAAGAGGATGAAGGGTACAATGGCGGGACCGGAAACCGGACTGCTCGTTCGGGATGAGGTTAGTCTCCTCGCAGAATTCAACAAAGTACTGGTGAATTATCTTCTCCAGGACTTTGGAGATATGTGGGAGGAGGCTAATGGGACGGTAGTGGTCGGGAGAGGTGCCATCTTTGTTGGGTTTGAGGAGGGGAACCACTATTGCGTGTTTCCATAGTGATGGGAAGTGTCTGAGACGGAGGCAGGAATTGAGGAGATGGTTCAGGTAGGAAAGAGACTTCCTTGGAAGCTGGCCCAGGAGGACGTATTGAATCCCGTCCAGACCAGGGGATTTGCCTCCCTTGGTCCGACGCAGGATTGCGTTGAGCTGCCTCGGAGAGGAGAACATGAAGTTGCCTTCATGCTCCTTCAGGGGCGCCTTGTCGCTCTGACGGAACCTAGCCCGATCTGCTGTAGACAAATTTGTCGCCAGCATCTCGGTCTGGTCTGTGGGACTCATGACTGCATCGGTAGTCTGGAGGAGTACGGATCGCCTCTTGGTGACCCTGGACTTCACCAGCTTCCAGAGCTTTCGATGGTCTCCATGCGTCAGGCGGACGGTTTCCTGCCACTGCGCCGTCTTCCATTGCCTCATTAGGGAGCGGATTTGGTTGGTAAGGGAGTTGAGGGCGGGGCGAAGGGATGGGTTTTTGGTACGGTACCAGTTATTCTTAATATTGTTCCTCTGTTTAATCAGCTCGAGGATGTGTTGCGGCGGCTTTTTAAGCCCAGGTGGCATTTTTACAAATTTTGGGATGGAGGCATCAGCTGCGTTCTTAATGATGTTTGTGAACTCTCCTATTCTCTCTTCAAGGGTTTGGACATCACTGATGGTTGTGAATGCCGGAGTAGTGTCGTACATAAGGGACTTGTAACATTTCTAGTCCGCATTATCGGTCGCCTTCTTGAACTGCGTGTGTTTTTCCGCTGTAGCCACGGCCTTGGCGATATGCGTGTGTGTGTGGCGGGTCTATGAACCCAGCGAGCGCGGGAAATTTAAAATTCAAACTGACGACTGAACACCATACAATATAATTGTAAGAGGTTTTATAGTTTATAAATATATAAAAAAATATAGGTTATCCCGCAATTTAGTTGTTTCGATATAATCAATACATCAATTTGAACTAATAACTCCTGCATTCACAATATTATTCAAAACTTATGACAATATTGTCTACCCACTTGAGAAGTGGGAGAAACCATGATGGACACACGGATTACTATAAAAAAATTAATGTTTACAGTTTTAATCGAGTTATATTGACATTATATAATGCCTGAGTCAAAGTATAAACACAAGGGATACCTACACTGAGAGTGGGAACAAGAATTGAAATTTTAATCAGAATTTGAATACCAAAGCTATAAGAGAATCAAGCAACGTCTCATCGGTTTGTTGAATACGAAGGGCGCAAAACACCCAACTATTATTGATCATCATATTGCTAGCGAGCTACGTTTGTCAGGCATCATCAGTATGAATAATATTACACTGGGGTCATTCTATGTCGAATCAACCATAAATAAATAATTTTGACACCCATCCTTTCAGATTCTGTTGAAACTTATTTTAAGTTTTCTATTCATTGTTATGACAAGCCATACCAAATATTTTTGATATTTCTCTAATGGTTTGGATTTGATGGCCTCTTAAAGTTTTTAGCTCGATAGGGAACAGGAAAATTAATTTGTTTTGAATTCAAAAATAATTTATAACTTTCTTTTTCAAGTACATATTTTGATGAAATGTTTTGTGTGTATACAAAAATATATTTAAAAACAATAAAATAATAAACAAAGGTACCAAGTAAGTATTTGCGACCAGAAAAAAATTGTCAAGTTGAGTGTTCCTGAAAGCAAGTACATAATTTCACGTTAAATTGAATATCTTGAAAAGGGAAAAGAATAATCATGGAAACCTTTATTTGGTTTTGGTTCCAAGACATTTGGTCTACAACCTAAAGCAATAAAATGAATGGTTATTTGACTCCTACATTGTTTATTTCAAGTTTAAAAATAAATATTTATAAACAATTAGAAATTTATATGAATTAAAAGAAAATGATAAATAAAGGTAACTAAAAAGATAGTTAGTTACATTACACAGGTTTATTCTAAATGAAATCCTGTTTACATTATAGGATTCATGAGTATAAATTATACTTTGATATGTACAATTCTTACCATTAAAAAGGTTGTTTTGGTCGATGTTCTTTATGATTTTAAATATCGTTTAATTTTGTTTCAACACTTGGAATACATTGTTGAGAAAACTGGTATGTTCTTCCTATCATTGTTTTTGGGGATTCCACAGTCATAATAATATGAAGAATGAGTACAGCACATATATCCTCCTTTTAAGGCCATGAAAATGATACTGAATGTCCATGGGAATGAAGGAACTGTACTGTGACATCTTGTTTTGCGGTGATCACCTCACTTACCATACCAAAGTACCACAATCTGTCATATACACAAACAATGAAACATTCGGGCTTAAATCTTCCGATGTTACTTGTCAATTTGGTTGATTATTAAGTAAATCAAAAGTGATGGCTGCTTTTTCATGAATGGTAATTCTTCGAGCCTCCAAGGTTCCTGAGTCATCTATTGGCTGAATGTTGTGAGATAAACTTGTCCTTGGAAGAGTTTGAACATCTTTGAAGTAATTTTCCCAAGCAGGACGAGTTAATTCAACTGTTTATTTAGCTATGAAGAAAAAACGGACTTTTTCTATTCTAGTTTTGCAAAAGTCAAATAGTTCAGTCACTGATATTATTTAGTTTTCTAAGGAAACAAACTTCAAACTATCCTTCCGAGGTAATCGATTCACTGCACCCCCAACTCCATCACATTCTGTTTTACTATGACTAGTAGCAAAAAATGACTACTGGGCCCGACTTTCAAAATCTTTCTCATGTAGGCACAGATTTATGAAATTGTTCTAATTTTTGTAATGATCAGCACAGCCATCACTGAAGTAATGAACTTTTTTAAACTGTGTTCGGTTTTCTTTCAAAAACGCAACCACAGACTTTTTGAATGTTATACCTACACCATACTTACATCGTGTTTGAGGTCATCAGATATAGACCAACGAACAAAATCTCAAAGGGGTAGGACAAGATTTTTCGCAGTTGCATCCTTGCAGTGTATGATGACAGGGTGTATACGGGGTGTGGCTATTAAATAACGAGACTGACGCTGCTACAGAAGAAGTGCGCATGCGTCAAACGCCAGCAACTAACAGCTGTTATCGTGAAGCTTCCTCTTTCTAATATAGTGCCTCTCGCTTCTTTAAACAAATCAGTACAGCCGTAGCCTTCGTTCCCATTAGAGTTGTTTTTTTGTTTCGCCGGAAAAATGTTAAGTGTAACAGTAGAGCAACGAATTGTTGTGAAATTTCATGTGAAACTTGGAAAAACCGCTACTGAAACTCTTAATTTATTGAAAGAAGTGTATGGCAATGAATGTTTATCGCGTGCACGTGTTTTTGAGTGGTTTAAGCGTTTTCAAGATGGCCGAGAAGACGTTCAAGATGATTCACGCCCGGGTCGCTTCCACGTCGAAAACGGATGAAAATATCGAAAAAATCGGTAATCTGATTCGATCTGACCGTCGGTTAAGTAGTCGTGCGATTGCTGAAACTGTACGAATTGATAAAAAATCCGTACGGCAAATATTACATAACAATTTTAACATGCAAAAAGTGTGTGCTAAAATGGTGCCTAAAATTCTCACATTTGACCAACTGGAAGCTCGCAAAAATGTTTGTACTGACACTTTGAATGCCATTGAAAATGACCCAAACTTACTGGAGAGGATAATAACATGTGACGAATCATGGTTTTTTATGTATGATCCTGAAACAAAGCGCCAATCCATGCACTGGAAGAGCCCATCTTCACCGAGAGCCAAAAAAGCTGGAATGAGCAAATCAAAATTCAAAGCAATGTTGATTGTTTTTTTCGATATTCATGGGATTGTGAACCTTCACTGGGTTCCTGAAGGTCAAACGATTAATCAACATTACTACCTTCACGTTCTTGCTGAACTCCGCGAAAGAATAAGGAAAAAACGACCTGAATTGTGGAAGGACAAGTCATGGGTTCTCCACCAAGATAATGCGCCGGCTTATTCCGCATTATCTGTTAAGAGGTTTCTAGCCAAATTCAGCATCCTAGTGTTAGACCATCCGCCTTATTCGCCGGATCTTGCACCGTTTGACTTCTATTTGTTGCTAAGGTGAAATCTGCATTAAAAGGAACAAGATTTGAGTCTGTTGAAGTTGTGAAAGAGAAAGCGGCACGCGTCCTGAAGGAGCTGACAGAAAAAGACTTCCAGCACTGTTTCGAACAATGGAAGGTTCGCATGGAGCGTTGTAGGGATAAAGGAGGGGTGTGTATTGAAGGTGATAATAAGTAAAAAGGTATGAAATAAAAAGTTTTACAAGTGGAAGAATTTGAGGTTCAGTGGTATCCTTGGGCTTCGACATTCACCAAAATAGCAATTTTAGAGTAAGACTTGTAAATATCAAAGTACATTTTAGACTTATGAATCCAATAATGTAAACAGTATTTTATTTAGAATAAACCTGTGTAAAGTAATTATAATTTTAGTTACCTTTATTTATGAAGAAGAAAATGATTTTTATTTGCATTTAGTAATAAAATTCTAAATATAAAGTTTGGTTATGTAGTTGGTATACTAAAAATACCCAATAAAAAAGATAGAGCTTTAATAATTTCATCATATTATATAACAAATGTAATTTTGTGTAAGCTACTACAAGGGAATACATAAATATGCTGAAGGGTACGGTTATGTAACGCATTTGTTTATGATTCCATGCAAGCAATTTTTTTTATTTCAACTGGTAAAAGAAAAAAAAAGCTTGATTCCCTTTAGGCAATATATAAAAAAAATATTTCTGCTGGAAAAAAAATATATATGGTTTTAGTGCATAAACATATTTAGCACTTAGCCTAATCCTTGAGAGACTTAACGAAAACAAGTAAAAAAAAAAAAAAAAAACGGTAAATCCCCAGATAGACGAGAGGATGGTATCTTTTTACTTGTTCAATATAAGGGCTGGAAGGAAACCAAGTGTCAATTATTTTCTTTTTTAATCAGCTTTAGCCTTGGCCCATGTAGCCGCCTTTTCCCAACATATAAACCCCAGGATAATATGAGGGGTGTTGTTGCCTGGCAACCGCTATCCCCCCCGATACACCACTAGCTGTCGGCGTCTGTTCGAATTATTACATCGCATCTCTCAGCATTAGCACAATATACGTAGTTAAACCACTTAATTCGTATTGATGTCTCTGTTGGGCTGTATTACACCGATGTATAATTGACCGAATGTTCATGTAAATATCATACATTAAAATTAAAATTAACACGCAGTAATTAGTAAATATGCGTTGAATGAGATCAACTAATAGAGGATGCAATCAAGGCGTGCTCCGAAAAGTTTTTCTAACTTCTAATATGTGTCCTATCAACTCAGTAAAACAAGAACCGTGTCCATCTAGTGGTCAAATGGGTCCAAGAGGAGTGGGGGCGGAGAGAAATGGTAACCATGCGCCACATCGAAAATGGAATACACTCAATCTAGTTGTTAACGCCATTTTCTACTATAGTTTTTCTATTTTCACATGTCTGTTATTAAAAACGTCCGTCACGAAGGGGCTGTGTTAATTAAGTAGATTTCCCAAGTGCTTTACATTTTTGAATTTATCTCAAAAATTAAAAGTTCAACGAGAACAATATTTGGTATTTAAGCTTCATATAAAATGCTTCATAACATAATAGAATAGTGTTAATATGAGATAAGTAGGAGTGAGGGTTTACTCAAGACCGATAACTAAAATATGGAAATATCTTAGTTGATAATAAATATATTGAAAAAATGTACATAATAACATTTATAAAACATTTTATTTGCAATAAGATTGGTTCTATACATCTTTTCGATCCGACGCATAATAACGGAGATATTAAGAATTTTCAAAATTCTCCCCCTCTAACCACCCTCCCCCTGGTACTATTTCAGCTGTTATCGAACTGAATCTGTCTTTTTGTATAAATCGATTATATATCAATTTTGGTGAAGATAAAACAAAAATTGCGACCGCTAGAGCGGTAACAGACAAATATATATATATATATATATATATATATATATATATATATATACATATATAGATCCTCATTTTCGTCATCTCCTGGGTAGGATCGATGAATATTTGAAGAAAAATCTTGAAAATCGCGTCATAAGTACGACCACAACAGCTGATTTCTCTTAAGGGAAATCTGCTAATTTTAACGGAATTATATCTAACTTTGCATCTCACTCTTACTCATCAGGCATTAAAATTAACGAGACTATAATTCACGAAACGCCTTATTCTTCGCTTGAATACTTCATATTTTGTTTATTGATCCATTACTAAGTGAGATACATGTACAAATCTCTGCCTAGATTTTAGTAGTTTGATCTTAGACTTCATGTATGAATATTCGTTGTTCTAAACACCTGACTATTTAGTTAAATAAAAATTCAACATTTAACCAATTATAAATTACAAAATGTAAATACCTCATTGCCGTGATCGGGCTTGGAAGAGTGGAGATTAAAATAAAAATAAAAATACAAAGTAATGTACATTTTCGGTTATGCTTCGTATAAAGAAAAAAGTTAAGTAACCAAATTACCAAAAACAAACAATTTCCTACAATTTTTGTTCTACACAAATATACTAAATCGATGATTAACTGAGTTATTTGCAGTTTGTTCAGCCTTCGTATAACCCCCCTCCCCTACAGATTTTTACTAAAGTATCTGTTAGTATTTAATAAGTAGTAGTACTTAGTATTTCATATCCAACTTAAATTTAAAGTTGAGTTCACTTAGAATTCATATTAGGGGAGAAATATAAAATCGGAACTGAGATTGTATCATAAGTGTTTCAATATAGCTCTTAGGAAAGTTAAAGATTTGAGCATTCTTGGAAAAACGTTGACTGAAAAATAAAGTAAATTGGCTTCGGGAAATTCATACTAATTTCTTTTTCATTCTCTTCTGGCTTTCTTTTAAAATACATTTGTAATATTTTTATAATCGGCTTTTCAGCTGTTTAGTACATATCACAGCTCGGTGGACCTACAAATTTTCTATCTTCATTTTAGCAGATTTCCCTTAAGGGAACTCAGCTATTCAGGTTGTACTCAATACGCGATTTTCGAAAAATGTCCACAAATGTTCATCGATCTTACGCAGATGATGAAAATGAGGTCCGTTCAACATTTTATATGAATAATATTTTACCGCTCAAGGGGTCGCAACTTTTGTTTAAACGTTAGCAAATATATAAGCGCTCCGTATATAAGCGTTTAATGGACAACTGAAGATCAAATGCGAAATCGGCTAAAATCGAAGCAGGGAATGGGGGGGGTCAGTCATATAAAAATGAATATCGTATTTGTTATTGGTGGAAATCAGACAGTGAATGGTGGAGGGGGGTGGTTCGAAAATTTAAAATATCTGCGATATTCTGAGTCGGATCGATAAATGTTATATATCCAATCTTTTTAAAATATTGATGGACTACAATTGTTGTTCTATGCATGTTCTTGTAACTCGAATGTTACGCGAGTAATTCGTACGTGTCATATACCAGTTATGTGGAAATAGGCTATTTTTACGCAGCCCCGCTTGTCGGTTTTTTTATTTCGTCAAAATATTTTTAACTAGTTCATAAATAGCTCTGAGTACTTTATTGTAAATGTGTTTTCTTTGAATTCTTATGACGGCTGAAAAGCAAAATAATTGCCCTTCAGAAAATAGCTCTTTATTTTGTAATTTTAGTTTTACTTTCCTTCTTACAATTTCATCGCCTATAGACATAAATCTTTTTACATTTCCTTTGATATTTTCAATCTCATTAAAGTATCAAATAATTTGCCCACGCCATTTCTACAAGGTGTTTAAGAATCTATAATTTCTGACAAGATTGGTAAAATTGAGTTTTTTATTTTGATTTATTATAGGGATATAAAACATTGAGGGTCGAATTTCAGTTCTTCATTCTTTTAAATATGGTCAGAGAAAAAGAAACTCTGGGCTTGAAACCGTATTGGCCATGTTCCAGTTTGGTTATAACTAAATGAGTTCATGGGACAAAGCCAAAGCATACTAAATTCAACCAATTAAGACATTCCTCTCTTTCCACGGAGAGTAGAACTAATGGAAATGATACGATTGTGAGAGGACATCCGTCTCTACATCATTTTATACTGTTCGCAGTTCTGGAGTAGACGTGAAGCTTAGACTTCCAGTTGGAATGATTGAATGTGTTTCTGGAATCTGCATTAATCCACTCTAATGTGAAGACCAATGGGAAGTGGGGCTCCATGCATGACTACGCCATTGATATTCACGTCTAAAGCATCAGTACCAGCAAAATGGGACCTACTGGGAAATAGACTATGTGCTACAAAACACTAAGCACAGAATACCATATAATATAGACCTGCCTCACAACCTGGACGAACTGCTAAATGAAGTACATACCTGGACACTTTGTAATAATTTCTATACTAACGCATTTAGTCTCATCGTATTCCAGATAAGAACAGTAATAAAAATTGACTTATAACCGTATTATCATTATTTGACTAAAAATGTCAGATAAATCCAAGCTTACTTAAGATAACCTTAAATAACCTTGAATTAGAGCCATTTAAACACGCCCGTCAACTAGATAGTAGAAAAAACCAGCTTCGTTCTATAAAAACAATTTTCTCTAATCAACCCAGAATAAATTATTTCATTCAATATTTTACTCCATACAGAGGATGTCGTGAAAATTGAATTTCCCATAGGAAATATGCTACACAGAGCAAAAAGTAGATCTGAAGTGGGTCAGGAGGCGGTAATATTAGAGGAAGAGACATCCTTATAAACTAAAAGGATCTTCCAAATTTTTTCAACCTCAAATTCTAAAATATATTGAACATACAAGCGAGATCGATATCAATTGTCAATTCAGTCTTTTTACATTCAAATCTATTTAAGTCTCAATTAATTCCTAACTTATATAATATAATATAGTTCAATATTTACAAAAGAATTCACCGATCAAATAACGGGGTCGTGAAAATATCTACGATTTCTTTAAGAAAACTATTTTTCCCCGCATTTTTCTGTGAATTACAGCTTAAAGAAGCATCATATTAAAAATTTCATAAGACTAAAGTAACCTTGCATTAGATGTTCCTTAAAAAATCAACATAAAAAATATACAATTCCATTAAAATTCCAAAGTTAGGTGCGCTGGAGAAGAAACTGGAGTATACGGGGAATGTAATATCAGGAAGTGATAGGTGATCATAATTTATAATAGCAGCCTCTGAGTTTCACCACTTTATTCCAAAACCTAAGTAATCTGTTGAGTGTGGTCATAGTACGGTATGTGTGTGTGGACACACACACACACATATATATATATATATATATATATATATATAATATCCACTTTAAGTCCATCATAATGTCAGAGGTCAGTCCGTCACTTATACCAATAAGAAAGTTTTTAATCTCTAAAATTTTCGGTTTTCAGATTTCAACGAAATTCTCTTTTTGACTCTACCTGAATCTAAATTGACTAGTTTCAGCATGAAGTCTGTGCGTATGTATGTACATCACATAACTCAAAAAGTCCGTCACGCAGGGGCTGCGTAAACTAAGCAGATTTTCCAAGTGAAGTTTTACAATAGAGAAATCTGCCTATTTATTACGGCAGTAGTAACGAATCTCTAAACCAATTCACGAGGGACGAACAGTTAGGAGGGACGAACTAGCTTTCGGCGGAAAGTCCCGAATATGGCCGACTTATGCCGACCACTCACACAATACAAATGCAAATATCTCGGTTAATATTCAAGATACAGAATAAATGTATAGAACAATATTTATAGTGAATTTAATTCGCAATAAGATTAATTCTATACAATTTTTCGATCCAACGCATAATAACGGAGATATTTCGAATTTTCAAAAATCCCCCTCTAACCCCCCCCCCCTCCCACTGGTCCGATTTCATCCATTAACGAACTTGATCTTCCTTTTTACAGAAAACGATTTAATTCCGTGTTTAGATACGATCAAACAAAAATTGCGACCGATAGAGCGTTAACAGACAAATATATATATGTATTGAACGGACCTCATTTTTGACATATCCTGGGTAGGATCGATGGACATTTGAAGAAAGTCCGTCACGCAGGGGCTGCGTAAACTAAGCAGATTTCCCACGTGAAGTTATACAATAAAGAAATTTCAGAATAGAGAGTCGAACAGTTACAGGAACGGCCCGAACTAGCTCTTGACGGAAACTCACGACTAGACCCGAAGTTAGCCAATCTCATTTCAGAAGCTGAAAACAGATAAATGCAAATATTTCGGTTAATATTCAAGATACATAATAAATGTATATAACATTATTTATAGTAAATTTAATTTGCAATTAGATTGTTTTTATATATAATTTTTCGATCCGACGTATAGTAACGGAGATATTTCGAATTTTCAAAATTCTCCCCTCTAAACCCCCCTTCCGCTGATCCGATTTCAGCCATTAATGTACTTGATCTTTCTTATTACATAAAACGATTATATTCCGAGTTTGGTAACGATCAAACAAAAATTGCGACCGCTAGAGCGTTAACAGACAAATATATATATATATATATATATATATATATATATATATATATATATATATATATAATTTTGAACGGACCTCATTTTCGTCATCTCCTGGGTAGCATCAATGGACATTTGAAGAAATTTTTCGAAACTCGCGTCATGAGTACGACCTCAAAAGCTGATGTCCCTTAAGGGAAATCTGCTAAAATTTTTCGAAACTAGCGTCATGAGTACGACCTCAATAGCTGATTTCCCTTAAGGGAAATCTGCTAAAATGGCAAATCGTGGAATGATATAATGTCCATATAAATGTTGTTATTGCAGTAATGAGTTTCGTATCTTCCCTTTTAGCAGATTTCCCCTAAGGGAAATCAGCTATTGAGGTCGTACTCATGACGCGAGTTTTGAAAAATTTCCTCAAATGTCCATCGATCCTACCCAGGAGATGACGAAAATGAGGTCCGTTCAAAATTATATATATATATATATATATATATATATATATATATATATATATATATTTGTCTGTTAACGCTCTAGCGGTCGCAATTTTTGTTTGATCGTTACCAAACTTCATATTTAAGCGTTTTACGTAAAAAGAAAGATCAAGTTCGTTAATGGCTGAAATCGGACCAGAGGGAGGGGGGTTGAGAGGGGGGGATTTTTGAAAATTCAAAATATCGCCGTTATTATGCGTCGGATCGAAAAATTGTATAGAATCAATCTTATTGTAAATTAAATGTACTATAAATATTGTTTTATACATTTATTCTGTATCTTGAATATTAACCGAGATATTTGCATTTGTATTGTGTGTGTGGTCGACGGAACCCCGCCATGTTCCGGACTCTCCGCCGAGAGCTCTGGTGGCCGTTTCCAGACATATTCGTCCCTCGTGAATAGGTTTAGAGATCCCTTCCTACTACAGCTGTTATTAGGCAGATTTCTCTATTGTAAAACTTCACGTGGGAAATCTGCTTAGTTTACGCAGCCCCTGCGTGACGGACTTTTTATAGAAAAAGAAGGCTGGGAGGATAAGAGTGGGCGAAATTAAAACATATAAATTTTTTTTGAACGTACCAGAGATACAAAATATTTGTAAAGGACCTTTTTTTTATTTATACTAAATACGCCATATTGAACGGAGTTATTGCTAGAGTAATTAAACGAAATCATTTAAAAAAAAAAAAATACAACTAAATAATTTGTTTATTTAATTCAAAAGTATAAGGAGGTCAAGCGGTGCCCAAATCGTATTTTTTTATTGAGTATAAAGCTTAACACTACTGCATAACTATTCATATTTTTAAACATTTGATCAGCCAGTGAAGGGCAAACCACTGAGAAATGGTTCCAAAATATAACAAATGCACAAAAAGAAACCTTCTTTTAGCTCTTCTGAATAAAACTCCGTAACAGAACAATTTGTTGCCTTCTAATACAATGGTTATGATTTTTTTACGGAAACATAACCTGAAGATGTATCGTAAACATACCATTAATTATTTTTACTTTCATTGGAATTTTAAAATGATTCTATAAGATTAATTTGAATTTGATTAACCCGTGTCCGAAGTTAGTTAAAGATATCTTCCAGAAATTTTTTTCGGTGTGACAAGAATTTAGTTAATCTAAATATCAAACCCTTTAAATGACTCTGGTTGGCCTCACATGAATAAAAAAAATGAAAACTGAAAATATAAAAGTGAATGACCTCTGTCAACTGTATATTTAGGAAGAAACTTTGCACAAAGTTCGTTTAAATATTTAAATTACTTTTACAACAGAGGACAAATAATCTCATTGAGAACTGAGAGTGTAACTTAAAAACTTATTCAGAATACGGTATCACCCCAAACGAATCTCATTAGGCCCCTTTTAAGGAGGTTTTTCAGAATATTTATCCAATTTGTGTGGATTTGAATGTAAAAACAGTTTCATTAAGGAAAGCCAGGGAAGGCCTATCCCGTTTTGCTTATCCATCGCGGGCTTGTTTGTCACATCTGTGCCATCTTTTATTCCGCATATGTGAACTTATAACCTTTCAAAAAACTTGTTTCCCTACTTAGTTTTTGAGATATTCGATTTATTCTGAATAGGCGATTTATTTCCTAAATTTACCTCTAATTTATCTGTACAAATGTCCATTATGAAGACATTTATGTATAAAGGGAGTTATCCATTTATTTACGATTTTGTTTCAAAGCATGATATCTAGTAGACGAATTCACCGAGACACAAGTAGACGAACTCGCCAAATCAGCTAATCAAAAAATAACTCACGACAACGCATAATGTACACATAAGGATAATCAAGTTCAAGCAAAACATATGATACTCAATTCATTGCAGAAATCCTTGGTTGGCCACAACTGATAACAGACTTCGAAAACTGAAACATATACTTCGTGAATGGCCTTCCTCAAAAAGTTTTATTAGAAGAGAAGAATTAGTTTTAACGAGGATACGAATTGGCCATTCACTACTGACTTACAGTTATTTACTTACTGGAGAAGACGAACCCTACTGCTGACACTGCCATCTGCAGTCTTACTATAAAACATACACTTACTGACTGCTATTGAAGGACTCACATAGACCTACCATACACTGACTGAATTACTACATGACCGTAGCCAGTATATAGATCGCGTTTTACACTACTTGAAAGATAACAACATTTTCAAAAAAAATATAATGTAGAACAATACTGAAAGTATTTGCAGAAATGAGCATACTTACGTAAATACAATAAAGTGATTATAGGAATTTAACTAATTCGTCACTAAATCGCCCCTGACGCTTAATTATATTATTGTAAGAATAAAAAAAAATAGAAATATAGAATGAATAATGGAGGGATTTGAGGTGTTTTTTCAAACTCGGAAGAAAGAAAAAATCAAAAAGTAAAATATTTCTATTTTGGTGCATAGTAATTATAATTTTCCTTACTGAAAAGTGTACCTAAATATTCATTTTCACCTAGACAACAACAACAAGAAGGCTTCAGACGTTCACGAAGGTTCTCTACTCTGCTGACAGAGATGTCAAATACATGTGCACTGATATGTACCCGAGCTGGCTCACTCCAAGGTCCCTATGAATATGTTGGTCCCCGACAAAGTAAGACATTATCGTATTTTTATCTCAGAAACCTTCTTCTTGGACTTTGTTCATGGTGATCGTTGTCTTATATGAGTCCGTACAGAGAGGATAAGCGTCTCGTAAAGTACTGTGACAAATTTATTTCTGAATGGACGATTCCTATGAACCAATGGGCATCGAGTAGCCTGCCTGGTGCGTACTTGTGGATTTTTTTGGTTTATGTCTAAACTCCAGTCAATTTTGCATCAAACTTAACTACATTATAACAAAAAACGGTCCTTGGGATTTCGAACATTCATAGCCTCCTGGCATTATGTTGTGACAGTTCATTATTTATTTCTAGAACTGATTTCTAAATACAATATTTTACAGTCATCCCCCGGAACCCTCTTTGTTCCAACAGTTCTTTACCTTGGCAAACCCATTTTGGTCATCCTTTATAAAGTGAGGCTTCTCCAAATTCCGTGCTATAGTTCAAATTGAAGTTTTTCTTTTCTTTTTACCGTACTAAAACATGTTTTATTGAATACAAAGAAGCAAAAAAACACTCCTATCTTATTTGGCTTCGTCTTTACCTCCTTTTAGCTTATGTTCCTGCCATAATGGAAAGCGATGGAGCATAATGTTTGGGAAGAGTACTTTTCATGATGATAGCTGTTTGCATTTGTTTCGTATTGGGCCTCATCGTTCCACGTATAACGGGGTTCTTCTTTACAATATTTTTCACTATAGGAATATTGGTCAACAGGTTTTATTTCTGTTAGATTGAACAACAACTTCAGATCGCTTTTCCTGCAACTACACTCAGATGCTGGTATATAACTATTGATAAGCATGGACACTAATGAGGTTATCTGTGCTCCATCATTTATTCAGAAGTCTGCAGGGTTTTAAGGAGTTTATATCCGAAAACTAAATTACCCGCAAAATCCTAGATATAGATAAGATTCAGTTTTATTATATTCTGCAATTTTCTAAGACGAAAGAAAGTGACGTAAATCATTCATTGGCTCAAGGAGTATTTTTATAATCAAATCTTTAAGAATTAACTAATAAATTTGGCCTTGATTTGTTTAACTCTGTATAGCGTACCAAAGAGGTATGAATTCCATTTCAGCTGATAAATAACTATTTTTTAGAACTACCAAAAGATTAAGTAAGCTAATTAGGGAATTAATTTCGTTTTCACTGGTCTCTTTACGTTTTGTGTTTTCATTCTAACAATGTTTTCTTTAGGTACAGTATTCTATACTTTTATTGGGCAGATAATTTATTGGGAAAAACAAAATGAGAAATGTCAAAGGGTTGCCATAATAACCCATTGCAGGAATGGTAGAAAAGGAAGGATTTTTTTCAATTTATCTTAAGAATCTTACCTTTCAAATTTTCTTTTCGGGTACCAATTGTGGTCTTCCTTTCCAAAGAAAGTTTTCTCCTTGGACATTATTATTTCTTTGCGTAAAGTTGAAGGGTGAGGTAGAAATTCAGATAAAACTGCCTTCTGAATCTCGGACTATTTTAGGAAAGTTCTCTTTCGCATGGCAACAACTAATTTAATTTCCTCCATCAGTTTTGTTAAACATTTTGACGGGCCTCTCCATACATCAATCGTGCGTTATTGAAAAATTAAGGACGAAGGGGTGAACATAACTTATATGGAAATATGGATAATTTAAATTTAAATGCCTTTATTTAATGGAGGACTATTTCATTGCAGGTTACTCCAGGTGGAGTGAGGGGACAAGAACCTCCGTTCTGGTTCGACCTTGGGGAGGACTTGCGAACTATAATGCCACCACTTAGGTGATCTACTAACAGCGATAACTACTTTTAGATCATGAATGCGAAAAGGTTTTAATCTATATAAATAAGGATTTCAGGAGAGGGGAATATTTGATTAGTTTTTAAGTTTGTTGGATAAATATTATTATGTTGTTTATTAACTTTCATTCCATGCTACAATGGCTAATTGAGACTGGTAATCAACTGGTTAATACTCTTTTCTTGCCACGGAGGGACTGAGAATTTCATTTAATCGGTTTGCCACTCCAGGAATGAATTCTGAATTGTATACAAATAGGCCAGCTAACCTGAATTCCAAATTTATTAAAAACTATTGACTACAGTAAATGCTGTAATTTATAATGAATCAGAATAATTTTAATCTCAATTACTAAAATTTTAGTAATTCAAGAACAAAAGAAGGGGGTGGGGGTCAAAAAAAACGTATTTGCATATATTATAAAGTAAAAGTTCAATGAAAACAATATTCCGTATTTAACTATGTAATAAAGTGATTCATGATATAACAGCTTATTATTAATATAACATGAGTAGGAGTAGGGCTTTACTGAAAGCGGAAAACTATAAACTCCAAATATCTCGGTTAATGTTCATGATACAGAAAAGCTGTACAAAATAGTATTTATATACTATATATATCATTTAATTTGCAAGAAGATGTGTTTTATACAAATTTTCGATCCGACGTATAGTAACGGAGATATTTTGAATTTTCGAGTTTCCCCCTCTTAACCCCCCCCCCTCCCACTGGTCCAATTTCAGCCGTTCACTAACCCGATCTTTCTTTTTACTTAAAACGATTAAATACCGAGTTTGATGTCGATTAATCCAAAATTGCGACCGCTAGAGTGTCAACAGACAAATATATTTATATATATATATATATATATATATATATATATATATATATATAATATATAAATTATTATGATATATAAATGCCATTTTCGTCATTTCTTGGGTAGGATCGACGGAAATTTGAAGAAATTGTTCGAAAATCGAGTCTTGAGTAGGACCTCGATAACTGATTTCCCTTAAGGGAAATCTGCTAAAAAAGTAGTTACATAAATTCTTTAAAGTAATACATTATTCATATGTTTAAAATTTTTATAAAAATGTGAAACAAAAGTCATTACTGGCGAGAAAATATAATAATGGTATTCCATCCATAATTCCAAATAAAGAATTTTATTTCGGAGTAATCCCATCCTTAAGGACTTGTTTGAAGATTATTATGCTCATTGATATTTTTCAAGTATGTTATCCCATTATATATTGTAAAAAAAAAAATCGTGAAGAAGCCCGATCCAGAAACATGTAACTGGAGGAGGAAAGGAGTTACTTTTTACATGGATTCGCTACCGAGTCGAGAAGGGAGAGTAAAATATCTTATATATTTTTATTTTGACTAAGCCCCTGTCATTTATTCCCGCCCTTTGACATCTTACCACCCAATATAAATTGGATTTTTGCCAGGAGCCTTATATTTATTTGCCTTCCTTATGTCAGTTCAAAGCAGAACTCTCGTATAGGCGATATTCATTTCGGCTCCTTTTCTCATCACTTTGTACAATGCAATTTCCTCTCAGGTGGATCAATCTACTTGAGACGCTGGGGTGGCAATCGCTACAGCTGGACAAGTGGGGGGATACTTCTTGTGACTTATAAAAGTGTTTATGCCTTTTCGGTATTTGGCTGTCAGCCATTTGCTTATTTAGATTTACTTTCTTCAAAATTACAATACTCATAAAAATTCAAAAGATGTCTGGCATGCTAATAAGATATAGACTTCTAACTTTCCTTATCTGTAATAAACCTTCAATTAACTTAGTGACGAAATATTTATATCATATGATTTACTCAATAAATTTCACTCTCCTTTTCCTGACGTCTTAGATAGACTTATACTTTCAATTATCTCTTTCAGAACTTTCACGTTGGATTGAGTCCTACTGGTTGTAGCAATTTTTTGAAAACCCCATATTCTCGTTGCTACCAATTGAACTTTTAAACTTAAAAGTCCCACATCTACTCCCATAAATAATAAAGTAATATTTTAAAAAGATGAACAAAGATAAATGTCCACATTTTTTATTTTATTTTATTTATTTTTTTAAGTAAAGGCATATATAAGAAAACTGCCCTTATATATTGTAACGTTGTCTCCTGATTTTCTATTAACCTATAATTTAAAATAGGTTACTATATACTCCATCAGGAGATTTGGTAGCCAAGTTTATGTTATAAATTTCACAATTTCTTTTACATCACATGCGTAACGGCACTCGGGAGCACACGTTGTATTGCTTATAACTTATAGGACCATTGAGGATATCATTTCATTAATTTTGTTTCACGTTGTTATTAACTAAAATTGGCGAAGGGAGTCTTTTAAAACTGTAATCATTATTTCCTTTGTACTCCAAACCTCTACCATGAGTGCAATGTAAGTTGCAAATCGCATGCAGGAAATTAATTTTAAGTTAAATTTCTATTTCTCATTTAATTTCCGTTTTTTTTAAAGAATATGTTGATGATGAATTTGCTAATTATAGGTAGACGACACCTGTGCCTCACAACATTATTAATTCCACCGTCCCACTGTAGTTCAGTCGTATTCAGTAACAACAATTTAGGTGCTCTATCATTTCCACATTAGGCTATCATTTCAACGAATCCCTAATGGTTGCATAAACTAACATGGATTCTCAACAAGCATTTTTTAAATCAATAAATGTCCACCATTTTTAAATTGAACTAACTTTTGAGGACCTGAAGTGATTAAGAAAAATGTTTTCAAATTTTCATCCATTGAACACACTAAATGAAAAAAATGAGGTACTTCCAAATATATTGAAATAAGTATTGTTAAAATTTTAGGCAAAGCCTTTAGTGAGTTCGTCTCTTAATAAATTCCTATTACCTATGAGGGAATTGAACCCACCTTTTATAAGAAATAATTAACACTTATTATAATTTTAGTTACGTATGTTAACCCTTCACAGACAAGGAATATGAAAATTACATTGCAGGCAAGCTGGGTCACGGGTGACCCAGTCATATTTATAGCACATTTTTTTTCATTTTAACAAAAATATTCCAGTTGTTGTTGTTTTTTTTTATATAAAAAAAGAAAGTATAGTTTGAAAAATTTATTTTATTTAGCAATATACATAATATAATAAAAATACAAAAACTTACATTAGTTGGAACTATACTTAAATTAGTAGGAACGTAGAGTTTCAGACCTTTGGTATCCGTATAGGATAAAAGACAAAAATTAAACGAGTAAACTCCTAGAAGGGAAAAAATAAGAAATTTCCAGCTATAAAAGACGAGAAAATTTAATAAAATCTTAGTGATTAAATAATTTTCAGTAAGTTATCAGTCTTCCATTTCATCCGGCAGTCCAGCAATAATTTTTCCTACTCTGAACAGTCAAAAACTTTCCAGATCAAAATAAATAGTTTAAACTCTTACAGAAAAAATATATATATAAAACACTACTCTACAGAAAAAAGAATAAGAAAATATGAGGGATAAAAAATCAAAAAAAGGGAATAAACTCTTAGTAATGAAAGTTCACTAATACTTCAAACTCAGAACAATCTAACAATCTTCTATTTCTTCATCTTCTTCAGGCTAGACTCTGGTAATGCATCGAGAACAAATACTTAGCCTATGCTCAGCACATAGGCTGCGATTACAATGCGCACAGTTTGATGTACCCTTACGATCTCTTGATTTTTCACAAAAACCACATCGACGTCTTGAACTGCTGGGTCCAGGCTGATTCTCAATTTCTTTTTCATCAACTCTCGGAAGGAGGGGAGGGGGAGTGCACGGTACTCCTTCCCTTACTTTACTCAGAATATTATTTTTACCAACCTCTGGGTCACCGGCGACCCAGCCTTGCCTGTGAAGGGTTAATGCTGTTCCACTATTCTCGAAGATTAAGGAAATCAACTATAATGACGATAATTCTTGTAATATCGGTCTTGGGTAAGGAGATAGGTTTCAAAAAAACAAGTTGTTATAAGTGTGTATGGTAAAACTCAGTCCTAACACATCGTTTTTGTGCATGAAATTCAAAAATTTTAATTAATAAGCATATATTATTACTTTTTTTTTTCTCCTCATAATAACCCTATGAGGCGTTATTTATTTGAATACATGTCCCATTGCTACACGGCATATTACATATATGATTATGTTTAAATACATGTTTATATTACAATATATACTTAAATCTTGTTAAATAATGTTATTACTTTGAAGTCGATTTTCTATATCTCACCTTGACGGTCACGTAGGCATACAATACATGGATGAACATATGTATGAAGCGGATTTGTCTGACAGTGTGTGTAGGAATATATATATATATATATATATATAGATATATATATATATATATATATATATAATTCTCAGATAGAGAAAGAGAGATGCGAGTTTAATCTGGGAGCGAAGGGCAGAGGTGGAAGACTGGAGGGTTTTACAGCTGTCCGATAAATCAGAATAGAGCTGGGAGCGGGTGGGGTCGACCACACACCCCCTTCAGGCGTGAATCCCTGATAAATCTCTAGGACCTTATTCAGCAGTGCGCCTTCACTCGCGCGCATCCCATGCCACTAATTACATTACACGTGAACCGAAAAGGGGTGAGGAGCCATATGGCATGATGCACGTGCCTCCCTGTGTCAGGATTAGTTCTGGTTCTTCTCCCTATCCTAACTATAGGGTGCCATGTGTTGTTTTGATCAGTAGTATGGCATTTTGTGAGGAATACAGCATTGAGAAATAATGTACTAGCCGAGTAAAATAGAACTCTACTTTGGAAATAATTACTATAAAAATATTTTTTTGAATTTACTGTTGTCATATCTGTCGGTGGAGACCGTCGTCTCTTACTGATGGTCGAATACAGCTGGCAAGCGCTTTCCATGCAAAGACACCATCTTCAAGCCCGTCAAAAAGTTGTACTGAGTTAGATGTCTGTTAGTAGGTTCAATGCGTCTGGTCACCGTATTAGTTTGTTTACGTTTAGGTGTTTACGTTATTAGTTTTGTTACTCAGTACAACTTTTTGACGGTCTTGAAGATGGTGCCATCACATCGAAAGCACTTGCCAGCTGTACTCGACGATCACCCAGTGACGACGGTCTCCACCGACAGGTATGACAACAGTATCATTTATACTAGTGGTTCTATCCCTTTTTTGAACTTAGTTGATTAATTTCAATCGTTTTTCTCTTTTTGTTCAAACACTTCCATTTACAAAAGTATTTCGATAATTCAGGTTTCTGTTTGCTCGTGTGGCAATTAACATATTACTGGTCAGAATTTCCTTCATATTGTTACGGTTACTACAAAATCAGTGATAAACGAGTTCTTTTGGATTGCAAAATTAAACACACACAAGCTTCAGAGTTTTCATCACTGCACAATTTATTTAACAATCCACTACACACTTAGCTAATTGTTCTTAACTACTACTCACAGTATGCACTAAATGCTTTCTGCTCCTTTTATTACAAAGTCCAATAACTCACTCACGATCACTGAAGTTCACAAAAACTCGGGACTGCACTGATCTTCTACTTAAGTTAACGACACTGCGCCGTCTTAAACACGGCACTATACTGTTCTTTACAGAGACACGGCACAACACTTTTCTTCACATAAAACACTCTACCGCTTTGCAACTAAGTCGCACTGTTACTAAAACTGCACTGAACGCACTGTTGATCAATTGAAGAGAGCTGAGAACAAGCCAACTAAACTCGACTGGGGCAGGGGCCTTTTTTAGCTTGTTGGGAAACATCAAAGCGGAGTTGTCTGGACTCTTCTAGATCTGGACTGGTATTGCCGAGGACGGACGAGACCATATGTCGGCATCTTTGATCCATTTCGTATTTCATAAATACGTGACTAACTCTGTTCAATCTTTCATGTACGTATTTTTTGTAACAATATTATTTTTCAGTTTGTTTCTGCGAAAACATTCAAGTTGCCTGATGAACTCAAGGAGTTGGTGGTCATAAGATACGCAGTGTTGACCTGCAAGAAGCATTACTGTAAAATAATCATAAGGAGAAAGAATATTTCCCAAAACTAAGAAATATTGCATTGTATTTGCAAAAATATCGAAGATTGAACATAGGATTCTCGTCTAATATATTTGAGAGTAAAACACACCAACGTGCAAGTTGTGTTCCTGACCCAATATATTCCCGTCAAATTTTAATTTTACTTTTAATAATACGCTAGAGTTATATTCACTCCCGGTCATTTAATATCCTTTTGTTTTAATCCTTTTCATGTTATAATTTTTCCATCACTGTTCCATTGTAATAGTTCTACTGTTATTTATAGTTCTACTTGAAATATGATTTATAATAATAAACTAAACTTCCGTTTTCAGGTTTTTAATAATGAAAAAATATTACTTGTTATGCATTAGAAACCATTCAGGGCTTATTAGATAAACCTTTGTGAACTGTATCAGTTTTTAGGAGTGAAATTAGAGGATTGTACGGCGCACTAGACTACTGCTCTAAAGACGTCAGGTTCAAGGCCGGTCACTAAATTTCATTTAGTCAAAAATCATTAGTGCCTTTTCCGATCTTTGAGGTTTAATTTCCATCCTCTCGCCCATACGCAATCAGCATCTTATGGCAATTTAGTAACTTTTAAAAAAAAGTAGCCACCTATAGCATGAACCCCATAATTTTGTATGACATACATTGCGACAAGAAGATCACTTTGACTTACACTGGGGTACATACAATGTATATCTTGGGTTCTTGCTTCGCCGGCATACTAGCATTAAAAAGCGTAGCGAAAATATCAACCTATTATAGTTAATAAAACGTAGGCAATTTAGTCCCTTTTAGTACTAAACATTGAGTGAAATGAAATAATAGCTAGTCAATTTATTCAAAAGCCAGTTAGAAGCCATAGATCGCGGGATACCCAATAAATGCCCAGTATAATGAAAATACAATTACCAAACTGAAGGTTAATAAGGCTCTACAATAATAAGAGAAGGAACTTTCTATAAACACGCCCCCAGCGCTGCAATTAACAGGAAAATAAGAGACTCGTACAAATGGTGTTTAAGATTATCTTCAATAGATCAAACAGAAATTCATATCACTTGCCACCATAGATTGGTTGATTGAAGTTAGATAGGTCACATTTTCACATGAAATTCACATACATTAACAATATTTCTAATGATAATTAAAAAAAAAAAAAACTGTAATTAAATGTGAAACAACTCACCCCAATCTTGCCAAACATGCGTCAATTTTACGCATACCAAATATAATCATTTTTAAAAATATAAATTAATTAATATACATAGGTAACCCATTGTTTTATGTATTTTATTTAATTAAGGATAGTTTTACATTATTAACACTTAATAAATACAAATTAAGAAATTATATTACACTAGCCAAGGTACCCGGCTTCGCTCGGCATCTGGAATTCCAAAAGTATTTCATTGTGACAGTAGGTCGAGTAGTGTCAAAGCAGAATAACTCGAGATACAAATCGCTAGTCTTGGTAATATCTAATAGAATTTGGATTTAATTAAATATATGTTGGCTACCCCTGTTTGGGAAGAAGATTGAGGAGCATGCGTTATCAGGGGGGTGATAAGAAGGGTCGGGATACTCGACGGGCCCGTGGAAGGGAGTGAGATAAGGCCTGACGGATGGGGTCGAGTCACCTGCCTAACAGTGAGACGTCATTTAGTTCCGGGCACATATCCTCTTATCGCCCTAAACTTTGATAGGCATCTAAGCTTTCATCTACCATCCAACTTTCCTTCAATTTCAACACCATTTATTATCAAATAAAACAAAAATGTTTTAAGAGAAATAAAAACAAACAACTAAGATTATGATTTAATCTTGGGTTAAATCAAATTCTTGGGGAGGGGTTAGGGTCAGCCATGTGTGTGTGAAAACATTAGTCTTAATCGCACGAATTTAGAAATCGCCCCTAACCCCTTCCTCTCCCATCGTTCCGATTTTTACCGCTAATGGACTTGATCATTTTTGTTACATAAACGATTAAATATTGAGTTTTGTAATGATCAAACAAAGATAGCCACCGCTGGAATGTTAAGAGACAAATATACATAAGTTTTAACGTACCTCATTTTGTTATTTCCTGGGTAAGATCAGCGGACATTTCAAAAATACAAAATCACGTCTTGAGTACAGTCTCAATAGCTGATATCCCGTAAGGGAAATCTGCTAAAAGTAATTTTTAAAAAACCCACATCATTGGTCACTGAGACCATCAAGGAGATGGGCGTCGACAAGATTGTAAGGACAGCCAAAGGGTATATAAGGGCGGCAAAAGAAGCCATCATAACTTGTATCTCCAACCATCAGTCTCTAATATGCTGTTCATATTCTCTTTCACGTGAGAGCAATAAGAAAATTCATAAACTCCAACACTCTAACCACTGGAGCCGTAAGGCGGAATTAGACAACAGTGAGAAATAAAATAAATAAATATTATTATTATTATTATTATATATTTATTACCACCCACTTTATGCTTCTGTGGCTAATTGGGACGGGATAAGTAAATAAATAAAAACACTTGATATATGAATTTTGAACATACGGAAGCAGAAACTTGGTCTTTTGTCGAATTCAAATTTGACCCTTATTTATCAGGCGGCTTTGGTATACACGAAACGCCTAGTTAGTCCAGAGCACTTTTTTAGCAGATTTCCCTTAAGGGAAATCAGCTATTGAGGTCGTACTCATGACGCAAGTTTTGAAAAATGTCCTCAAATGTACATCGATCCTACCCAGGAGATGACGAAAATGAGGTCCGTTCAAAATTATATATACATATAAATATATATATATATATATATATATATATATATATATATATATATATATATTTGTCTGTTAACGGTCTAGCGGCCGCAATTTTTGTTTGATCGTTACCAAACTTCATATTTAAGCGTTTTACGTAAAAAGAAAGATCAAGTTCGTTAATGGCAGAAATCGGACCAGTGGGAGGGGGGGTTTAGAGGGGGGATTTTTGAAAATTCAAAATATCTCCGTTATTATGCGTCGGATCGAAAAATTGTATAGAATCAATCTTATTGTAAATTAAATGTACTATAAATATTGTTCTATACATTTATTCTATATCTTGAATATTAACCGAGATATTTCCATTTGTATTGTGTGTGTGGTCGACGGAACCCCGCCATGTTCCGGACTCTCCGCCGAGAGCTCTGGTGGCTGTTTCCAAAACGATTCGTCCCTCGTGAATAGGTTTAGAGATCCCTTCCTACTACAGTTGTTATTAGGCGGATTTCTCTATTGTAAAGCTTCACGTGGGAAATCTGCTTAGTTTACGCAGCCCCTGCGTGACGGACTTTTTCTAATTAGTAATGTACATGTTTTAAATTGAACCTTTTGTATTATATTAACCAACAGTTAATATTGTTTGCTTCATTTTATTAGTTCGTCAGGAGGGATTTGGAAGATAAAATATCACTTTGCATACCGGATTTAGACTTCACTTTGGAAAAAATACCCTTTATTACTCCCACCCCCTACATTATTAGATATACTAGGAGATTATAATGAGAACGCTTTGAATTAGAAATCTTTAATAGTCACTTCTGAAAAATTGATTTTGATGGTTGCCAACCCCCAATAGGCTACCTGCAAAGTGCACACTTAAGCGTAGGCCACCATTCAGTCCGTAAGTCGGTCAGAGAAGCTGATCTTCTTTACAATATCAAATAAATTCTGTTTAATTAATGATGGTAAAAATATTAAAATTACTGTAAGCCAGTAAAAATAACTTAAAATCTGATGAGAAACGAACGTGTTAATTGTTTATTAGAGAGAATAGGGTGGGGAAGGAAGGTATGCTCTCTGTATTTGATTTCCGTCCTTATATATCACCCCTACTACCCTGTCGAATCAACTTGTGTGGGGGAGTCTCCAATGACGTCATGAGTTTTATTTAGTATTAGTTTCCGGGCTTGAGGAAGGGAGATACCATCCAACAACAATCATTAAATCGTGGAATTCTTTTGTGGAATTTTATTGGTTTCTAGCGACAATAGTTTTCCTAGATTGTATCGTCTGTGTAATATTTACGCTTCATGGAATTTAATTTAGTAGTGAGAGCCGTTAACGGGGCTCTGACAGGCGTTTTTAACTATTGTGGTCAGAATGGTACAATTGTTAACCAACATTGATAGCAGTTTTTTCCTTGTCTTTTTTACGTTGACTCTTGTCAAATCAGTGAATTAAGTAGTTACATTTGTCACTTACGGGAAGGCAATTATTTAATTGATTATAAAGGATAGACAAGGAAAAAGTCTGCTACCGGGGTCGATCTACACGTGAATTATTTAAAATACAATGGATCGTAAAGTTTAACAATATTAAGCAATTTAAGGCTTTTTCAGTTTTTTATGAATAGCTTAAATATTAAATATGATATTTGATTCAAGTAAAAATTGAGGGCAGTAGAGTAAAATTTAATTGATGACGATATATCTGACAATTATCCACATATCCCTCGTAATAAAACCCCTGCATTACCAAACTCCAGGTGCCATATTATTTTGGGGGTACAGCCTTTGGCATTTAGTATTGTCCTCTTGCAATGAAACAATTATGTTTTCCACGAGATACAGAGACGTTTTCCTCCCCTGGGGTTTGCATCTAAAATTGGTAATCATAACTAATGTTTTTTACAGTTCGATATTTATTACCTTGGATACCTTACATTACTATAATTTGCAATAGTAAAATTGGTTAAAAATTATATAATACGATTTAATTAATTGATGAATGAAACCCTAATTTCACATTTTCTCTGGACAATGTTGTGTAAGTTTAAAATAAATAAAACTATTGTATTATATTAAAATCTATTCATAATTAAGTTTAAATTCTTATAGGGGAAAATAAATAGATATATACCAATTAACATATTAATTTCAATTAAAACTTTTTCAATTAAAGTGAAATAGTGAGAAATATACAATAAACATTTTTTTTTTTAATTTTACGTCCACTTTATGCTACTAGGCTAATCGGGACGGGTTATCTACAGGTTACCATCCTTTTCTAGCCAGGGTGGCACAAGGGGTTTTTTAATGAGTCCGTCATTATATAAATTTCTACTGCCCAGGGCGGAAATGGAACTCGCCACTCTAGGTCTGCCATGCGAGATTAAGACCAATACCCTAACTCGCACGGCCAACCCGAGCCCCCAAAAACATTTTAATATTAATTATATATTAACGCCTGCATTGTGTAATGCCGACTAATTTGAATGGTACCCAAATTTATCACTGTGCAATAGTAGATTCACACTTAAATCTAGCAAACGTTTTAGTTAAAATAAAAAAAAAAATGATTTGGCCCAAGCGAAATTTGGCTTAAAACTCTAAAATTAAGTGTAAATCTAGAAACTATGCAAATGTCCTTTCAAACAACTCTCGAGAACACAGAAAGCTTGAAGACTAACTATTTAAGGTGCTTGAGTGCATCTCCAAATTATAATGTCTTTTAATTGAATTTAAAAATGATAAAAAACACTAATTACAGTCACTGTAATTATTATTTTGAAGTATTCCCGCAATTATCAATAAACCAACTAATCTGGCATTAATAAGCTATTTTAAAAATTTTCAAGAAGAATTTAGTTTTTTACAAAAGCATTAAATAAAGAGTAAATGTGTTTATGGTGAATAAGAAATCATTTGTACATTTAATGTACACATCTTACCCTCAATGTACGTTATACCAATCTGTTTATTTCATTATAAACGATTGATTAAGAAATTTCAAAAATATCAACTTACTTACGGTTTAAGAAACCGTTAAAAAGATGTCCTGGAAACCTCTTATATCTCTTATATGAGAAATTTTACAAATAGGAATTGCCACTTCTCAGTATATGTTCATTTCAATGGCTACGATATTACTCTAGTAATTCCCATATGCTAGGAGCTTTGTAATCAGAAAATAAAGTATATTCATGGTTCTATAATACAAAAAAGGTTTTTAATTTCTTTCATAATTTCATTACCATAAGAGAGCATATAATACATAATTGAACATAAACAAAAAACGATAAGAATGGTAGTCTAAAGAAGCAACAAGTCTGTATAAATTGAAACATCTGAGAAGTGGTTTTATTTGTTAAAGGGAAATAGAAGTGTATATTTCTTAAATCATGAGTGGGGAGTGCTCTTCCTTGGACGGGGGCTATAAAGTGGAAAATTGATTCGGCTTCTTTTAAATTATTCATATAACCAATTGTATATTCAATTGGGAATCCTTAGACCGGGCACTAAAGTTAGTGATTTTCCCTTCTTAGTTTCACCTCTTTGATTAGCTCTTTGTAGCCACCTGCCAGCCTCATTTCAATATTAGCAAACCCCGTAGTAAGCTCTTCAAGTTAAATATCGATACAAACGAAGCCAATATCTTTAAAACTGTAAAATGTATGTTTTCTTTTTTCCGGTTGGCATTATAGTCCATAAAGATCTTCAGTCACCCCAAGTGAGGCTTGAGGTATTCATAATAAGAGTTTTATGTAGAGATTCTCAACTCGACATACAACTGCTGTTAACCAAGGAGGACCTCGAATGAGTTGTCCTCAGCAGGCTAATGGAACTCATTATACTAGAGAGAAAATGATCAATTCTGCCACGATGGTTAGCCTGTCTTGATCGATGATATTAGTAATCGGTAGTCATCTCGAGGAGCTGTGAGGTGTATATACTCACCACTAGACTCCCGCTAATCCGCATGCACTGCGATAATGCGTCTTAACCCTCGCGGCAACTGGCGCTCCAAAATATTTATATACCTAGTTTTCTGCACGTTGATTCCCCAAATTTCAATTATCAATTGAGGCTCTACTTTTTCAACTTTCAAAAAATGTATTCAGATGTGGAAAACCTATTGGAAGAATTGGTCGTGTACTAGGTATGTCTTAAAGCAGTCAATAATTATGGTTGGCTTCGGGAAGTCCTGGATGGTCTGAACCTTAGAATTTAGGGGCTGAATGCCGAGGGCGTTGTTGACTCGATATCCCAAGTAGTCCACCGCCCATTTGCGTCGTTTAAGGAGAGACCATATTCGCTTAGTCGCTGGAATACTGAAGGTGCTCTTCATATTTCTCTGGTGTCTTTGATACCAAAAGAAAAGTGAAATTTTGGAATATATTGTCCATAAACCGTTTAAGAAGCATTTTATTAGCCTAAAAAAATTGAAGAGTCCAAATGGGGTTATTACTACAGTCTTCTCAATACTCCGAAACATTGATATTGTGGTATGCGCGAATGATGTCTAGGGCCAAAAATATTTTTTGCCCTTCCAAATGAGATAGGAAATTTATAAGGTTACGTTCCCTGTACCTGTCTGAAACTGATTTTTCGTTGAATACTCGAAGGGGCCCGTCTTTTTATGTGGCGATGTCCTTTTATGTGTGGATTGGACTAGACCACGACCTTTTTGAGGGCCAGCGAATTCCTTCCTACATCAAGCTCGGGATTCTTCCTTAACTGCCCAGTGCATTTCGGGAAACAATCTTTCGGGAGCGAGTAATACTCCGAGCAGGGCCGCGAGTTGAATGTTTTGTAATTTCCGAGAATTCCTGCAGAAGGTGGGAGTATTGACAGTTCCCAGGGATGGTTTAGCTTGTAAAAGTCTGGGCCGTAGATAATCTCCGAGGTACTTAAACTTGTGTTGATGTCACCAAGCCTTCGGTTCCTTTTATCTACGTTGCGTTCGTAATAAAAGGGAAATTCTGGGCCTAATATGGTCTTTTCCACATCAGCAACGACAAAATTCCAGATTACATCCTAGGTCAACTCAGAGTGTCTGTAAATTATATCTCCTGTGAAGTGTTTCTGAAAATAGGGATACTAGATTCCACTTGAGTAAACCAGAGTGACGGATTGGCCATATAAAATGCTAAAAGACGAGCCGTGGTTCCTAACTAAATGCCAATAAATCCTGGCGCTGTGGCTGTTCTGAAGTTACCTGCGGCAAAGCTTCCTTCTCTTCGGGCGTTATGATGCCTGTTGCCGTCATTATCATTACTGGCTTAAATATCACTGTCTCTACTTTCGGGGATAATTCAGCATGTGTAATCACGTCGGGGTCACCACTTGTCGTGCTCAAGGTTAGTCATTAGTCGTGTGCACGATGTGTAACTAGATTGTACCAATTATTGTGCAATGTTGGTGCTTATCAATCAATCACCTTCTCTGTGAAAATGGAAAGCTAGAAGCTAAAGTGGAGATGTTGACCTCCGAAGTCGAGCACCGCCGGAAGAGGGAGTTGGACCCTGCAGTTATTCAAGAAGCCGTTCTCAGTGCCCTTCAGGAATCTCGACAGGCAACTCTACTCGGCCTCCTAAAGTCCCAACATTCGCCGAAGTTATCGGTAAAAAGACTAAAAAACCGACCCAAAATGATACAATACTAGTCAAGCCAATGAAAGAAAAGGAAAACATATATACCAATACAGTCCTGATTGAGTCTGAAATTAAAAAAAAAAATTGGTCCGCACCTCCAAAATATTAAAATTAAGAAAACCAACTCAGGCATAATTATAAAGGCTCACAACCAGGCTGAAGCAAACAAATTGTTTGAAACCCAAGTTCTGCAAAACTCCGGACTTTAACCAGTTCAATTTTGTTGGAAACAGAACGCCCACTCAATATGTAGGGAGAATAATATCTTTAAAACAATCTTCAAAACTAGTCCGAAGGTCAAGCATCGGTTCACTGGGTGACAGAGGTTCCTCCAGAACTATACCGTGAAATCATGAAGGAAGGAAGGGGTTTTCTGGATTTTGACTCATGCAGAATCCGAAAATGGACGGCTGTTACGCGTTGCGATAGGTGTCAAAATTTTGGACATGCGAAAAAGCACTGTTCAGCTGAATATGTGTACTGCTCTCATTGCTCGGAGCGGGTTCATTGTCACGGGCGGTATCCAAACAAGGCGGCGCCTCCGAAATATGTTAACAGTGTTAGATTTGGCAAAAATAGTGATCATGCGGCAACTGACAGGAACCGTGACTCCTATAGAAGAGCCGTTTTGCGCAATATTGATAATACCAACTATGGATAACCGAGGGTTATCCATAACAATATGAAGAGATCTGCCGTGGCCACAGCTGAGGTTAGGGTCAAATGCACTCGAAATAAAGTGGACATCCTTGCCATCCAGGAACCATGCGTGAGGCGGATGAAGATTTCTGGGTTCAGCCTTCGATCTAGAGTGATTGATTTTAGAGCTGGAATTTTGAGCCTCGATTTTAAATAATGCTATGATTGTTACTGAGCTTACCCATCTCATGACAAGACACCTAGGAGTAGCTCACATTCAGGCAGGGGATGTAGACCTTACAGTCATATCTGTATTATTCAGATATTCTATACCACGCGAGGAGATCATAGATAGTCTCGAACTTGCTCTAGGCATTTAACAAGGAAACTATTGGTACTTGGAGACTTTAATGCCCATTCTCCGACGTGGGGATCTCCAAAACTTGATGAACACGCCCGAATTATAGAAGACTTTATAAGCAGGAGAAACCTATATATCCTTAACAACCCTTCATCCCCTCCAACCTTTCAATATAACAACGGTAGTTCGCATATAGATCTCACTATTTCGAATGGGAAAGCTATCAGACACCTCTCGAGATGGCAAATTAAAGAGGATTGGACCAGTAGCGATCATCGCGTCCTGACTTTCCTAATGTCCAATAGGACAACCAAGCTCTCAAGTCCAAGAAACCTCCGGTTTTCGACTAAAGGTGTCGACTGGAACAGTTTCGCTAATATCCTTGAATGGCACATAAAGGGAGAAACTACCTATGAACTAGAATCGCCAGATGGAATCGATGCTGCAGTAGCCAACTTATCCAGCTCCATTACAACTGCGTCCTACGAGGTTCTTGGGTTGAGAAGATCCAATCCAGGCATGGTATCGTGGTGGAATGAAGATCTCACTAGAGCTAAGAAGGATCGGAATAGAGCACGCAGGAGATCTTTCAAAGATCTCGTTCCCCAAATGAACGTGAGACGTCCAACGCCCACTACTATGAGTTAAATGAAATATTACATAAAATGGCCAAGAACTCGAAGGAAAAAGGTTGGAAAACTTTGAGTCGGCAAAGAACGTATGGGGCCTACATTATAAGACGACAGCACAAAAAATCCCTGTCAAGGGTCTCTATAAGGCCGTTCTGACGAATACCGGCTACACCCAAACCTGTAAAGACACGATAACAGAAATCCTAAGAAAGGCGTTCCCAGAAGACACCACATTGGGTGAAACAGAGGAGCAGCAAATAGCCAGGGGCGAGCAGGAAGAGCCTCTGCTGACCGGAAATGTTGCGGAATGGGACAGCATAGATACCGATATAGCCATCAATAAACTGCGAAATTCAAAGTCACGCGGACTGGATATGATTGAGGCTGCAGTTGTAAAGCACAGTGGGAACGCTTTGAGAACCCGGCTTCAAGAACTCATTAATGCCTGTCTGAAGTTAGGATATTTCCCCCGGAAATGGAAAGAAACCAAGGTGGTCGCAATTCTAAAATGAAGCGAACAGATGGAGTCAAAGTATCGTGCGATAAGTCTTCTTCCGCATTAGGGCAAAGTATTAGAAAGATTTATAGTGGCTAGTTTTAAGGGCATCTTGGAAAACAACTCATCGCCAGATCAATTTGGGTGCAAAAAAAGGGGGTCTACTACGGAAGCGATTCGAGGTATGATCCAAAAAGTGAAAATCTCCGACACAAATTACGTTTTAGGAATACTGTTCGATACGCAGGGGCATTTGATAACCTGTTGTAGCCATCCATCCTAAGAGCACTCAGGAGAAGGCAGTGCCCAGAAAATGTATACCAATTGCTAAATAGCTATTTAAGCAATAGAACAGCTATGATCCCATGCGGGAAGACGATGATCAGGAGGGAAGTAGCTCGGGGCTGTGCACAAGGGTCTGTTACATCTGGGCACTGGTGTTTGACGAGCTCCTCCTCAAGTTGCGGTCCCTTGGCATTGAGGTTACGGCTTATGTAGAAGATCTGTGCTGCTTAGTTAAGGGAAATAGCAGGCAGGAGCTGGAAGTGGAGGGTCAGCGGATCATTAACGCTATACAGAGTTGGTGTTTTCAAAATAAACTTCAGCTCAATGACCAGAAAACACAGAGCATCTTGTTAAAAGGAAAGCTTTGTCATAGGTGGCCCCCAAGGTTGGCAATAGGTCAGACCAGGCTACAACTGCAGCCCGAAGTAGTATACCTAGGAGTCCACATCGCACAATGGGCCGGATGGCCAATCTAGGTGGAAATAATTCATGAAATCAAAACATCTAATGGCATGGTATTTTGGAACTAGCACCCGTACAAACATCACAAAAGTACACAAACAATGACAAATCCGATGTTTTCATTCTAATGATTAACAAATTTGCAGCTCATTTTTACCTAAAAATTTACTTAGAAATGTTGTTTTTTCTGTATTTAAATTATCGAAAGTAAATTATTAAACTATTTTATTAAGATGGATACCATACCCATAGGTAAGCTAATAATAAAAACACAATAATATCTCAAAATTATACGAAATAAAAAATTTTAACATCCGTAAAAAAAATATACTGCATAATACCGCTAAGATAATTATGTCTCTTGTTGTTTATAGTACAAACTAACATTTCATAATAAATAGAATTGCTAATATTTGCTAACTTTGTCGTACGGGCTATTTTCAGAAAAAGAAATCACGATTACGAGACAGGGCGTTTTTCTTCTTTGGCAAAGCTTTTCAAACACAAAACCAATAATTGAGACCATTTTGTCACAATTTGCTGTGAAAATCATCCAACAACATTCATTGGAAAAATTGACCAGTAATTTAAACCTTTTGTTGTCAAAAATTAAAATTAAATGGCAAGAAGCTGGACGATACAAAGATTTGTTTCTTAAAAAAAATACTATTTGGTTGGATAAAATTTTCACATGTATATGTATATGTGATGAAGAGGAACCTCTGCCATCTACTTCTGGAGGTCGACCAATTAAGCCATTTGAAGAGTGCTGTGCTAAAACGAAGAAAACAAAAATAGGAGATATTATAAAAAGACCTTTAAATGAAATAGTGTTTGCTTCTGAAGCCGCTGTAAGAAAGTCGGGAAAACGTGATGCAGCTAACATCATTAAAGAAGTAGCTCTTTGTTCATCTGATGTAGCTACTCAAATTAAAAAACTTGGAATGAGTAAACTTAATGAAACTCGCCCATTTACTAACGAAGAAGCGTTAGCTATTTTCATTGACTGTAAGGTGTCAAAAAATTCATATAAGTTGCTTCGGAATCATGCATTAAACATTAAACATAAAATATATCCATTTTATTATCAATTAGGAAAAATAAAAAACGATTGTTACCCATCTGGACCTGGAGATATGGTAGTTACTGAGAATTGCGTCACTTTCAATGTACAGTCCATAGTGGATTTGACAACTATGAGACTTGTTCTTGCACACAGCAAAGTTTTTAAAAATTTCCCCTCTCAAAATGGGGGGGGGGTAAATGGGGTTGTGATGGTATTGATGAGTATTTATTTTCTTATTCATTTGTTCCTGTAAAAATGCACGAATTAGGTAGAGTAGAAAATTTAGTATTGAGCAATCCTTTTTCTTCGTCCACACGAAACTGCAGGCCGCTAAAGTTTATGTTTTCCAAAGAAACCACCGATTTGACTATCACCGAAACAAATAAAATTAAACAACAAATATAGTCGCTGCAACCTACTAAAGTTACTTTGGAAAATATAGATATCAATGTTCATTACAAAATTTTGCTGACCATGGTGGACGGAAAAGTTTGTAATGCTCTAACAGGGACCAAGCCAAGTCAGAGATGTTATATATGTGGAGCAACTCCTAAATCGATGTATGCTATTAATCCATTATTATCTCATGGTATCTCATGATATCAAAGAAAATTATGATTTTGGAATTTCCCCATTGCATGCCTGGATTAGGTCACTCGAATGCTTCATTCATATAAGTTACAGACTTAGTTACTATAAAAATATGGGCTATCACAACCAAAAACACAAAGAAGAAATAAAAGATCGAAAAATAGAAATTCAAAAAAAAATTAAAGATGAGATAGGATTAATAATTGATAGACCTAAACCCGGATTTGGTACAAGCAATGACGGAAATACGGCAAGAAGATTTTTCAAAAACCACGAAAAAAGTGCAACTATAACCGGATTAGACGACGAACTTTTAAAAAGATTTTACATCATCTTGACTACTTTGTCATCTGGCTATGAGATTAATGTCGTAATGTCGACAAATTCCAAACATACGTTCAAGATATAAGAATGCTATACCTAAGTACATATGGTATTAAAATTTTGACCCATAGCACCCAAATAATTAAAAAGTGCATTGTGCCTATCGGAATGCTATCGGAGGAGGCTCAAGAGTCTCGAAATAAAGATTTGAGGCGATTTCGAGAGTGCCATATCCGGAAATGCTCTCGAATAGATACAAATACGGATTTAGCACAATGGCTGTTGGTGACTTCAGATCCTTTAATTAATTCTTTTAGGAAGGAGACCTGGAAAAGTCGAAAACGTTTACATAAGGATGTGCTATCGCTTTTGCAGCCCCCAGGTTCTAATATAAATAAAGATTCAGAAAGCGATAATAGCGATAGTGATAGTGATGATAATATCTCCCATTAACTGTTCTTCTTTTGTGATTTCAATTGTTACCTATGTTTTGGATTTTTCTTTATATATTGTGGTTATTATTTTCGTTATATATTGTGGATATTATTTACGACTAAATAATTGGGGTCTTTTTTACTTAACACATGCCAGTGATTTAACTCATTATTATATCAATAACAGTGAAGATTTTTTGTTAACAATTGTTTATTTAAATATAACCAAGGTTTCTAGTAAACATGAATATAACCATAAATGAAATTAATAACATTTTTCATTGTGGAGGCCAATAGTTTCTCATTGATTCCAATATACATTCAAAAATGTCCCTATTTTCATATCTTCTCCTATATATAAATTCACAAAGATATGAATCAAACAAAGTTCTTCTAGTTCCACATTCGTTTTTGTTTCTTCTTTTTATACTAGCCCATAGCGACTCAATTCTTTGAGTGTGTGCACCTGTTTTTGGGTCAACAAAATTTTCACTATGATTGACAGTAAAATGTTTGTACCTCATTCCTGGAATTTTTTTCAAACCATTATATGACCTCCATAAATCTGAGTATATTGTTGTACCCGGTCGTATTGAATTTTTTATGCACTCCGTTAATGTTTCAGCTGTTCTGTCCGGTACAGCATAGAGGAAAACTTCTCTGTTCTCCCTACATACACCTCCAAAAACCCATTGATTTGGGTAGAGTCTTCCCTTTTGGTATTTTCTTTTAGAAAAACAACTTTCATCAATTTCAACGTTTAAACCCTCTCCACCAATTATCATTGATTTTTCTAAAATATCCATAGCACAAATTTCTCTGAGCATATTATTCCAACCTGTTATTGTTTTTTTAGATATATTCAATTCCTTCTTACAAAATTTTGTAGTTGCGTATTCATTTGCCCATGCGTATATGAATAGTAAACATTTCCTTAATGAAATTTTACAATGTTTAAACCATGTACCATTAAGCGCAGCAACGTATTGCCTACAACTTCTCATATTGCATTGATAAAATGGCGATCTAGTTTTGCTGAAATAAATCTTCATATAATGTCCTTTTTTACACTTTCTCTTTCTGTGAAGTACTCCATACTTCTGTAAATATTGAAAAGCTTTTTCTTCGGAATAGATCAACTTATTAAGTTTTAAAAGATTCATAATAAAAAATAAACACTCCCTAAACTTTTAACCTGAAAGTATACTGAAGATAAATGATCACATGGTAGTAGGCGTATCTAATATCAAATGATATGTTATCGTGATCACCTTTTACTTAGAAAATTAACTGGCATGTGTTAAGTAAAAAAGACCCAATAATTGTATAATAATAATAAAACCATAAAACATTAAAAAATAACAAGTTAGCAGTTTTTTTCCATCTAGATCGGCCATCCGACCCACTGTGCATTGGGGAGAGGTTAAATCTCAGCCCTCACGCTTCTCATCTCCGGGACTCGGTCAGCGGATGATTTCACCACCTAAGGACAATAGCATCACTGATAAGAACAGATGCATTTTATACAAAGCTTTGTTTGTCCCTATAGTGTGCTACGCAGCTCCATCCTGGGCCCAAAAGATGTCGAAAGCGACCAAAAACCTTTTATGCCAAGCCTAAAGAACAGCTCTCCTCATGGTAACCAGGGCATATCGGACAGTTTCGAGCGATGCATTGCAGGTGATAGCTGGCCAGCTTCCGATAGACCTAGAGGTACCAAAGCGAACCCGCTACCACCGCAGCAACCGCTATATACCAAGCAGTCAGGGGGTTGCCTTACAAGATAGGAGAGTCTATCTTCACAATAGGACAGCAGGACCTTAGAGAAACACTCCACCATATTGAAGAAACCATCTGGGACAGTTGGCAGAGTCGCTGGACCAACTCCAGCAAAGGTAGGATGACCTACAGATTTTTCCCAGATGTCAGGATCAGAGCTAAGCATCACGTCCCAGATTACTTCACTAGCCAACTTATCAGTGGTCACGGGGACTTCAATAACAAGCTCCACTTCTTCAAACAAAAGGAATCCCCATTGTGCCCGTGTGGCGAGTTGGATACGGCTGACTATGCGATCCTCCAATGTCCGCGTTTCAACGCCAAGCGTATTCGGCTAATGAGTGCTTTCTCATATGTTAACTGGCCTCCTGAGAGTTACCATATGTTGGTAAACGACGCAGATAGATTTTCAGCCTTCAAGACCTTTGCCAAAGAGGTGTTGAAAACGAAGTAAAAATGTATTTATTTGTAAATTATATGTATATATGTATTGTTTATGTGAGTTTAGGTTAGTATTTAGGCTTTAGGTATGTAGGCTAGTTAATTAGGCTTTTACTGCCACTTCTCTGAACAGAGGCAAAGGAGTCGCAGCTTCTAGGACTTTTCGGACTTAAACTAAATCTCCCAAATATTGCACTTTTATGCTTAGCTGTGCTCGGTGAGCTAGGCTAAGTTACCTGGCCCAGTTTAGCTATTCAAAATTTTTTATCTCTTAATAAATGGAGACCTCTTGTATGGGGAAACCCAAAGGTACAGCTGGGGTCGAGGTGGGAAAAAAGAAAAAAAAAAAAGCTTAACGGCTGGTAGCGCCCTACTAGAAGGTACATCACCATGCATGTACTTGACACAGGGTTAGAAGGAAGGTGTGTCTTGAGGGTAGCTATGACTAGGTATGAATTTACGTTGAAGGTACCTGTGACATCATTGGCATAAGCCCCTAGTCAATGGTAGCCACCCCAATTTATATTCGTACGTTACGTTTGATATTTAAGGGTTTTAAGAAAAGCTAAAGACCAAGTTTGTTAATGACCGAGGTGGAAAGAGGGTTTTAATCCCATTATTTGCAATACGTTCAAAATATTTTTTGCGTTTTTTCGTTACCTCGAATATTGTTTTTGTTTTTTTGGCCTTCATTAAACACCTCTATTCTTACTCATTTTGCATTGAAAATAAAACATTATAACTTGCCACGTCTTGATGATGTAGGAGCATAATTGTTGTCACAGTTACGGGCGGTAACCCATGTCAAAACTTCTAAATCCGTGGCAGATATACAGGTCTGCCACATCAAATTTATGCGACTTAAGTAGAGTGGTTCAGGACGATTTTTACATTCGAAAAATTATCAATTTCTAAATCCTGTTTCAGCCACGCTAATGCCACAATTACGTCTGTTGAGAGGTTGGAAGGGAAAAGTTCTGGCGTTCTTTTTAAGATATAAATATTTTTAAGCATACCACTATTATTCTGACTTAGAAGAAAAATTCCCTTTTTAGCGGCTTTAGAGCACTCCCAGTAGACGTTATTTGGCAATTTATGTCTGTCAAGTTAAGACGAGCATAAAATATTACTATGCGCCAGTGTCTAAAAAGTCAGCTCAGTGTGCACTGAAAGTTTCTGACATTTGATTAGTTATGGCAACTCCAGGTTTCGTAGAATTGTAAAAAATAGTAAATTCTCTGAAATAACCCCTTAAATTGAACTACGATATCTTAGTCGCAGAGTGATTCACAGTTTTTCATTTTCACTTGGTACAGTTGAAATAAAATGTTACCATTGAAGCTGAACTATAGGGTGAATTACCTTTTATTTTTTGTAAATATGCAAACATATGAAAGCTCCAGTTTTTTCTTCTTTTTTTCAAATCAAACATCATTTGAAAACAGGAAAATGCAAAGCCCCTACAGGATCAGTGTTGCCTACAAATACATGTTGCGTTCAATGGAAGATTAATATATGACCGATTCACAAAGTAATAAAGAAAGGCACGTATATAAGCGTAATCGGACTAACATGGCCGAGAGATATAATTTATATTTATTATTATTCGAAATATCTCCATTATTTTTAATGGTAAATCGAATATACCGAATCGTGATCGAATATATGGTATTATATAACCAATATTGTTAAAAATTCATTGTTCTACAATTTGTTATTCATTATTTTTTTTTTTTTGCTAACCTTAAAATTAAGAGAGATATTTAAAATTATTGTTTGTCAGCCTTTAGCTTCACATTAAATAACTATCACTAAGCATTTAATTTTTTACTTAATTGTAAGTCTTGCATATATAGCTTTGTTATTACGGCACAAATTAAAAATCGAAGTATCATCAGTGTGTCATTCGAGTACGGGGGTTTTGTAGTAAATGTGCTTAGTTTACAAACACCTAAGTAATGAACTCTTTTTTTGAACAGGTTAACGAAAGAAAATGTTATTTATTTACGTCCACTTTAGGCTACTATGACTAATTAGGACGAGCTGTCTATAGGTTACTGCCCTTTTCTAGCCAGGGTGGAACTAAGGATTTTATTTTATGATTTTGTCTCTAAATAAATTCCTATTTCCCAGGCGGGAATCAAACTACCCAGCCTAGGTTTACCATATGATATTAAGAACCACGCATAAACTCACATGACTAGCCTGAGCTAGAAGTTGGCGAAAGAATCTATTTTATAAGACCATTTTAAACGCTGAATCCACTAATTCATAATTAATAAGATTAATTAATTCCTCTCTGGTAAATACGTAATTCCATTTTACTCTGATTAGGTGCATTAAGCGTTGCTTAGCTTATTGTGTTAAGAATTTAAATAATAATCCAAAAAAGAAGAAGAAATGAGAATATTTAATTTACTGCAGTCAAAACAGCGTTAAGCAATATCTTAAAAACCTTTCTTGATTCTATTAATTTTCTTTAAGCGGCGCACTGATCCAAAATGTAAACGGTGCTCTTTGTTTTCCCAGGTGCATGAAATCATGGATGTCCCAACAAATTAAACAAAGTTAAAGAAACTTGAGTTCTCTTGATTGCATTGCTTCATCGGAACTGGAGATAACACGTAATGCAGAGAGGATTAAGGATTGGTCACACCCGTCTCACAGTGAGGTGCTCACTTTCTCATATTTACTCAAGGACATTACGTAACTAATTTCAAAAAGTCGGTCTAACTGGGCTGGGTAAGCTAAGCAGATTTCCCATGTGAGGGAGTGACACTGTTATCTCATCTCAGCATATTTTTTCGAAAACTACGTACATGAAAAATTAAAGAGTTAGGTCGCATATTTAAGAAAGTACGAATTAGATCAAATGAGCAGACATGTGTTCTATTCCGTTCTCGACAATACACGTCGTGTCTCGGCATTACCCTTTGATGTTTTCCGCCAAGCTATAAAAGTGACCAGCCTGCACCGAGTTTTGTTAGTTTGTTCTCACCTCTCATCAAGTGATCAACACTGCGTTCAGTGCAGCTTTAGTGAATAGTGCGTCTTAGTTGCAGTGCGGTGTTTTATGTGAAGAACAGTGTTGTGTCGTGATTCTGCAAAGAACAGTATAGTGTCGTGTTTAAGTCAAGGGCAGTGCAGTGCCATTAACTCTGCTAAGATCAATGCAGTGCTTCTGTGAATTTCAGTGATCGTGAGAGTGTTCTTGAACTGTGTAATAAGAAGAAGATTGAAACTATCAGTGCATACTGTGAGTAATAGTTAAGAATAATTCACCAAGTGTATAGTGCATTGTTAAATAAATTGTGCAGTGATAAAAACTCTGAAGCGTGTGTGTGTTTAATTTTGCAATCATAAAGAACTCAAATAAACCACATTTATTACTGATAGTGTAATAAACGTAACAATATATTTTACATTTATATATACAAATCCGATGAGTAGTAGTGGGGGTTAACTAAATGCAGAAAACATGAACGTACAATAAGTAGTGCAAACAGGATTACAGATCGCCTATACGCCTCTCAAAAAGTGGAGCACACATCTATATATATATATATATATATATATATATATATATATATATATATATATATATATATATATATTGTAACGGTCGAGCCTTAGAGCCACTCCGCTGTCTCTATATCTATGAGATCAGAGTAATTAGTACTAGGCTTTAAACGAGGTAGCAGCACCTGTCAAGGGAGGACAGCGGACCCCTATGAGTCCAAGGGTCAATCTCGGAGGACAAGAATCGGCAGTCGACTCCCAAGATGCAACGAGAGAGTAAGTGTTTCTTTAATTATCTAGTCTAAATGTGCTATATCTCTGATTAAATAGATAAATTAGCTCTTATAGCAGAGATGGTGGAAACGAAAATGCTTGCCGTGCAATATATGACCCTGAGAAGTAGCCGGTAAATAGATTAAATTTAAATAATAATAATTATAATTAACCTTTCATTATATAAAATGGCCCCAACGTGAAAGGGCACGGCTTAAACATTTTTTTAAAATTTAAACATTTAAAATATTTATTTAGGTTATTCATTTAAAAAAAAAAAATTAATTAACATAGATTATAAAAATGGATATTAATACTAATAGCAAAAGTTTTGAGGATAGGATTGTGATGTAGAACAGGAAAGTAATAATTTGGATCTTGAAAATCTATCTATTGAAAGTGAACCGTTAGAGGGAACACAGACCAATAATATCATATATAAAGATCAGGCTAGACATATAATTCAATTAGAGGATTCGGGAATACCGTTATCTACTGAGATAGCAAATTTGAGCTTTTTGGGTTTTGAACAACCGCGAGGTACTTCTACCAGAATAATAGATAATTTAAACGATTTAAAAGGACAAAAAGAGGCCAGTAGTCCTATCGAAAAAGATCAAAACATGCTGGAAGCTATAATGAACTTAATAAAAGCAGGAAATACTAAATTGGAAGCCAAACTAGAAGAAAATAATAACAAACTAGAACAAAATAATAACAAACTAGAACAAAATAATAACAAACTAGAAGAAAATAATAACAAACTAGAAGAATTTAAAGAAGAAGTTAGAAATAGTATTGAATCATTGAAAATAGATATCGAACAAACTCGAGTAGATGTATCAAACGTGAGAAAAGAATTTCTGAATTAGATAAATAATCTTAAAAACGAAAATGAAATAAACTTAAAATCTTTAGAGAATAGGTTAGCAGGTGAAACAGAAAATTTAAAAAAAGAAACCGTTCAGACTAGAGAACTGCTAAAAACGGAATTAATGGATGAAATGGATGCCAAAATAATAGAAACCCGACAAGAATGCTATCAACAGAAAAACTTAATTCGGAATGAATTAAAATGGGAAATTGAGCATGAAAAGATTATTCAAGGGAGGATAAATGATCAAATAAATCTAAATATTCAGAAAATAATTCACGAAAATAAACAAATAATTGAAGATAGATCGTTAATTCAAATAGAGGATTTATTAGAGACAGATTTCAAAAAAGGAGGTATAGCTGATGAAATGGAAAATATCTGGCATGAATTAAAAAAAGTTCAGATAGGTCATTTGCCCAACTGTAAAGAAATTAGAGTCAATCCTGAAGCGAGATGTCCTAAATTTAGTGATAGTCGACAGGAGAGCCCTACTGACTTTCTGTCTGAATTAGAAAATTATTTTAACATTTATGGAGTAGATACATGGGGAAAACAAGAGTTAATTATTTCAGAGTGCATGAGGGGAGTTCCCAGAACTTGGTGGCTGATTGAAAAGGAATTTATTAGAAATTTCATTCATTTTAAAGAAAGATTTTTAAATAAATATTGGGGAGAAGATAGGCAGGATGAATGTAGAAATCAAATTACCAATGGGAAATATCGCCCAGGAGAAAATTTAACTATGGATGATTATGCCAGGAAATTATTTAAAGACTGTAAATATCTTAATCCACCTTTTCCCGAGTCTTATCAAATAAAATGCATAATAAAACACTTCCCATGGCAAATACAATGTATCTTGGGGGTCGGCTAAATCAGTAATAAAGAGAAATTTCTTGACCTTTTACAAAAATTACCAGCTCAGGATATCATGAGGGGAACGGATGGAGAAGAAAATCGGGAGAATGAGGAAAACAACCCAAATAGAGTGAGAAATAGACAAAGAGAAATTTTGATAGAGAATAGGGATCGAAATTCATGGAGTAGGCCACCAGGTTATAACAGGAGACATAGTCATTTCCCCCCTAGTAATAGCGTTCATCCAAGAAACCCGGATAATGTTTCCCGACAATTTTATAATAGTAGTGGGAATTCAAATTACAAAACACTCAACAAAAATTTTGGAAGAGGTAATGGGAGATTTGAAAATAGAAATTATAAAAAAAAAAAAAAAAAATTTATTAGTAATATAGAATAGATAATATATTTATTGTTATAAATAAAATAATATATTGTGTTAATTAAATATAAAATAATATAATAAATAATATATATATATATATATATATATATATATATAAATAAATAAATAAAATGAAAATAAACTAAAAATTAAATAAAAAAAAAATATATAAAATATAAAAAAAAAAATTTCTCTCTGGGTGGGCATATGTAACGGTCGAGCCTTAGAGCCACCCCGCTGTCTCTATATCTATGAGATCAGAGTAATTAGTACTAGGCTTTAAACGAGGTAGCAGCACCTGTCAAGGGAGGACAGCGGACCCCTGTGAGTCCAAGGGTCAATCTCGGAGGACAAGAATCGGCAGTCGACTCCCAAGATGCAACGAGAGAGTAAGTGTTTCTTTAATTATCTAGTCTAAATGTGCTATATCTCTGATTAAATAGATAAATTAGCTCTTATAGCAGAGATGGTGGAAACGAAAATGCTTGCCGTGCAATATATGACCCTGAGAAGTAGCCGGTAAATAGATTAAATTTAAATAATAATAATTATAATTAACCTTTCATTATAATATATATATATATATATATATATATATAATTTTAACCTCTGTCTGTACAATGATTTTTTTCTCGAAATTTCACGATAACTTTTCGTTTCACATGTCATAGACACCATAACTGCATTTTGCTTCTTTGGTGTCTGTTTGTTTGTTTATTTATTACCTTTTCACGCATAAACGGCTGAACTGAATTTTATGAAACTTGGTATGTATATTACTACTAACCCAACTTAGACTTTAGGTTATATTAATTTTCTCTGAGACGACCAGGAGTGGGGGTTATAGACGAGGCTTGAAATTAAAAATAGTGATATTTCGTTTCCTATTGGGTTTTCGGCAAATATGCTCATCACAAAAGTTGTTTATTTTGTTATTTAGAGTAGCTTTTGTTACATACACTTTCGTCGTATACCGAAGTGTAAATGCGTTATACGCTAAACATTATAGTGGGAGTCAACAATATTATTTGGTAAAAAGACTCAACCGAACTAAATGAAACTAGGTATGAGTATTACCACTGAAGACTTAATTACCATAAGCCATTTCGACATTTCTAGGAGTGGGCAGGAGTGGGGGTTTTAAGGGAGGCCTGAAATTAAAAATAGCGGTATTTCGTTTTCTACTGGTTTTACTGCAAATATCCACATGGCAAAAGTTGTTTATTCTGTTATTAAAAGTAACTTTTGTTATATTCACTTTTATCGTATAACAAAGTATAAACGAGATATACATTAAAAACTAATGTGAAAGCCAGCAATTTTTTTGGGCACTCGGTATGTGAATTAGAATTAATTCTTCCATGATTATAAGCTATATACAATTTTTTAGGTCCAAACGGAAGTGGGTGTGCATATAACAAAAGTTGTTTATTTTGTTATTTAGTGTAACTTTTGTTGCATTCACTTTTTTCGTAAAATGAAGTAAACACGGGATATACGCTATAACTATAGTGGGAGTCATTTATTTTATTAGTGCTTATTTAAGTGTTTTTAATGAATGCATATTATGACAATGATTTTATGTTTTAGTCACATATGATAACTCTAAATATGATTCGGATTAGTGAGGTTATATATCTCCGTCGCCCCCTTCTCATTTATTTATTTTTACTTAACTTTGTTCTTTATTTCATATAGAAATGTAAACTATTAGAGAATTTCCGTTATTTCATTTTTATAATGTATTATTTAAACAAAATCATGCTGAATTGGCAAAAGAAGTGGTAGTGGAAGTTATAGAGATCAAACTCTTTGGTTCTGCTAATATATTATCTTATTTCCGATATCTTGATGTAATTGAAACAAATATTATGTACTTTCATAACAATTAGACGTTAATGGCAATATCATTATCACAAAAGACAATATGCGTATAAACTCAATATGATTGTTTAAATATTACTTAGATTGCAGGAAGTTCTTCGATCTCTTCCCCTCACCTACCTTTTGGAATATAAAGTCAATTATTTTTAGGCTACCACTATTATTTAATTCCATCAAGTAGATAAATTATTGAAATAATATTTTTGATCAATTTAATAATTTAAAGAAATCGATGTTGATGTGGGAGCGGAAGTCAACGGGAGGCTAAAGACGTTAATTGAGTAGACTTATTTCCTGTGAAATGCTAGCATTGCTGGAAGTGATTTCCAATGATTGTGAGATTTACTATTACGAATATAATCTTATGCACAAAACTATGCTTAAACTATATGTGCTCGAATTGGCTTTAACAGGAAATATTTCCATTATAGATATTATTTAATTGTAATAAATTCTATCCATGATTATGGTGTGGATTATTCAAAAACAGAGAGTCACAAAGAGTCGAGAGGAATAGTTTAGAAACATATTTTCATTTATTCTTCATTACTAAAATTTCTATCCTATTAGTCCCAAAAATTACCCTTTAGGACTAGCTAATTCGGAAAAACAATGTCGTGGAGGGAAGTGCAATTGTACACATTGAAGTCTTGCTATAAAAATTCCATCATTAGTGAGTCGACAAAGATTTCCCGGGCATCGCCGGGTACCTTAGCTAGTTCTCATATATATTTAAAGGTCAGTGTTCTTTTGGAAAATAAAATGTTAATTCCTATCTCCATTGATACGAGGCAACTGCTTGCAGTAAATAATTATTAATACCAGGTAAAAGAAGGAAGGGATTTATGTACAAAGGAAAACGGCCCAAAGATGTATCTTTATAAAATTATATGGCAACGGTCTAACTAGAAATTATTAGTAATTCAATTACTGCGTTAACTAAACATATATCTCACGTGTTGCAATACGAGCACTGAAAATTTCATCTTTCCATCTATTCTCTAGTTTCTTAGATTAGATAGATGCACTTTTCTTAGATTACCTTCCTGCCGACTTTAATAACATAAATCATTATTTTATATTTTACAAAACTTGTAATGTATCTATTATTTTATATTTTACATTCCAATGCTGGATTCGTTACGTGTTGCCAAACACTTGACCTTGAGCATCTGCGCCATAGAACCACGACATTTTTTTGAATCTGACAATAATTTTGAGGAACGTTTCTCAGAAGAGCTAACTTATAATCAACTGTAGTTAATGAATCCCTTTTAACTCATAGTTTGCTTATCATATTTGAATTTATTTTGTTATTCTTAACGTTAACCACACCGATTTCTTGTTACAAGCTTTCCACAATTTAGTGGTTTTTTTTTCGAAAATCATCCCTCTTGGCGTTTACTGTCCTCATAGCTGGAATTCACCCTTGGAAAATTTCCAATCTTTAAATGGAAATAAAGATTTATTTTTTATTTGTACATTTTATTATTTCTCTTCCAATTAATTTTCATAAAAGATGAATCTCGTGGTTTTGAAAGCGTTTACCTTCTCAGTAGTGCATCTAAATTCTGCAAAATAATTAGAAGCATCCTCTTAATTCCTAGTAAATGTTGCACCCTTCATTCCCGGCTCAAAAGTACTTGACTCTTTTACCGGAAACCTGAGAACAATTTTCCCAAAGAATGCCATAAAGAATGAAAACGACCCACCTGTTGATTTTTTATTATTATTATAATTTTTAATTGAAAAAGAAAGGTATACTATTAGGACACCACCTCCATTTTGAAAATCTCATGTGCGTGCTATGGGATAGTTTATTAATTCCAGTGAACATTCTGATAAATTACTAAGGCGCCAGAAATTCGTTCCACGGTTCCGACACCCAAAACCTACTCTAAAGGGTTATTAGCATTATATGTCCACTTGAAATATACGATAGCTTAGAGATAAGTTAAGGCTAAAGAAGCTGGAATAGATTGAGAGACATTGAAAGGGTCTGATTGGATTTGATTGTATAAAATGGCCTTCTACATTGGAAACGGAGCATTCATTTAGCCGAAGCACTGCCAATCCTTTCACCCCCCCCCCTCCTATATAATCACCACAATCAGCCCGTGGCTATTGGCCTTTCCTAATTACAATGATTTTTTATACTAATTTCAGATACTTTTCAGGTTGAAGGATCTCAATTAGGGTTGTACAGCATGGATTCTTTTGAATCTGATGACTTTTGATTCTCTTTGAATAGTAAAGAGGAAAAAGTGGAATACCGAATATTACATGAAATTTATCATTCTTGATTTAATAGGGAATCTGTAAACTACTTATTGACTTCTTGATCAGATGAATAAAAGAAAGTCCGTCACGCAGGGGCTGCGTAAACTAAGCAGATTTCCCACGTGAAGTTTTACAATAGAGAAATTTCACGAGAGCCGAGCCAGTCAAAGAAACGGCCGAACTAGCTTTTGGCGGGAACGTAACTCTCGTCCGTTAGGCTCCGAGATTAAATTAAAAACAATTCAATCTCAAAAAACAACAAGAACACAAAAGATGGACTTACCGTTAATGATAGCAGTGCTCTGAACACTTATTACACCAACACTAAATAGTACCACAGAATATCCATTATTTGTAAGAATTTATACTGCTGTGAATATTAATTCAGTAAACAAATAAAGGGCAAGAAAAATGGTAAGAACCTTCCTGATAGCAAGGCTAACAATCAGGTTAGCCAGCTTTTATCGGAAATAAAAGCAATTACGGAAATATATTTGAATATAAGTTATAAATTTTATTCATATAACTATTTATTATATCTAGTACTGTAATTAATAATAGACCAGAATAATTTTAATCAAAACCATTCCAAATTTAGGAATCTGGGAAAAAAATAGAAAGGGGGGGGGGCAAAATACGATTCAGACGGTTATGAGATTTTCACATGATTAAGGAACAAGCAGGTTAGCCAGTGAATGTTTACAATAGATAAATAAACATACAGGTAACACTTCCGTGAATATTAGTGAATAATTACAAACGGCAATGAGAAATCTTTCAGAGAATTTACAATATAAGTTAATAGTCCCTACAACGTAATACGGCTGGATTGTAAACAAACAGGTTAGTCAACCTTGTAGTACAGTATCGATAGATAGGCCGGAAAAACAAACAGTTAAAGAAATATATCTGAATATAAAATATTAATTTTATTGGAAACTATTTACTATAGTTAGTGGAGTAATTTGAAATGAATCAAAATAATTTCTATCTCAATCACTCAGATTTTTGTAGTCCAAGAAAAAAAAGGGGGGGGGGTTCAACAGAACGTATTTGTTTGTACCTCGTAAAATAAAGCTTTGTTGAAAACAATATTTTGTATTTAACCTAATAATGAGGTGGTTCATGAGATATCAGCTTATTATTAATATGTCCCTAGTAGGAGTGGGCGTTTACTGAAAGCGGAACTCATTACAAAAAATACAAATATCTCGGTTAATACTCATTATACAGAAAATATATATGGAACAATATTTATAGTAAATGTAATTTGAAATAAGATTGATTCTATAAAATCTTTCGATCCGACGTATAGTAACGGAGATATTTCGATTTTTCGAAAATCCTCCCCTCTAAACCCCCCCTCCCACTGGTCCAATTTCAGCCGTTAACAAAATTGATCTTTCTTTTTACATAAAACGACTAAATTTCGAGTTTCGTAACGATCAAACAAAAATTGCGACCGCTAGAGCGGTAACAGACAAATATATATATATATATACAGTTTTGAACGGACCTCATTTTCGTCATCTACTAAGTAGAATCGATGGACATTGAAGAAAAATGTCGAAAATTCCGTCATGAGTACAACCTCAATAGCTGATTTCCCTTAAGGGAAATCTGCTAAAAGAAAAAAATAGAAAAAATTACCAAATAAACCTTTAATTTTCCGAACACTAATAACAAATCACTTTTAGTTAGAGCCGATTGAACGACATTCCAAATTGTCTATGCAATAAACATTATTATTATTATTATTTATTAACGTCCACTTTTTGCAACTTAGGCTAATTGGGACGGGTTATCTACAGGTTACCACCCTTTTCTAGCCAGGGTGGGATTTTAGGATGTTCTTTAATGAATTTCGTCACTAAATAATTTCCTTTGCCCAGGCGAGAATCGAACTCGCCACTCTAGGTTTACCATGTGAGCTAAAGGTCAACGCTTTAACTCGCATGGCTAACCTGAGCCCCTATGCAATAAACAGTCGAAACTAATCGGCAGAATACCACCACCGAAAATCTAAAGTAATTGAGTGACACTTAAAGTTGCAAAAACATATATAGGATAAACATCAAATACTTATACAATTCTTAGAGTGTTTTTTAACAGATTTCCCTTAAGGGAAATCAGCTATTGAGGTCGTACTCGACGCAAGTATTGAAAAGTTTCCACAAACGACCATCGATCCTACCCAGGAGATGACGAAAAATGAGGTCCGTTCAAAATTTTATATATATATATATACAATTTTTGTTTCATCGTTACCAAACTTCATATTTAAGCGTTTTACGTAAAAAAGTTTGTTAATGGCTGAAATCAGACCAGTGGGAGGGGGGGGGGTTAGAGGGGGGATTTTTGAAAATTCGAAATATCTCCGTTATTATGCGTCGGATCGAAAAATTGTATAGAATCAATCATATTGCAAATGAAACTTACTATAAATATTGTTCTATACATTTATTCTGTATCTTGAATATTAACCGAGATATTTGCATTTGTATGCATGTGTGTGGTCGGCAGGAGTCGGCTACGTTCGGCACTCTCCGCCGAGAGCTAGGGCGGGCCGTTTCGGTAACTGTTCGTCCCTCGTGAATAGGTTTAGAGATTCCTTACTACTACTGTTGTTATTAGGCAGATTTCTCTATTGTAAAACTTCACGTGGGAAATCTGCTTAGTTTACGCAGCCCCTGAGTGACGCAACTTCAAAAAAATTTGAAAATAGTAGAATTATATAATATATTATTAAAATCCGTAGCAAATACATATTTATACATTTTAAAAAAATTGTGACGGAAAAACACATTTAGTAAGAAGAATTATTCGAAACGAGATAAATCCATCAAATTGTTGGAGTCGTTAAGAGTCTGTTTCTTTAAAGATTTTGAGGGATTATCTGGCATTTCAACTGCCTACTAGAGATTTAACCACTGATGGATTCGTAAAAGGTGTTAAATATTCCCTTCGGTGTTATTAAATATAAAGAAACGCCTGAAATGAAAAATCGAGATATTTCCATCTCGCCGGGACTGCGTAAACTAAGGAAAATATACCAAATAAACCTTTAATTTTCGGAACCTTGAGTCATGGGTTTCATTCCAGCTTGTGCTATAGGATTTCAATAAATCGACAACTCCTAAAAATAAATCCCATCGTTTGGCAAGTTAAATCTTACTTGGCAAACGATGGGATTTTTGTTTGGCAAGTAAGATTTAGGCAACTCATTTCGGCTTGCTGTAAGAAGCATAAAGTGAACGTTAAAGTAAGAAAGTTTAAAAAAAAAGTCATAAAATGATCTCTAGGTGGTTTCAATAGGAATCTATAAATATAATCTGGTGTACTTTAGTTAGATGCTGGTTCATAAATGGTGTGCAGGGTTGTCAGAAAACGGGTACAACAAGTACTCAATTTATTAAAAAGGAGATGAAAATATTTTTGAACCTGTCAGTTTCAAACACTTTTAATATCATTCATCAGAGACAGAAACATTGTTTTCAAGGAGATCTGGGTTATAAGTGACTTGTAACTGTCGACTTGTGAGATACAGTCTCCCTGCTCTCCCCGAAACTTTGTCGCCCTGAAGAAGGAACCAAAGGTATCTCTAGCGGTAGCACACACACACCCACACACATAAAACTGTAACGTCTGCCTGTATATTGATTTTTGTTCTCAAAATTTCCCGATACCTTTTCGTTCTATAACTGCAATTTGTGGCTTTTGTCTCCATTTGTTTTTTTATTCGTTTTTTTGTTTGTTACCTTTCACGTGTAAACGGCTGAACTGAATTATATGAAATTTGGTATTGCATACAAGCTCAGATACCCGGCTTCGCCCGGGAATTCATTTGAGGCTGAATGGTGAAGGTATTTTATTAGCAAGGCTTTACTTTGCACAACATTTTGACAATTATCCGCCCCAGTATTTAGGGTCTATACCCGTCGTTGCTGTGGATTTGTTAATAATAAAATTCAAGGAAAAGACTTCACTGTCCTCCATTGTCATATTTTCTGTCTCATGTGCATTAAGCATAGATTTGAATTATTAAGGACAAAATATTTACATAGATTTGAATTAATTTTTCCAGGTGAGGTACCTGGTAGTTCATATTGGAAAGAATTGTTGAGTATATCAATATTTCTACGCTAATTATCATTGTTCCCGAAAAAATGTATAAAACAAAAGTTACTCTAAATAACAAAGTAAAACACTTTTGTTATGTGCACGTTTGTCGAAAAACAAATAGACAATGAAGTATCCCAATTTTTTTTTTTCAGGCCTCCCTTATAACCCCCACTCTCGTTCGAACCTAAAAATTTTAATATAGCTTATAATCATGGAAGAATTAATGCTAATTGACAATCCGAGTTTTGTTAAGTTCGGTTCAATCGTTAGTGTCCAATAAAATTGTTTGCTCCCGCTAAAGTTTTAGCGTATATTTCGTTTACACTTTGTTATAAGACAAAAGTGAATATCACAAAAGTTACTTAAAATAAAAAAATAAACTACTTTTGCCATGTGCATATTAGCAGAAAAACGAATAGAAAAAGAAATACCGCTACTTTTAAATTCAGGCCTCCCTTACAACCCCCACTCCTGCCCGTCACTAGAAATGTTGGTATGGCTTATAATAATGAAGGCGTTAGTGCTAATACACATACCGAGTTTTATTTAGTTCGGTTGACTCTTTTGTGCCAAATAAACTGTTCACTTCCTAGAGCCTACAGCGTTTCAGTGTATATCTCGTTTATAATTCGGTATACTAAAAATTTGTATATAAAAAAAGTTACCTTTAATAACAAAATAAACAACTTTTGCTATGTTCATATTTGCCGAAAAATATCGCTATTTTTAATTTCAGGCTTTCCTCTTAACCCCCACTCCTGTTCGTCTCAGAGGATATTAATATAGCCTAAAGTCTAAGTTGGGTTAATAGTAATATACATACCAAGTTTCATAAAATTCGGTTCAGCCGTTTATGCGTGAAAAGGTAACAAACAAACACACACGAAAGAAACAAAATGCAGTTATGGTGTCTATGACATGTGAAACGAAACGTTATCGTGAAAATTCGCGAAAAAAATCAATGTACAGACAGAGGTTACAAATTTATATATATATATATATATATAATGTATATTTTTGGTTGGTTAGTATTATAGACCGTTGAGATCTTTAGCCGCTCACGACTGACGAGATTTCATTATACTCAGATGGTATTTTGGCAGGTGGAAGTGACTTCTAATGTAGGTAGGATGAAAGAATGGCTACGCTTCCACTGTAACAATTTATTAAAATGACATAGCACTTTTGATGAAGTGCATCACCATCAATGCTCGAACTGATGATGATGCAGTGCATCGAAAGCGCTCTGCCGTTTTAATAAATTGTTACAGTGGAAGCGAAACCATTTCTTTCATCTACCTACATTAGATTTCATTATACCCGAAACTCAATTGTCTGTTCTCTAAATTTTGGTCTGCCGGGATCTAAGAGAATCATATTCGTTAGTCATCCCAAGGGGCTGTCAGCTTTATATCTTACTTCTTTCCCGATGAAATAATTACCAGTTGGAGATATTGGACAGATAATAATCTTTTTCTATAATAAGTATTTCAGGTGTCAGGTGTTTATGTCCTCCAATACGTGGTGCTACAGGTTGTGGAAACAACATAACCAAATATCCCAACATAAAAGATTGTATGTTATATATAGACTAACAAATATTCAAAGAAGTTAGTTAACCTGATAAATCAGTTAAATCAGTGTAAAATCACGTTATAAATAATTCAAACCTCAAATATAGACACAATCACAACTGCACAATTAATCAAGCAGAACAAATTGAAAACATTAAACTATTTTAATAATCCAGTAAACAGCCTATCCAGTGAGCAAATATATACATTCAGCAAATCCATCTAATACATATTAATTAATCAAATACACAGGAACTGTAATTGAATTCATTCAACAAATGTCACAGCTGTATATTCCATACGAGGGATATACAGCAAAACCATACATATTAGAAATGGATCAGAGTTCATTTTAGAATTCAGGGAAACGAATTCTCAAGCATAATAAATGAATATGCATTGATAATACAATTTAGAAAATTAAATATTATTTAAATGCCAAAAACTATCTGAAATAAATACTCATTCTAAAGTATTGAAGAAAATGCCTAGAAGTAAAAGAAACCTTAAACAACAGACGCCCGCCTTGTTCTCGTATCCCTAACTTTGAAAAAAAACAAACATGTAAATAGCAGATACCAATTAGAGACCTCTACCTCACACAATGGCAGAATATACCTGATCAATTTTTAGTTAGCTACGTTTAGAAAATATTTTACATTCTGAATTGCACAAGCCATAAACAGTGAAACTAATCGGCAGATTACCACCACCGAAAACCTAAACTAAATGAGGGACATTTGAAGTTGCTAAAACATATACAGGAAATACATCAAATACTAATACAATTCTTACTGTGTTTTTTAAACCTCAAAACAATTCTAAAATAGTTGAAATAGTATACTAGCTCATATACCCGGCTTCTCCCGGGAATTGATTTGAGGCTGGATGGTGATGGTATTTTTTGGCAAGGCTTTACTTTGCACAATATTTTGACATTTGCCCGTCCCAGTGTTTAGGCTTAATACCCGTCGTTTCTGTGGATTTGTTAATAATAAAATTAATTTTTTATGTAAGACTTCACTGTCCTCCATATTGTCATATTTACCGTTTCCTGTGCATTATGCATAGCTTTAAATTATTAAGGACAAAATATTATAATAATATATTATAATTTGAATTAATTTTTCCAGGTGAGGTACCTGGTAGTTCATATTGAAAGAATTGTTTAGCAAATTTCTCTAGATAACAAAATAAACAACTTTTGTTATGTGCATATTTGCCGAAACCCCAATAGGAAACGAAATATCACTATTTTTAATTTCAGGCCTCCCTTATAACCCCCACTCCTGCCCGTCCCTAGAAATGTTAGTATGGTTTATTATAAGGAAGGCGTTAGTGCTAATACACATACCGAGTGTTTTATTTAGTCCGGTTGAGTCTTTTGTGCCAAATAAAATTGTTGACTCCCGCTATAATTTTTAGCGTATAACGCCTTTATACTTCGGTATACCACTATAGTGTATATAACAAAAGTTTCTCTAAATAACAAAATAAACAACTTTTGTTATGTACATATTTGCCGAAACCCCAATAGGAAACGAAATATCACTATATTTAATTTCCGCCCTTCCTTATAACTCCCACTCCTGCCTGTCCCTAGAAATGTTAGTATGGCTTATTATAAGAAATGCGTTAGTTCTAATTCACATACCGAGTTTGGTTTAGTTCGGTTGAGTTTTTTGTGCCAAATAAAATTGTTGACTTCCGCAGTAGTTTTTAACGTATAACTCATTTATACTTAGGTATACGACAAAAGTATATATAACAAAAGTTACTCTAAATAACTAGATAAATAACTTTTTTATGTTCATATTTGACAAAAAAACCAATAGGAAACGAAATATCCCTATTTTTAATTTCAGGCTTCCCTTATAACCCCCACTCCTGTTCGTTTCGGAGAATATTAATATAGCCTAATGTCTAAGCTGGATTAGTAGCAATATACATACCAAGTTTCATGAAATTCGGTTCAGCCGTTTATGCGTGAAAAGGTAACAAACAAACAAACAAACAGACACGGAAGAAACAAAATGCAGTTACGGTGTCTATGACATGTGAAACGTAAAGTTATCGTGAAATTTCGCGAAAAAAATCAATGTACAGAGAGAGGTTACAATTTTATATATATATATATATATATATATATATATATATATATATAATTTTGAAGGGGACCTCATTTTCGACATTTCATGGGTAGGATCGATGGACATTTGAAACAATTTTTCGAAAATCTCATCATGAGTACAACCTGAATAGCTGTAAGAGAAATCTGTTTACATAAGTATTTTAATTTTAAAGTAAATTGTGTTGTATTTTGTCATATAACGAATTATAGCTAGATATACAAAAAATAATATAGATGAGGCTAACATTTTAAAGAACGCAAGTCCTTACTTTATTATTGAGAGTACCTTTTATTATTTACGTTTTTTTCGTATAACAACGTATAAAACAAGTAGTTTGCGTAGAATTTTTTGTTATAGTCGACAAATCTTTTCCGCACAAGGATTTATTAAACTTGCTACCTGGAAACTCATCATTATGAATAATCGCAATTTCACAGAAATTTTTCAAATCCATGTTCATTTTTTAATGCTTGTAACAAGTTGGACGAAAGTATTCCGGGCTCCCTCTCCCAAACATTAATTATTCGGAATTGTCAGTTACTCCCTTACTTAAATGTATATAATAATTAATACATTAAAATACGAAAATAATTTGAACACAAACTTTTGGTAATTTAATAGGAATTGTAAACATAATCTAATTTAAATAAAACTGAGATCTTGAATTTGTTTTAGAGTGCTCAGGTTAGGCGTGACAATGAAGGTGTTAAACCTAGAGTCGTGAGTTCTATTTTCACCTGGGCAATAGGAATTTTTTTAAAGGAGTACTCATTGAATAAAACTTGGTGTTCTTCCTCGGCTAGAAAATGGTGTCAACCAAAAATCAACCCGACTCAATTAGCCTTAGTTGCACAAAGTGGACTTTAATAAATAACTGGGGACTCAGGTCAGCCATATGAGCTAAGACGGACGTTGGTCTTAATCTCACTTGGTAAACCTAGAGTCATGAGCTCGATTCTCACCTGGGTAATAGGAATTTATTATTGGTTGACTCGTTAAATAAAATGTTTAGCACCACCCAAGGAAGGTTTGGGGGGAGGGGTGTTAACATATGAGTAACTCGTCAAATTTAAAAAAAAAAAAAACCTACAACAACAACTTAGACGTGCGGAGTGTAGGAAGGGGTGGGGACTTCACCTGTCGAACCTCTCTGTCAGTTCAGACCTGCTACCCTTACATTATTGGGAGCTATTTAAGCCTCTAGATATCCTTACGATCACGAATGCTTTAATGTTCTAAGTTTGTTTAAAAAACTCTTACTTTTTAATATTCAGAGGATGTGAAGTATGGAGAAATTATTTAATTGTAATGGAAGAAATTTCACATCTCCCAGTTTATGCACAGGTTTGTGTCAGCCGTCTTCTTGTACTTACATAATAAATTGTATTCATGATAGTTTTTTAATAAGCGCTATACCTAAGAGTTTTATATTATCGTTCAATGCTAATCTATTTTTATATTTAAACAGGTTTGGATGAGAGTAAGGCCTTCTTTCTCAAGATAATAATACTATTTATTATATTTAGTCTTCTGAATCGAGAAGCCAAGTTTGTTATTCACATGCCTACTTCATGTTCGTTTCATCCAGTCTCGGTTGGTAATTGTAAATGGATGAAAAGATCGTCATCAAAGAAGAATGAAATAACTGACCTAGGGATTACGTATACGGTGGAATTTATTCCAATAGCAAATAAGCTACAACTCAGAATGCTGTCTGCTATTTCCTTACAACTAGGTACTGTACCTCCTACTTCTCGGGTCATTTTTCTGTCAAGAAATGCGTGCAATTTTAATACATTATTATAGTTGAAAATATGACTTGTTTGAAAAAGACATAGAAAAAAAAATTGGAATTAGTGAAAAATTTATTTATGAAATGTATACATATGCGGGAAACGCGTTTACCGCGTTTGACGTATTTTTAAAAATTTGTTTGCGTATAGTATATTTTGAAACACACTGGAACACGCCCACCTATTTCAAATTCCCATGGTAAACGTCTAGACGGTAAATAAACGTTTCCCGCTGACTACATTCAAACAAATTATGTGCGACGCGGATATAGCGTGGCCCGCAAAAATAAAACAAATAAGCAGAACACTATTTCCACGTCGCCCGCGGTTGGAGGGTTAATGGAACTAGTTATTTTTTCTCTAATGTGCTATGATTATTGAGTGATTGAGATGGCATTTGCGGTTGATATTTCAATTTATAGTACAGATACTTAAGTAGATTCATTGTGGGAACTGTGAGAAATGTATGCAAAATCGGATATGGGACATCATAAACAGCTGATATATCTTAATGCTAAAGGAAATATTTTCTCATAGAGAGTAATTAAGAATTTCACTAAACTGGCGTAACCAACAAGTAGATGTGACGTGAAGAAATTAGTTGTAGAGTAGGTGTGGTGTAAGAGGATTGCATTGATGAAGCCGATAGCATTGGTGGAGGAAGTGCGTGAGGAATTAAATGGATGTGGTGGGAAAGGCAGGTGGCCACCATCAATCCATCAGCCTTATCGCTCACAGGCTTCAAGTAAACCCAGCCGCCTTTAGCCCTCATTATCAATCTCTCATAATGACTCCTTAACGTATTCGACGAAAAAAAAAATGAGCTCATTATAAATATGTTCCTTCATAATTCGCAAGGGACCACAAATGCCGTCTATATTTATAGATACAAAATGCGTACTTATGTTACAATGCCAATTAGCATATACCATCTGACTAAATAAATTCTGCCTAACCTTTAACTACTACCATGGGCCAAAAAGGACCCGAGCATAAAATAAAAATTAAGGTTTCTCTGGTTTCCTGCTAGGCAGCGCCATCAGGTACCATTTTTTCTTCCCTTAGTAACAGCTGTTGCATTTAACCTCTTCGTCTTTTTTCTGTGATTACCTGTGTCTGTCTAATTAACGTTTTGGGGTCAGTTTTGATCCATGGTAGTAATTACGTTATTAAAATGTTGTTTAAAATATTCATAGTTATATGACTAATGAGGGTTTTATTGTGTTGCATTATAAGGATTGGTTGGCATATATGAACGAAGATTAAAAAAAACAGAATCCTGTGTCTGATGATAATGAGGATCTAATGAGTAATTACAGTGACAATCAGTCCATTCGTTCTGATCATGATACAGATTCGTAAATACAGCTAAATGAGGAAGAATTGTACAAAATGTCTTGAAGAAACATTCAACAATATGCTATAATTGTAATAAGACAAGTTGCAAGAATCACTCTGAATCTAAATGTCTCTGCCGGAACTGTGAAGGTAAAATTGTAATTTATTTGTTAGTGTAGCAGAGAGCCACTCAGAGTTTCTTTATTATTTAAGATATTGAACTACTTTCGGTTTCAGAATGATATGATAAGAAGAAAGGTGGTACTCTTAAAATTCATTTTTACATATTGATTTTTATACTATTTGAAGACTTGTATTATTATGAACTTTTTTTTTCTAATTCAAGTATGTTTTTTTTTTTAAAAAGTGTAAAAACATTTAAAAAATTATTTTTATATTATTTGTATTTTAAAATGTGTCACGTTTGTTATGTATTCCATTAAAAAATTAAATTAAAGGCATTTATTTAAAAAAAAAAAACTTTTATTGTGTGGTTCATAAGAGACCCATGGTAGTACTTGTGTAGCTTTAAAACGTGGTAGTAGTTGAAGGCTAAAGAACAAGTATTGATGGTATTTTTACATTATTTCGTCCAGCTATACAGTGACAGTTACCATCATTTCTGAAATATTTGTATATAATGCAAAATCATTTAGTACCTTTTATATAATTGTGCGGTATGAAAACATTCAATGCGGCAACGATTGTGCCTTCTCTAAATAAATGAAATTGAATTCTCTGAAATGAAAAGGAATGACGTTACATGATATCCTATTTCTCTCGTAATATATGATCAATGCAAACGGAACGATAAATTTAAGATTGACATGAGATGCTAAGTGGTATATTTACTTTTAAAGAAAATCAAATGAAAATACCAGTAAAAAGAAATAACTTACTGTTAATTTTCGAGATAGATAAAATGAATGAGAAAACATATGTACACTTAATATTATACTTTCAACAATGCAGCATTTTATATCAGGGTCATAATAAAGGAGATATTTGAAATTAGCGATTTAACTTCCTAGTAATGTTGGACATATGAATGACGTTGTGTAAATAGTCATGTGGACAACCTCTATAGCTTATTTATACAATAACAGATGTCTGGTTAATAGAAATTAATGCTATAAAGAAGGAATTATCTTCTAAGAACCCAATTAACACTTTAATTTGCCAACAAGTAGATGTGACGGGAAGAATGTAATTACTGTGTTGGGTGAACCCCTTCTCTACTTGGTCAAATTTCAGCCAATAACGAACTTTGTTTTCTAGCAAAAAATGAAACTCATAAATTTTGAGTTTGGTAACGACTAAACAAAAGCAGTTAGAGTTAACTGAAGGATAAATATGTCAACCACCTCTTAACAATTCTAACATCTGTTCACACCTACTGGCACAACATTTCCCAGCCCTGAAGATGGGACGAATCGCCCCGAAAGTACTCTGCATTTAATAAAGCATAAGAGTGGAGGTGGCTGACCTGTTTATCCTTCCGTTGATGATGGACCTCCAACTGCCAGCCAAAATCCTGGGACTTGTATTACAGCTAACGTGTTGTCATTTATTGGATGAAAACATTTGCAAATCCGTAAGAATTCAATTTTAGAATTCACTTGAATATTTATGAAATGCATACATGATTACCACTTCCGTAACGTGCTTTATTATTCATAAATTTACCAATATCATTTATTATTAATGTTTAGTTATTCTACATGTGACACTCTTCATTAGCAATATACTTCCATTCATTATAAAACTTAGTATGCCTGATTAATTATTGGTCAATTCCTGTCAATAATGTTAGCATTTTAGGTTTGTTTAATTGTTTGGTCATTATTTGTATTGCATAGAAATTAATCATTAAAACAATATGCTCATAGAAATAGAGTTAAACTGTGCATAATTTAAGTGAGTAAAATATGATCCCATATTTATTAATTATTTTTATTCCTAAAATCTTTTCTCCATGAAATCTTTTATTGCCCTCAGAGCTTATATCGCAGATTTTGAATTAAGAAATCAGCTATTGAAGTTGTACTCATGACGCGATTTTCAAAAAAAAAAAAAAAAATCCTCAAATGTTCGTCCTAGATCCTAACCAGAAGACAACGAAAATTATGTCTGTTCGAAACTGTATAACTAGAACATGAAGAAAAAAAAAAGTTAAGTCCGTTCAAAACTATAAAATAATTAACGCATAGCGGTCGAAATTTCGATCTTAACCTAAGACGATATTTTAACGTTTTATGTTAAGAGAAAAATAAAGTTCGTTAATGGTTTAAATCGGACCAGTGGCAGGGGGGGGGTTATAGGAAAGAATTTCTCCGTTATTATGCGTCAGGTCGAAAAAGTGTATAGAAGGGCGCATCCCTTACGCGAACCCATCTGGTTTCCTATAAATAATTCAACAATAGAAATCCTTGATGCTTTGGGCATCTTAAGAAATTTGTTGAATGTCTTGAAAAATGACGGGAATCCGCGAAAACCAAAATGATACCCCACTCCAGACATTGGGTTTCATCCTTAACCAAATACTTACAAGAGATAGAAAGAAAATAGTGATTTTCTTCTTTTTATATTTGCCTTATTTCACTGTTGATCGAATAATATTTGTCGCGTGACTTCAAGAGCTTCATTGAAACTGCGAAATCTAATGTTATTCACAATACTGACAAGTGGCTTCTCGGGTTTATAAACTATATTCAAGAGTGTCAACTTCTTGGAAGATATGTAGTTAGAGCCTGCTAAACTTACCATTAGGAGTGTTAAGTTGTAATAGTTTGGAGCAGCGAACGTGATCCTAGTGTCAATTCAATCCACACATAATCTCACATTGGCACACTAACTTGGAATTTCTATCACATTTCCTGTCGAAGGGCTATCAATTTTAAACAGCAGTGACCACATTCTGTGTCATAAATGATATTTGAAGTCGAAAGAGAAAAAGAATGTGATAAAATGATAGTAAAAAAAATATATTTAATTAAAATTAGTGTATTTATTAATTAGTATATACGAAATATGTATTCATTTGTAATAGAAATGCTTTTCAAACACACACACACGGCCGGGATCATCTCAAGGAAAATTAAAAAATGTCTTCACTTATGCCATAAATAATTAAAATACCAAGATGATGTTATCAGAAAAAGTCTGGGATTTTTATTTTATTTTTACTGAACTACTGGAAACAAAGGGAGTTGATTACAGGCTCTTGCCAATAAATATTCTAGAGCTCATTGGTTGTTGAAGAGAAAAACCTGAAATAAAATATTTATAGCACCCATAAAGGTGCACACATGAAGGATCATAGGTATTGGCGAATGGATGAATTAAAATTATTGATAGGTTCTATCCAATTAACACTAAAGACAGCGGTTGTTAATAACGTTAATTAGAAAATGGGTGGTGGGCAGCTATAAAAGGCGATAGAAAATGCCACTAGTCTGGCGATTCCAATTTTCTTAGAATGGATCCCGGTACCGCCCGTTTCCCGGTAAATCCTTACAATCGTTCTAGTTTCACAACCATTTCACATTCACCTTACTCCCTTATAATAGAGCGAGACGTTCAGGAAAAGGGAAGCTATCATCACCCCCATTGATAGGCCCAGGAAACAAACCAGGGCAAAATTTGTTACTAGGGCTTTAGATAAAAAAAAAAAATAAATAAAAAAAAAACTAGACTGGCTACTGATCCCCTGAATTGTTTCAGACTATGACAGTCACTCCTTCTACATGATGTGTTTCGCCTAGTAGTTAAGTTGTTTAGCATCTAGTAAAATGATGCCACCTGAGTCCTACACAAGTCAGTAAACTACATACTCTCCGTTGAACTATCATTCACTTTTCATTTGTCTTAGATATTATGTATACAATGAACTAAATTATATAAAATAAGAAAATTGATCTCATCGTGTGAGATATCAAATAATTAATATCGAATCAAAATTCGGTAAAAGTAAAATAATTCAAGGAAAAGGATCTCAAGGTCTCAAACTAAGTCTTATTTTTATTTTCAACTGGCATAGGTTTCGCCCTCGGGCATTTACAATGCTAAAAGTATACAATTTGCAATTTTTGCCTTTCATCTATTAAGGCAACCCATAACTTTCTTAGATACTAAGGGTTCTAACCAACATTTAAAATTATTCCTTTAAGTCAGTATAACCATTAATCTCCACCAGGAGTATATACACACTGATATAACAATCAGCCTTATATCAAGTGGTAGTTTATCGAAAATGCCTAGTCTTTAACAAGGTAGGTTTAATAACCGTAATAAGTGTTATGCCACAATTAACTGAAATCATATATATACTAGCTCAGATACCCGGCTACGCCCGGGAATTGATTTGAGGCTGAATGGTGATTGTATTTTTTTGGCAAGGCTTTACTTTGCACAATATTTTGACATTTCCCCGTCCCAGTGTTTAGAGTTTATTATACCTGTCGTTGCTATGGATTTGTTAATAATAAAATTAATATTTCATGTAAGACTTCACTGTCCTCCATATTGCCATATTTCCCGTCTCCTGTGCATTATGCATAGATTTGAATTATTAAGGAGAAAATATTGACATACAATTGAATTAATTTTTTCAGGTGAGGTACCTGGTAGTTCATATTGAAAAGAAGTGTTGAGCAAATTTCTCTAAATAACAAAATAAACAACTTTTGTTATGTGCATATTTGCCGAAACCCCAATAAGAAATCATTATTATTAATTTCAGGCCTCCCTTATAACCCCCACTCCTGCCCGTCCCTAGAAACGCTAGTATAGCTTATTATAATGAAGGCGTTAGTACTAATTCACATACCGAGTTTGGTTTAATTCGGTTGAGTCTTTAGTGCCAAATAAAATTGTGGACTCCCGCTATAGTTTATAGCGTATAACTCATTTATGCTTCCGTATACGGCAAAAGTGCATATATACAAAAGTTACTCTAAATAACAAAATAAACAACTTTTGTTATGTGCATATTTGCTGAAAAAGCAATAAGAAACGAAATATCGCTATTTTTAATTTCAGGCCTCCCTTATAACCCCCACTCCTGCCCGTCCCTAGAAATGTTAGTATAGCTTATTAGAAGGAAATCGTTAGTATTAATTCACTTAGCGAGTTTGGTTTAGTTCGGTTGAGTCTTTCGTGCCAAATAAAATTGTGGACTCCCGCTATAGTTTTTAGCGTATAACTCATTTATACTTCTTTATACGGCAATAGTGCATATAACAAAAGTTACTCTAAATTACAAAATAAACAACTTTTGTTACTTTCATATTTGCTGAAAAAGCAATAGGAAACGAAATATCGCTATTTTTAATTTCAGGCCTCCCTTATAACCCCCACTCCTGTTCGGCTTAGAGAATATTAATATAGCCTAAAGTCTAAGTTATGCTAGTAGTAATATACATACCAAGTTTCATAAAATTCGGTTCAGCCGTTTATGCGTGAAAAGGTAACAAACAAACAAACAGACACGAAAGAAACAAAATGTAGTTATGGTGTCTATGACATGTGAAACGAAAAGTTATCGTGAAATTTCGCGAAAAATATCAATGTACAGACAGAGGTTACAATTTTATAGATATATAGATATATACGTAATAAAAATCTTAGATTAAATTCAAAAATAATATAATTGAGAATTAAAGGGTTAATAGTTATTAAAAATTTTCACGGCCAAACAATTAAATCACTTAAGAATAATAAATAGATATCAACCCTGAACCATGTTTACCTTTATTTAGCAAATTTATTTTCCTTTCTTTAACACTTCGCCAAAATATGTATTTAAATTCTTTTGTCTGTTTTAAAATTAACTACATTCTCCAGGTCTTTGTATGTTTACATCACTTCAGGATTTCCTCTAATGAGAATTTTAGCAGATTTCCCTTAAGGGAAATCAGCTATTGAGGTTGTACTCATGACGGAATTTTTGAAATTTTTCTTCAAATGTCCATCGATCCTACCTAGTAGATGACGAAAATGAGGTCGTTCAAAACTGTATATATATATCTATATCTATATATATATATATATATATCTATATATATATATATATATATATATATATATATATATATATATATATATATATATCTATCTATCTATCTATCTATATATTTGTCTGTTACCGCTCTAGCGGTCGCAATTTTTGTTTGATCGTTACCAAACTCGATATTTAATCGTTTTATGTAAAAAGAAAGATCAAGTTCGTTAACGGCTGAAATCGGACCACGGGGAGGGGGGGTTTAGAGGGGAGGAATTTCGAAAATTCGAAACATCTCTGTTACTATTCGTCGGATCGAAAAATTATACAGAATCAATCGTATTACAAATTAAATTTACTATAAATATTGTTATATACATTTATTCTCTATCTTGAATATTAACCGAGATATTTGCATTTTTCAGTTTTCAGCAAACCGCCACTTCTACTCATGTTACGTAAACAATACTCTGCTACATAATAAATCACATTATTGGAAGTTTAAATACCAAAAATTGTATTCAAGAGACTTTTATTTTACGAGAAACATACAAATATGCCCTGGTGACTCCCCCCCCCCCCATCTTAAAGTTTTGGACTACTAAAATTTTATTGATTGAGATAACAATTATTCTGACTCATTATAAATTACACTAATAGATATAGTAAATAGTTCTCAATAAAATTAATGTGTTATATTCTGATATATTTCAGTAATTGTTTTTCTTTCCGGTGTAACGCAGGCCGACCCGTTTGTTTACATTTCTAACCTAACGCTTCCTGTCGGCAGGTTATTGAAATTGGATGAAACATTTATTTCCGTTTGTATTTATTCACGGTGTTGTTGTGTTAGCAGTATGTATATTTATCTATTACTAAACTTCACGAGGGAAATCTGCTTAGTTTACGCAGCCCCTGCGTGACGGACTTTTTGTTCTTTGTGTAATACTTTTGTAGCATATGCTATACGGTTGCTAGGTGAGGGAACCAAATGTAGCATGTGCTATATGGTTGCTAAGTGATGAAACCTCTGTTACTGCTACCTTGTTAATAAATCAGTTTTGATATCTCATATGCTGGGACGGTAGAGGAACTAATTGATAAGGATCAATAAAAATGCCTTGTCCTCTACTGTTTTTAATTTTATGCAAAGTGCACTTACGGAGTCAGTGCTTCATCGTCAGTGCCTGGACAACGGCGGAGTCGCCCGGCGGTTGCTGTCTAGGCTACACTACTATAATCAGATACTGACGATAGCGCTGACTCCGTAAGTGCACTTTGCAAAAAATTAAAAACAAAAGTAGAGGACAAAGCCTTTTTATTGATCCTTATAAATTAGTTTTGGGTTATGGCCATACTCAATGAGCTTTTAGTTAGTAATACAACAACTTTTAAATTAGCAATTCCCAATTTGTGTTCTGCAACGTTGCTGTGTTGTACTGAAGCAGTTTTATTTTTTGCATTATTTTCAAATCAATTTAGTGTTGATAAATTTTTTCTTCTTGGTACTGTCTTTTTTCTCCAATGTATTTTTTGGTCCAATCCAGACAACTGATTTCATACACAAAATTTGACTCCTTTGCTTATTTAATTTTGTCTTTTAAATTTGTATATGTGTCCTTTATTTTGTTTCTAGTTTGAAAAGCAAAGTTTAAATTATTATAAATTACTAATATCATACACCTTTGACAAATTTTTTAATCTCTTTCACTACATTCTTATTTTGTTTCATGTTCCTGTAGTATACTCCAGACCCTTAATAAGGAAAGTTTATTAAATCAATTCTTCTGTATAGTTTGTGATGGATAAAAATTAATAAAATAATTAGTCTTAATTATATTTGGTAAAAAGAAAGCCATTTTTGACATAGAAAAGATGTTAGTTTTATCCTTGAACTAAACGATAATAGAATATGCCAGTAGTATATATAGCTTGAAGGAAATGTGAAGAGGTTTGCTTGGGACTGTAGAAAAATATTCTGGTTTGGATAAATAAGTGGTGAGCCTATGCTAGGAGTGGTACTCCTCAGTATTCGGGAGAGCTGTGTCCTAAGCCTCTCTCGTTTTCTGCCTTTTCTCTCCTTGCCCCACTTACAGACTACAGTTTTGCCTCCATGTTTATACTATTCCCTCAAGACAATACAAATTACCTTCAAAATGTAAAAGTTTAAATTATGCATCGTTTTATATCTTTGAAATGATAGGTTACTCCAAAGTTAGTAATTACGTTAAATACCTTAGACCTGTGATAACGTTTATCTACAACGAGTTCACTTTAATTGTCCATTGAAAAAGTGGTACTAACCACACGGTTTTGTAGATCTTAAACTTTTCTTAGTTTTAAGATTGAGGAAATTCTTATGGATCTTTAAACTAATGTCCAATAGTACTATTACAGAACTCGTTCATTTTAAGTCGTGAGACATAGACGATTTGGGTACAATTGAGAAATGAAATAGTGAGGAATATACCAATGGTTGGAAGAGCATGCTAGACCCAAAATATGATAGTGACCTTGGATTTTAGAGGAAGACGGAAAAAGAGTACCAAAAAGAGAAAACAGTTAAAAGTTTACGATGAGTACGAAAATGTAGTAAGAAGGAGATTACTGTTTTACTATTAAAGATATGGAATGCGTCAGTGGCAGATAGCCGAAAACAAGGGGGACCGAAGGAGTTTACAATTTAAATAAACACCCTAAAGAGGACTACATAGTTGACTGAAATGTCATTGTCTAAGATTTAAGTCGAGAATTCTACAATTAAGAGAGATGTAGAAAATCTCTAACGTCAGCCGTAAAAAAAAAAAAAAGTTGAATAAAAACAATCCTATGTTAAACCCCTCTCACTCGCATCACAGGCAGCCCAAAACATTATGGCAGAGCATTTACTATAGGAAATACGTTGATTTGAAAATGAAATGTGATAAAATTCTTAGTGAGGTTCTCAGTGAGTAGTTCCAGCGAAAATCCGTCATTGGCTTGGCTTTTTTATTTATTTATTTATTTGGAGCTTTGCAGCTGTGGCGATGTTGCTCGGATAAAAAAACATAACAGAAATGTAACATGAAAAATAGAAAAGTAAAACGAAACAGAAATGTAACACAAAAACAGGAATGGAACAGAAAACAGAAAAAGACAAACAGAACTGAAACGAAAAACAGGACTGGAATGGATCACAATACCAAATGGAAAAACAAAACACAGAAATGGAAATAAATAAAAAAATGGAAAACAAAAACCAGAAATGGAACACAAAAACAAAATAGAAAACAAAAATAGAAATGGAACACAAAAACAAAATACAGAAATGGAATATAAAACCAAAATGGGGGAAAAAAAAAGAAATGGAACACAAAAACAGAAATAGAACAAAAACAGAAATGGAACACAAAACCAAAATGGGAAACAAAAACAGAAATGGAAAACAAAAACAGAAATGGAAAAACAAAACAGAAATGGAACGCAAAAGAGAAATAGAAAACAAAAATGGAACTCAAATAATAGAAATTGAACAATAAATTGAAATCGAACAATAAATAGAAATCCAACACAACAAATTGACAAACATAATATAGAATCCAAAACAAAAAATATTAAACAAGATATAATAAAATATATAAATTGTTGAATAAAATGGAATATGTATCTAAAATGAATTTAAAATAATTGAGATTTAGATCAGATATAGTAGGCCTTTTAAAAAAAAAAAAAAAAAAAAAAAAAAAAAAACTCGTATATAAGCGGAGTTGCAAACTCAATGTGAGTTACTGACAACGAAAGTCATGAATTGCATTATGGCGGGAAGGGGGGAAAACCTTCAGTTTTGCTAGACAAAAAGAAACGATGAAATATTTACCTTACATATATTCAAAGAGTTTATAAAGAGCTCAGCAAACATACAAGCACACACACACACACACACACACACACACACACACACACACACGCTCGCACACGCACACAAAACATTCACACAAAGACTAGAATCGCAGCATACATTTATTAGAAAATTATAAAATCTCTTTTAAAATGCAAGTATTAATTGTGAGTATTGTATATTCAAATTTTTGTGTATATGTTAATGTCTTTTAGATGTTGTAGTATAGTGGGTATGTATGGACTACCTTCAGTGAGTAAGTCATGTAGGTCGTGGGGTATCTGTAAATGATCTCGTCTCTTGCAGTCTGTCAGTATGTGTTTTATTGTAAGAGTCAAATTGCATACATGGCATTTGGGCTAGTCTCTTTTTTTTCATTAAAAGCTATGAGTAAGTAAATAAGAAAATCTGGGAATTTTGAACATCATGAAATTTTGAAAAGGCAATATTTATGGCTTGTAACTCAGCTGTATAAATGCTTGCATTGTTGTTAAGTTTCGTTGTGTATATGTCATTGTTAATGATTGCTGCAGCTGCTGTCCCAAAGTCAGTCTTGGATTCGTCAGTAAAAGTGTGAAGTGAGTTTGTGTTATTTGCTACAGTTGAGTTATAAGCTATTCTGTAAAATTTAGAAGATAATGGATTTCTTTTATTAAATTTTGTTAAAGTTAAATTAATGCTTAAGTTATTTATTCTCCACGGAGGGAGTGACAAGTTTCTGTTATAGTGTATTTGAGTTTGTAATATGTTCGAATCAATAGTGTTTTCTGAAGTGCGAATGAGTAGTGGTTTATGCTTGCTGTGTTTTTCTATGTATTTGTTATAATGTATGTTATTTAAAAATACTTTGACGCATTGTGGGCATAAATGTGTTGGTGAATTTGTATTAAGTGTAATTAAATCAAACTGTTCAAAAATGTTTTGTAACTGTATTCCATTCCTATTACTTACAGGAGAGTTCCACATGGTGCTTAATGCGTTTACATCTCCTAAAAATAGCAAAGGAGTAGGTAATTGTGTCAGTAAGTTATGTATTTCTTGTAAATCAAGAGGTTCCTTTGGTGGAAGATAAATGGAGCATACTGTAACTCGGAAGGGGACGTGAACTGAGACTGCTACTGCTTGCAGTGTTGTTCTCAGCTACAAGGACTGGCTATATGTGTTATCTCTAACAAATATAGCTACCCCTCCGCATGCTCTACCTCCCAAGAAGTAATCTTTTCTATAGGTAGTGTAACCATGTATACTGAATTCCTTACCAGGTGTGAGGTGTGTTTCTTGGATAGCAACTAGCTCTGGATAGTCCTCCAGTAAGCGTTTCAAATCTCCAATGTGTTTTTGTACACCATTTAAATTCCACTGAATAATTCCCATTGAGGTGTATCTAAAAAATTTGAAATTGTAAAATTATAATGGCAACAGGAGGGTCTAACTATAAGCTCCAGAAATATAATTAGGACAAATAAATTGGGAAAGTGCAAAATTTACCGTAAGGGGTAAAAAATAAAAACGAATATTAATAAAAAAAGTAATCCATGATAATAAATAAAATAAAAACAATATAAGTTGGGGCTAAATAACGCAGAACTTCATCTTTTCTTTCCACTGAGGTTTTCTTGATGTTCGTTCTTCTGAATTCCTAAGTTTTTATTATTCTTCGATTTACTAGGTTCTTTCTTCAGTACTAGTGTAGGAATTTCATTTAGTTTAGCTCCTTTTTTTGTTCTAACCCTAATTTTGTTGGGTTCAACTATTTGGGGTTCTGTTGTTTCGTTTCCTTTTGGAGGACTTGACGTAGTTGGAGGACATGATGTAGTTTGGGGACTTGATGCAGTTGGAGGACTGCATTTTGCCATAATAAAACTTTCTAACATTATTAATCTCTGGTTCATATTTTCTATAAGCTCTGTTAGTGCATTCACTGCTAATAAATCCGTTTGATTGTTTTTAACCTTACTTGCATAAGAATTATTGTTTTCGCTCAAACAGAGTTTTTTGCTTCATGGTAACTTATTTTATTCATGGCCATCTTCTTTTTGATCTCAAATTCTTTTGCGTATACTGGGCAGGTTTTTGCGGTGGTGAATGATCGCCTTGGCATAAGCAGCACTTTGTTTCTGTGCAAGGGTCATCGTGCTTCGCTTTCGAGCATTTCCGACAAACTGGTTGGCTCTTACACGATGATTTATGGTGCCCCAGTAAACCACAATTGAAACAGATGAGTGGTGACGGGATGTAAATGCGAACGGGCACTGAAAGATAGCCAATGTTGATTCGCTCTGGGGTATTCGCCGAATTTAAAGTTACCACAAATAGAGCGGATTTCTTCTTGCTCTGCATTCTTCTTATGTCTATAACACCTTGATCCTTCAACTCATCAATTATTTCGCTGTCTTCACAATATCGAATTTCTCCACAGTAAAATATGCCTTTAGAGTAGTTCATACTTTTGTGTGGCTGAACTACTATTTTAAAGCCGTTAAAGGAAGATGCCTTGAGAACTTTCGCAGAAATTTGTGGAGATGGGCAGTCTAGTAAAAGAAAACCTTCTTTTTGATTTTTTTTTTAACTTTGATTTGTTTCGAATAAGAACAAGTCCATTTGTGTATCGCGAAGGGGCTTAAGTTATTAAAGTTCTTACCTTCGTTTAGTACCTTTACTACAAGGTAACGGGGAACAGAGTTTGGCACATATTCACTTTGCTCGTACCACTGTTTCTTTTGATGATTCTGAATTCCATCGTTACTACTCTCAACTTCTACTATTTCTGCCGGATTATTCGTCATAATGCCGATAATATTAGCAGTTTTCTTTAACACAGAAATTTTTGAAGGCCTTTCAATTTCTTTAACCATATGGTATCCCTGGCTTTTTTAGATATATCAAAAAAGCCTTGTACTATTGAACGTTTGAAACCTAAATTTTTAATTTTAATTAGCATTTGAGGGACTGGTTTGTTAAAAGAGTGGATTTCCTGAGAGTTTTTGATATCTAGAAATTTGTTACATTTGCTCAAAAGATATTCAATTTGAAAATAATCGTCGAAAGTTACTCAACTGAAAGCCAACTGTCAATTGGTGTTGATTAAATTACTTCATTCAAGGTAGTACACCGCCAGAAGGAAAACAGAACGTGGGTTACATGCCACATTAATGAATGAATAAGTTATAGGTTGGGCAACTTGGGACAGGATAGACCTAATATGACAGTGAGACTGAGAGCAAGGGTACACTATCACGAACTATGTCAATACATGTCCACGTCACATATAATGCCTTCCACGCTAGATTGTATGCAACCACTATAACCAGGTCAGGCAAGGCCACATATTTCTCTATCAATATTCTGCTATATTTTTACATTTCAGAAATAATGTAGTGACACTATTGTTTAATGAGGTGTATAAAAATAAGTAAATTTCTACAATTTAAAATGATAAAACAATCAACAATGCTGATAACAAAGCAATACTACAAAAGAGTTGGGGGGGGGGGGGGAGGAGAGTATAAAGTTTGGGATAATTTTCCAGTTAAGTCTGTCCAGCCATCCATCCTAATATAGTTCGTAATTCCAATTGAATTTTGTTTTAGTATCGTCTAACAGATAAGAGGGCATTTTAGAAATAACGAGCCAAATGTTTTATATCTATACTCCAACTGTATTTTGAATCTTTATTTGACTTCAGGCTCTTAAAACTTATGGACTCCGTGTGTGATTCATTCAAGATTATTCATAGTCTACACACTATCATTAAAATTAGATACAAGGATAAGCTTAAAACTTTCAGAAGAGACTATTTATTATAGGTAGGTGTGCAATAATTAAGAAAATAAGGTTTTTAGTTTAAACGAATATTGAAATTAAAAAATTAACTGATAATGTCTATTGCAACACATACAAAATCATTGAAAATTTTGCTTCAATTAATCTTCTTTCATGACTACCGAATATTTAAATGTTTTAAACTTAAATATGTATTCTGTATATATATATATTTGGTACCAACGGATTTCCTTTTCTTAAGCCTTAGTAATCTTGACATTTCAGACATGCTAATTCCGGTTTTTTCATTGCGACTTTTTTTCTAACCTAGCAAACAATAACAATCTGCATAATAAAGATAAGCCTTACAGGTACCATATAGAATAACCATAAGCATGATGAAGGTCAATCACTCCTGGAGTTTCTACTATGAATGTGCTCCGAACAAAAAAATAAGTAATTGTAATGAATTAAGCCAGAATATACAATATCTACGTATAAAAACACGAATATACGTCGCCTATTGTCTTAGCTTCCGGATAAAAATAATAGGGCCTTTAAAAAACCTAAAACCACAACAAGTGCACATAAAACATCTCGACCGAGATCGGCATCGGACTGAATGTGCCCTGCAGAGCAGCTAGCGCCCCCCGTGGGATTAGAGGCTATTACCTTCTTCATTGGCGTTTATGTTCCTATCTGTCTTATTGAACATTTAATCTTAGATGAATGTTCTTATATATGTTTTTTTTTTTCTTTCTGTTTTTTGGTTATTAACCGAAATATTTGCATTTTATATTTTTCGGCCCTTAGTAAACTCCCCCCCCCTACTCCCACTTATGTCATAGTCACAATAAGCTTTTATATTATAAAGCACATTATTTGAAGCATAAATACTAAATATTGTTCTCATTGAACTTTTATCTTTTGAGATAAATGCAAATACTTGTTGAACTTAGTTTCCCTGCGTGGCGGACATTTTAGATATTAATGGAACATCGATGTGCGGGGTGAATTTTTAAAATCTATCCATATAAAATCTACTTCTGCTAATGAAATTTTCAATATGAAACGATGGGATGATGGGGCCATTTTACAGCCCACTGTACTGCTTTTAGACAAATGACAAAAAGGTACTTTGGGGAAAACTCCATATATCTTGATGAAACTATTTTATTAATATTGTGAATAAAATTGGAAAGCTTTAGTAAAACAGCTGAGGCTTATAGGAAGTTGAGCATTATAATAATAACATATAATATTATAAATGCGTTACATGACAACAGTGTATACTAAGATATGACTTGTAATAAATACTTAGTCTATGCATGTCTGCTATTGTAGTATATACAATTTTATTTGATTATAAAAGTAGAGATAAAGTTAAAATGAAATAAATCCATGGATATAATAGGGACTTTATATAAGTTTACTATGTATGAAAATGCAGATTTATACTATACATTTATTTAATAAAACATATTACTAAATACTTTAAATATTTATTAATTATACTGTGTATTTGCAATTGTTAGTTAAGGTTACAACATTTCCTTGAGTGTTATAATCAAGTAAGTTATTGGAAATGATATATCAATAAACTTTTATGACGACTATTATAAAATTGATAATTATTTATTGCTACTAATTTGGTTAATTAAGACCATTGTCTATCTACCTATCCGCCAATTGGCGTTTGCAGAAATGTTTCTGAGTTTTTAAATCTATCAGATACACTCCGGGTTTTTATTGTTGTTGGCTTCTTTAAATGCAAATGTGGTAAATACATTTGACAAAGGGTTATTCGAAACCTCGTTTAATGTCTCAGGAATTGAGCTTACACATTTGACCACTATAGAATATACATTTGGTTAACATCATTGAGAGATTAAAAGTATCTAAAAATATTTCTAATAGATCTACTAGTTTAATACAACGCGAACCTTTAAGAGTTCTTATGTAGAAAGATACAATATAGAGAAAGCGAGGAAAATATTGAGGAGTTGGTGTTGAGTAGAAGCTTGTCAGGTTGAACCCACAAACTTCCTGGTTGAAGCTTAGCTAAGCCCTTAGGCCTCGGGTGATGGAAAGCTTTAGGCACGTCGGTCTTTGACGGCAACGTATTACGCTAGTCCCCGGGCTTTATTATGTCATGTACATATTAAATCCCTTTTAGGCAAATAGGTAGCGCAACATCTGCCAAATACCCTACTTTTCTCTCTTAATTCCAGTAATGTGTGTAGATATGAGCAAATAAGTTACTAAATATTACTGGTATAAGTTTTCAGTGTAAAAAAGCATTTTTGAATCTAGAAACTTTACAGTAGGGATTTTTATGGCTTTTAATTTTGAGAGGGACAAGAAGTTGATTAAATAAACATGATTTTGTATTTCATATTATTTTAGTTTTTTGAATAATATTATATTCCTCCGCGAAAAGCTGGAAGGAACAGGATCCAATTGACCAGGATCAATAAAAAGGCGTTACCCTCTACAGGGTCAAATATCATATCTATTTGTTTATACATTTCAAAACGTAAATGTCATAAATATTTTTTTGATGTTTGAATTTTGACAGGTAAATATCTTTTTCTTACTGAGCTCAACGTAGGTGAGGCTGTACGCTTTCATTTCTGAATAAATTATTTTCTCCCACCTGTTACATTCTGCAATATAAAACTTTTATATTGAGGATATGTTCGATACAAGGCTTTTAAAAGTAACAGTTGATTTCTGACATCACGTGCTCTGTTGAACTTTGTTCTAACACTAAAAAATTGCGAATTGTAAACCTTTGCATGATTTTTTTATATACAAAACGTTACTTACATAGGACACAGATACTTACATTTGCATTTATAAATTTAGATATGTGTTTGATAAACTGAATTGTTCTTGATTTTTGTCTGTTTTTAGTTTTGGCTAATAGTAATGCACAAATGAAAGAAACATTGATTTTATTGATATTTTATATATTCTACTATTAACCAGTGAAACCACAAAACTTACACAATCGCCTTCACACAAATATGAGACTTGAAAACTAATTAAAACAGCCACTATTTCACATGAAATCAGAGCCTAATTTACTTACTTCAAAAAAATCATTATTCAAACTTTTTTATTTAACTAGGAAATGTGAGCTACCGTGGAGTGCATGTTGGCCGAAATCTAAAACTATAAATTACCAAAAATAATTCTAAACACAAAGTAATTAACTTTTTGTATGTAAAGCGCATGTAAAGACGAATATGAAACGGATAATGATTTAATTTAATGCTCCCTACTTTTAGTTTTCGGTTTTTATTTTGTTTATAATTTTTTTCTTTATATAATAGAGGAAAAGAGTATATTTTCCATAAAAGGAATTGGGAAATATTTCGTTTCTGACATTCCTTGCAACCCCCCCCCCTTGTTCGTCCCCAATAGTATTAATGGATAGGTAAGGTTATTGGTAATGGACATCTCATCAAATTCAGTTTTCTTGTTCAAGAAGGAGGATAACAGAAACTTAATACAAAAATTAGTTTCAACGCCTTATTATGTTGCATAAGTAAAACGTATCCTACAATTATGTAATAATATGCTCCAGGTTTTTAAAGTTCCCATACGTCGACATTTATTTATTCATTTGAGATGCCGCTATAATGGCGATTCATCTTTTAACATGTTAGAATATAATTTTACAAAATTAAATAAATATTACAATTTTTACACAGCTAAATTTTACAACTGTACATAATAAATAGAATTAACGAAACTAAATATAAATTATTAGTATATTTACAACACGAGAGAAAAAAAAGTCCGTCACGCTGGGGCAGCGTAAACTAAGCAGATTTCCCACGTGAAGTTTTACAATAGAGAAATTTCACGAGAGCCGAGCCAGTGAAGGAAACGGCCGAACTAGCTTTTGGCGGGAAAGTAACTCGTCCGTTAGGCGCCCCGATTTAATAAAAATGAAAATATCTCGGTTAATATTCAAGATAGAGAAAAAATGTATATGACAATATTTATAATAAATTTAATTTGCAATAAGATTGGTTCTGTACAATTTTTCGATCCGACGTATAATAATAATATTTCGAATTTTCGAAAATCCTCCCCTCTAAACCCCCCCCCCTCCCACTGGTCCGATTTCAGCCGTTAACGAACTTGATCTTTCTTTTTACGTAAAACGACTAGATATCGAGTTTGGTAACGATTAAACAAAAATTGCGACCGCTAGAGCGGTAACAGACAAATATATATACAGTTTTGAACGGACCTCATTTTCGTCATCTACTAGCTAGGATCCATGGACATTTGAAGAAAAATTTCGAAATTTCCGTCATGAGTACAACCTCAATAGCTGATTTCCGCTAAAATAAATAAATGTAAAAAAAAAAAAAATTAAATAGTTAAACTGGAAGGAGGCAAAACTTAAATTCCACGTACAGTGCTTGTTATATATAACATTCATAATGGTAAATAATAGCTTTCATATTTCATCAAATACCCCATTATTTCTTAAATACTTAAAAGCATCATCTATAAATTGGCTATTGTCGGCCAGTAGTTGGCATACATTTGTGGGCCATGGGTACGTTTTTACTTGTGTGCCGTCAGTTAGTATGTGTTTTACAGTCAGCGTTCTGTTGCAGTAGCGACATATAGATCCATCTTCCCTGCTCATTAGATATGAATTCGTTAGTCTAATGTGTCCTTTGCGTACCCCAGTAAGTACAATTTCTTCTCTTCTAGAGTCTCAATTACTTGAAGTCCAGTTGATCCTGTTTGATTTGATTTCTCTAAGTTTACTGTCAGTGTTATACCATAAATTATTCCAGTCATTAATTACGAGTTTTCTTATTTGGGAGAAAGCGACTTATTGAGGTATGTCCAAAAAATCAATTTGTTCAAGTTCAGATTGTGATTGTTTGACAGCTTTGTCTACTATATTACTTTGAGATATGCAAACGTGGGCGGGTAGCAAATAAATAGTAATGTGTTTTATCAGTCTATGAATATTGTTAGAAATTTCAATAATAAGGGGATTGGTGAAGTATTTGTCTTCAAGTGACTTAATTGAACTTAATGAGTCTGTACAAATGACTATGTCTCTTTTAGTAGTTGTGATGTTCGTTAGTCCTAAAAGTATTATAGCCAGTAATTCAGCCGTGTACACCCGTATTGTATTGTAGTCGTGTAGTTTCTTGTGCACATACGACAACAGAAACGAGAAATTGTCCACTGACACGAACAAATCTTTCAGAGAAGACATTGTGGTGGTCGAAAAGACAAGAGGTGCCTGCAATAAGTGTCCTCATTGGTCGGACTGACATTGAGGAAGGACCAATAAGAGGTTGGGAGAGGACCCCTGCTCTCCTATCAGCAATTGGGCCAGCTCCAATGATTAAGGGGCAATCTCCTAACTTAGGGCTAGAGATGGGTCATCAGTCTAGCAGTCGATCAGACTCTATTCGGCAATTTCGTCTCAAGCTAGGTGGATGGGGGATGAGGTCTTAAACTATTAAAGTACCCACACCAGAATTCCACATGGGGTGCAAGTAAACAGAAATAGGCGTGCTCATGTAACAGGTGATTCATGAATAATTGTCCCACAACGGTAAATTAAAATGTGTGTGGGATTTCATAATCGAAGGCAGGAATGGCACTACTCAACACAAACAATAACGCGAGAAACAGAAACATTTTAGTTGTTCTAGAAATATTCTCGTAATTTTTCATTTGATTTTGTGAATATATTTAACTAATACTTTGGGCCTCGTTGCGAACTCATCAAAATAAAAAATTAAGGATTGGATTATACATAATCATTTATTGAAATGTCCATCAACCCTACCCGAAAGGCAACAAAAATGGGATCCGTTAAAATTTAAACTCACACACTCACAAGCATACCTAACTGTGTTGCTAACATACTTGGCACTAGTGAATGCATGCTCTCCAACAAGATGTAGTTTCGAGGCAGACAGAATCTAATACCAACAGTGTTGTTAATGGCATAATGGTTGACTCAAGTTGAACGTAATCCAATATTCTGCCAAAAAGTAATAACACATATAGCAAGTAGGGTTAGATGAAGCACGCCCCATATAGAGGGAAAGGCCTCCCGGCAGATGGAGTGGGTAGGGAGGCATAAAATTAAAAATAGCGATATTTCGTTTCCGATTGTTTTTTCGGCAAATATGCAAAAGATAAAAGTTGTTTCTTTTGTCATTTAGAGTAACGTTTTTTGTATTCACTTTTGTCGTATAATATAGTATAAACGAGATATACACTAAAAAATGAAAGTGGGAACCAACAATTTTATTGGGCACTAACGATTGTACCGAACTTAACAAAACTCTATATGTAAATTAACATTGATTCCTCCATGATTATAAGCTATATTACATTTTTTAGGTTCGAACGAGTGGGAGTTATAATGGAGGCCAGAATAAATAATTCGAGATATTTCATTTTCTATTTCTTGTAAGGCAAACGTGCACAAAAAAAAAGTTGTTTTTTTTTGTTATTAAAAGTAGCTTTTGTTTTAAACATAATATTATTAAACTATTTATCCTAATTGGTTGAAATATCATGCAGGACAACGCCTGTCAGATCCGCTAGTATAATATAAGGAGCAAAGAATACTATTTTATTTATATATTTAGTAACCTGTAGATCACCCGTCCCGATTAGTCTAAGTTGCAAAAAGTGGACGTTAATAAATAAATAATAATATTTATATATTTGACAACATTAACAGCAAGCAGTTAAGAAGTAGAAATAAGAATTAATAATAACAATAGAAAGTACACGAATGAACCGATAGATCTACCTATACATTGTTTCTTTCACCGATATAACCAATATTTAGAGAACTGCATCGAAGAATCTCATAGAGCTGGAAGAAACATTGGCCTCAAAGAGGTATTATGAAAGCCAATGTAGGTATGGTGTTTAAAAATGAAACGTTTTATACGTCCAAGAATGGAAAACATCAAAAGAAAGGATAGGGTAAAATCCACTTATATTGAGGATAAAACAGGGCTCAAAGACTCTCCCATGATGATAAAAATATTAGAATGGAAATCGGCTGGACATCAGTGGAGATTTACCAACGACCGATGGTTATATACAGAAACATAGGGGACTGCATCAGAACAACAGAAGGAATCACGAAAAATATACGATATAGCGATTCTTTCAAAAAAGAGGCAGGCCCAACATGGTGGAGAAGAGCAAAGAATAAAAATTCATAGTGGGAGTTGTGGAATCAGATGGTGAAGTCTGCTTCCCAGCAGGGTTGTTCGCCTTAGGATATGTAGTACCATATTTAGCAGATTTCTTTTAAGGAAAATCAGCTATTGAGGTCGTACTCATGGCGCGATTTTCGAAAACTTTCATTAATTATCCATCGATCCTACCCAGGAGATGATAAAAATGAGGTCCGTTCGAAATTATATATATATATATTCGTCTGTTACCGCTTTAGCGGTCTTGATCAAGTTCATTAGCGGCTAAAACAGGACATGGGTGAGAGAGGGGGGGGGGTTAGAGTGGGAGAATTTTGAAAATTCGATATATCTTCGTTACTATACGTCGGATCGAAAAATTGTATAGAACCAATCTTATTGAAAATTAAATTTACTACAAATACTGGTATATACACTTAATATTCATCTTGAATATTAACCAAGATATTAGCATTTTTCAGTTTTCCGCCTTCAGCAAACGTCTACTTTTACTTGTATCACAAAAACAATACTCTGTTAACTAGTAAACCATTTTATTTTCTGTTGCACCTTCTTCCCCGTCTTAAGTACTTGGACTACTAAAATTTGAGTGATTGAGATCAAAATTATTTACATTCATTAAATTACAATAAATAGTTTTCAATAAAATTAATAAGTTATTTTCAGATATATTTCAGTAATTGTTTTTCTTTTCGGTGAGGAATATTTCTATCAATCTGTTCAGCACTGAGAGGTTGGCAACCTGTTTGTTTTCAATGTTTTCTGTTTGTATTTATTTACACAATATTCACAGTGGTGTTAAATGTTACCAGTATGGAGACTCGTGTATTAGAAATGTTCTCAATTAAATAGCCCTTGCGTTTCGGACTTTCTCTTATGAGGAAGACTAGTGAAAAACATTTTAGTTCAAGAGAATATATATTAATTTACTTAGCTTTATATTATTTTTTTTTTAAAAGAGCTACTATATGTATTATTTAACTCATTTTATCCTACTGCCCCAAAAATGGAGCAGTCATAAAATAATATTTTTCCTTTTTTTCTATGCCATTTTTCGCATTCAACACTCGTTTCACATTACATTGGAACCACTGACAATCGATTGTTACGAATGATATATTTTAAACTGATTCAAAGTTCTCCTGTAAACAAAGGATTACTAGCGGGTCGTTCTATAAAAAGTTGGTACATTTTTTTTTTCAAGATCAGTAATTAATATCCTTTAGCTTTTTGACTATGTATTACTTTATAATGTATCGTAACTATTATTAGTAGCACCAAATTTATCAAACATCGGTAATTTATGGGATTTATTACAGGTTATATTGGTTGCCCAATTTTTGGGGCAGTGGGGACTACGGTCAAAAATTACAGAGCATATGATTATGGTACTGGCTCTATAAAGAGTGAACGAACTGAGCATGGTATACTAATCAAGGAGAAATTGCTTAAAAAAAAGAACCGAGGCTCTTATGACCAAATAACTGAACAAAAATGGGATTATAAGTTTGGTAAGATATCGCAACAATAATATGGTGATTATAGCTTCGACTCAGTATGGTGCCGAAACCGTACAGCTGGCAAGGTGGAATTCTGTGGAAAAAAAAAAAAAAGAAGGTACTAGTAGACCAACGATACGGTGTAGCCCAGAACAATAAAAGTATGGGCAGAGTGCACATGTTAGTTGAAAATGTCTAAACCTAAGGGATGCAACATTATTTAACGTGATGCAATAATGTATTATTATGGAAATTGTAAAGTTCTATTTGTAGTTAGTGAATTAAAATATTTGTTTAAAAATGTTAATTAATTTATAATGGACCCCTACCCTTCCATTCCCACTGCCCCAATTTCGGGGAGGGACAAAACCCCTCTAGAGGGTGGTTCTGAGTTGATACTTTTCGTGCACACTGATAATAGGCTAATTTCAATCTGAGTTTAAACTTTAAATATAAATTTTGAAAAGTTGTGATGAGATGAGTTAAATTTTTGATAAAAATGTAGTAAACATAAGTCTATAAATACATTGTCCTATAATTTCAAAATTGCTTTGCACAATAAATGTTATTTTTATTTGTTAATATGAGAAGGATTTAGGTAAACTTGGTATAAAGTCCTTTCTGTGCATGTTGTAAGATGAACAGGAGTGGAATCCGTAGTATCGATGAGTAAGGGAGGAGATAGGCGTGAAGACAGGGGTCTATAGGTAATGAATATAACATGACTATGGCCGAGCTACGGCTACATTCTTCTCTCATGTAAATGCAAATAGAGACTTATACCAGATCCACTCTACTCCCTTCCCCTAACATATACACCTACAACGCACTTACCCGCTTTTTATTACTAACTCTTTAGCCAACGAAAGCTTTGTTTATATTCGAAGACAAACTAGAATGGTATAAATGTCTAAACAATTATTATTTTATTTGCAAGCCTTAAAGGCAACTCTAAATTGAAGATCGCACACAATTTTGTGTATAGAAACTAATTATCATGAACTCAACAATGACCAGATACAGAACATGACCTGTTACCCGCGAATATCCGTGTATTGCCGTTGTTGGTTCTGGTTCACCTAGCTCCATCCATGCTAGTTTGCGTTTAGGATTCTCATAGTGAATCAATTTTTCATAACTAGTTAAGAATCGGTACAAAAACCTTTATCATTCTTACCGTTGAAACATCATTATGCAAGTGACCAAACGCTTTTCAATCCCTCTTTCCTTCAACTCGTGTATCACACAATTTCCACCTTTCTGAATCATTCCCAGCGCTTGTTTGGGTCCCTGATAATATAATCAGGTGGGGAGGGGGGTCGTGATAATATAATAGCAAAGATGAGAACTTTCCTCAAATTCTGTTTTTTGGTACAAATTCCAACATTTTCGACAACAATAACGTATTGCTACCACTTCACCGTTCTAATGAATGCTAAGCACTCACTCGGATTGAAACGATCAATTTATTCAAAATAATTCAAATTAATAACATCCAAAGGACTTGTTAGTGGGATATCTAATTATGGGGATCACTCCCCGTTACGAAATTTTATAAGCAACGATAATTGGTGTTTAGAGAATAATTTATATCTACAATTGGGGATTTTATTTGTAATCGAATAGTTTGTGTGTGTTACACGCAGAAAAAGTAAAATAAAGGAATTTGCTTAGCCATCTTTTTCCAGATTCTAGAAACCAGTTTTCCTATGACAAATAACCTCTACACATAAAAGAAATCCAAGTGCAACTTTTAAGATTTACAAACCCTTAGATACATATTGCTCCATTCAATCGTCGAGACTAAAACTTTTAAGAGTATTAAATGGGAACATTTATAGTTTGACCACTCCAATAAAAATATGAGTTGATAAATGTTCTAAGGGGGTACACAACGGTGAACTTTGTTCCAAAACCTTAGTCATAATTTATTTCTACCTCTTTGAAGTTCTGTTAACTTCAATACCTATAATGGACTTGATATATTTGAGTTTTACTTATTTTTTATGGCATTAAGACCATTCTAGTAAAGTTCCAAAACTTCACTACAATATAAACTAACAAAAGACATCAAAACAAAACGAAGTTAGAGAACGTGACTTATTTTCAAGATCAGAATGAAAATTATTAGCCTAAGAAATATGTTTTGTTCTGTTACCGAAAATATCATAACACTAAATAAACCTAATAATAAGGAATATACAACACATGTGCAAAGTAATATTATTAAAAATGTGTGAACACTATTAAATAACAAATAATCTGACTTACAGTCTTATTTACACAAATCATGTTGAAACGGGTAATATATTTATAACAACATCATTAATAAAATTAGTTAACTTCTTAGGGATTTCAATTGTTTCGTAATAAAAACGTCCTTCACGCAGGTGCTGCGTAAAATCTTAAATGCTGACACACCCAACATTTTTACATGTCTCAATGTCGGGTACACCAAGCTCGAAATTAACGGTTTCAGCTTAAGGGAAATCAGCCGTATATATATATATATATATATAATGTAAATATTTTTCTCCTCGCGCTCTAGCAGTCACAATATTTGTTTGATGCCTGAAATCGGACCAGTGGTAGAAGAGGGGTGCTTATGAGGGGGGGAGGGATTTAGAAAATTCGAAATATTTCTGTTATTATAGTTCTGTTAAAAAAATTGAGGGTGGTGTGAAGAGAGTAAATATGCGTAAAAAAGGAAGCTAATTTAACTCCAAAATGTATCGAGCTGCAGAGCTTCATTCGATAGGCTTTACCATCGATTTGTCGGAGGTGAGTATAAAGGTGTATCCAGAGTACTAGAGTTAATTTCTTCCAGTATGTTTGACTATTTCAGCTCTCTCTGTCTGTGCATTATTTTGTTTCTGACTTCCAACAGACATATGTCACATATAGATAAAAGTTTCTGGTTAGTTTATAGTTGCTGACAGCGATACACTCAATGCGACTTCAGTGCATCCAAGATGACTCTGAAAAGGGTGTTTTTACAGTGTCAAAAACGTAGTTATCGTTAATGTTGAGTTTATGGTTACCAATGAATATTAAGACAAAGAAACTTTAACGTTCTATTCGCTAAATATATGAACATGTCAAAAAACAACGCTGCTATTTTATGTAATTGTAAAATATACACTATTTTAAACATGTAAAAATAAGGAACTCTTTAGTTAATTTTATCCCAACGGAAACGGCTTCTGAATTATAAACAAATAGGTCTCCCAACCACTCAGAGGGGAACAGATAGATAGGCATATTCTTCATCAGGAAGAAAAACAATTACTGATATATATCTGAATAGAACTTATTATACCGATAACAACCGATCTCCTCTCGTCCGTTATCTCCATACACTTAATTAAAATCAAAAATTACGGTTAATATACAAGAGAACAAATGTGTATAACAATAGTTGTAGTACATTTAATTTTCAATAAGTTTGGTTCTATTCAAGTTTTCGATCCGACATGAAGTAAAGGAGATATTTTCAATTTTCGAAAAACCCTCCCCTCCCACTACTCCGATTTCAGACATTAACGAACTTGTTTTTTTTTTTTTACATAGAAGGTTTAAATATCGAGTTTGGTAACGATCAAACAACACTTGCGACAGCTAGAGCGTTAACAGACAAATATATATATATATATATATATATATATATATATATATATATATATATATATATCTTTATATATATATATACAATTTTGAACGGACCACATTTTCGTCATCTCCTAGGTTGGATCGAGGGACATTTAAAGAAGTTTTTTGAAAATCGCGTCATGAGTACGACCTCAATAGCTGGTTTTCCTTAAGGGAAATCTGCTAAAACATTAGCCTTCACAACCTTCTGTTGTTCAACGCTGGCTGGCTCTGTTGCTATGACAATGCTCACTACGTCACCTTGGCAACGAATGTTGCCCGCTACAATACAAATGATCTCATTTTTAGCAGATTTCCCTTAAGGGAAATCAGCTATTGAGATCGTACTCATGGCGCGATTTTCGAAAAATGTCTTCAAATGTCCATCGATCTTACCCAGGGAATATATATATATATATATATATATATATATATATTTGCCTGTTAACGTTCTAGCGGTCGCAAATTTTGTTTGATCGTTACCAAACTCGATATTTAAACGTTTTATGCAAAAAGACAGATCAAGTTCGTTAATGGCTGAAATCGGACCAGTGGGAGGGGGGGGGGTTAGAGGGGGGGATTTTCGAAATATCTCTGTTACCATACGTCGGATCAAACACTTGTATAAAACCACCCTTATTGAAAATTAAATTTACTATAAATATTGTTCTATACATTTATTCTCTATCTTGAATATTAACCGAGATATTTGCATTTTTATTAGATGTGGGCCGATAACGGATGAGTGAGTTTCCCGCCAAAAGCTTGTTCGGCAGTTTCCGTAACTATTTGGCTCTCCTATGGAGAGTTCTCTTAATCTTCTTAGTTTACGCAGTCCCTGCGTGACGGACTTTTATTACCTGTACATTGTAAGAGAAATACTGAAAATAAGGATGGAGCTTAGTGTTACCGTTTACAACGTATTGAAAAAGGGGTGAACTATCAGTTGCCACAGAAAGGAAGAACCTGCATTAAAGCAGCGTATGAACTCGGGTTCAAAACGAACCGTAAAAGGCCAAAATACCAGAAAACCTTTGAACTACTGAATTGGAAGATGACACGTTTCCTATTTCCTGCACGTTCAAAAATCTTTATGAATAGGAACGAACAGTAATAGTGAAGGAAGGGGTGTAGAAGCCGGAATGGGCGTGATACTGATATCACCTGAATTATTAACAAGGACAAGATTGAGTTGGTTAAAGGTCATCGAGACATTGGAGCCCGATAGTGTGCCCAGGAGAAAGTTATATTATTCACCAGTTATGGGGCAACTCTCTTAATAATTAAAATAGAAAATCATTGGAGTTATGTGGACACACTTTATAATATACATTTATTTTGAGATATTAGTAGTACATCTCGTGTAGAAATCTCAAAATTGCATACTATTTTAATCATTAATCAGTGATAAAACATATTTGTGACAGAACAGATAAAGTTCCGCAAAATTCGTAGTGAATTCTTACCACGCATAAAGCTAATGCTACTTATTTACACATTGCCTAATTTAATATTATTTAAAGAATTGACAGAAAAATTCCTTTTGGAGTTAACAGTAAAGAAAGTAACTGTACTTCATTGTGGTAGATATTCATTTTGATTTTTTTTCTTAATTTTGAGCTGGATTAGTTAATCTAGTTATACTGTTCTTATAGAACACACACTCATATATTTTCATGGAAGTAAAATTCTTTATATAAAGAACTTTTCACACACATCAACACTGTATATTGATGCATTTTAAATACAAAAGTAATAAGTAATATTATATTTAATGAAGCATTTAGAGCTATTCATGTCATTGTTTATTACTTCTTGACAAGAGGTTCCTTAAGAAGTGTTCTAGAATATAATCATCTTAGTAATCCGTCATCGTGTTTTGAGAAGAGGAGAAAAGTTGAACAAATGGGCTTTGAGAAAGTGTTGGAGAGTCTCGGTCGTTTGGTGTAGAGCCTAGAAAAAGGGGAGTTTTTCTTCTCGTCGGACGCAACGACTGGAGGCAAAAGAAATGTTACAACATTCATTCCCATTACAACACTAATAAATTGGTAGCCGTCTTTCCAAAATGTTCTTTTTCATGAAAAAAAGAAAAGCAGAAATAGAAAATTGCAGAAAGGGAATAGATTTTCAGGATTAATATTTCAATGGATGGAAAAGAACTGAAATAGATATAAATTGTACAAATTATTTGTTATCTATAATAATCTTATTAAAGTGTACATTAGTAATTCTTATTTTTTTACTCTTCCATATTCCATATTTTTTACTCTTCTCTTATTTATTTGGTAAAATTTAACAATCTTAACTTTCTAGTAATTCACATTTCGGTAGGCGAATGAATGATTTTGTGAAACCAATGTTGTTGCTTGCGTAAAAATCTTTTTGATTGAGTTTAAAGATGGAAATTAATGTAGAAGGATATTTCCAAACAAGATTATTAAGTTTGGAAACAATTTATTTTTTGATAACATGATGTTATAACGTAAATTTTAGTTAGTTCACCTTCGATTAGTTTATATAGAATAAATTTCAACCTCCCGAGCTACAATTGGTTTTATTTTTCAGGAAAACGAAGAGGAAACCGATGTTAGCGACTTTCCAGTTTAAAATCTAACACCTCATTCCAAAAATAGACGTTACGATTTTCTCAATTATTCACCTTAAACTAGATTTTGTTATGAGCAATGGGCTTACCAAGCTTCATCTAATTCATTTCTGACTTTTCCGGAAGAAATCAATAAATAGACAGACATTGAAATAATATATATTTCCTAATCATCAGTCTATTTAGATTGTCCTTCAGGTCCGGTTGAGAAATATGTTAGATGTGAGACAGTTTGAGCAATAAAATTATAGTAATTATTATTTATTAACATTGTTCGCTGCTTAATAGATGATTTTAATATATATATATATATATATATATATATATATGATGTTCAAGTTCAGCCCGGAAGAAGAAGAAAAACCAAATAATCAGGTAATTTAGCAAGGGGAGATAATTACTAAATTATTTATCTCCCGGTTCAGCAAATTAACCGAGTATGCGAAACATGGGAAAGATATATACACGTCTAATGGATTTTCTCTCATTATGCATATCCCAGATTAAATTTAACGTCAGAGCTTGGAACCCTTGCATGCTTCCAAACTAAAGGATAAGAAACTTTCGTGAGGGCACGTCACTTGTATTAACCAACTAGAAAATCGATGGTTCAAATAAATACAGTTAGGAAGCGAAAGAGTAAGATTTGTCAATAAACGTCCGTCACGCACGGGCTGCGTGAGCTAAGTATATTTTCCACGCCCTATTGATCTCATCTCACCACGTGTTTTATATTTCTTAGTGAACTCCGATGAGAAGAAGTGGGGTTTAGAGGAAGCTGAAAACAAGGAATTAAGAATAGCTCCTGCAAATATTGATTTATGAGAAAATGTGTGGAACAACAATTGCAGAGCATCAATAAACTAACAAGATTAGTTACATAACATATTTTGATCTGACTCATTAAATCGGATGTTCATGGCAATTATGCTCACGAAGAAACACGACGACAACGTTCATGACCAGAAGATCATCCATGCCGTTTCCAAACAGTCCTTACCGCGATACCAACCTCCATGGCCAGGTGGTTCAGAAAACAGTGTGCGCGAGAAAATGGTGAAGAAGGAATATATCCCACTTACTGTACTTGTGGCATTAACGAAGCCAATGATCGCCATGGAGTAAGGATATCAAGAGCGGCTGAATGTGGGCTGGAGTACACAACGGAAAGCGGCAATCAATGAACCACGTCATTTTATGACAAAGAACATGTCCTGAACGCAAGGTGAACCTCAACCAAGATGTCCAGCCGTCACCGGCCATGAAGTTCCCGATCGCCCAATGCCGCAAAATGCAGCGTTATCCTACAGTACCTATATTTATCATGGCCTTTCAGGCAAGATTAGTTGTAGTTACTAAAGTATATCATGTTTATCCATAAAATATAGTTGTTTTTATACAGTCCACTCACTTTTATTATTCATTGGCATATCTCCAATAAAGAGAAGCGTCGAATTACTTTATTCAACGGAGATATTTTGAATGTTCAAAATCCACCCTCGGCCACCCCCACCCTACTTATGCCGAGACATATTTCATAATAATAACATGCACTTTGCATACATTACAATAAAGATCCGATGAAAACCATAGTTCGTCTTTAAGCTTGGAAAAAATATGTTTCATGTTTAATTGGCGTATTGTTAACGTACAATAACTAAAAGAGATGGTTACTGAAGGCTGTAAATTAATAAATCTAAATATCTCGGTAAGAAAAAAGAGTCGATCCGACTCAAATAAATGGAGATACTTTGAATTTTCGATGTCCGTTCACTAACCCCCCCCCCACTCCCTTCCACTGCTCAGATTTCTGCCGTTAACGAACTCGATCTTTGGTTTTACATGATACGCATATAGATCTAGTTTAGTAACAATCAAACACAACTTTGACACCGTTTCAGTGGTAACAGGGAATTATATATATATATATATATATATATATATATATATATATATATATATATATATATATATATATATATAATTTTGAATGTCCTCATTTTCTTCATCTCTTAGGTAGAATGTACATTTGAGGAAAGTTATTGAAAACCGCGTCATCAGTACAACCTCAGTAGCTGATTTCCCTGAACTTCTGACTTGACTTAATATTACCTTAAAGGATGTGCAGTCGTGATTCACACTTCTTCAAATTTTATTTACAATACATTTTTTTTATAGTTTACCTATATTTAGTGATAAAAGGCTATGTTTAGGCACGCAGATTTGCATTTATTTATGTTTCTGTATGTTCTATAAATTTAACGCTCTCTTTTGACAGTTAAACGGAAGTTAGGTTTCAGTAGCCATATTTATAATACAAAAATTAAAATAATTCTAGGTGATGTAATTTGTCGTTTTCTTAGTTTGGTGAGAATTCATTATTGTTGGTGTACATCTTTCAGTGAACAGGAAACTCCTTTTTAGCAGATTTCCCTTAAGGGAAATCAGCTATTGACGTCACACTCATGAAGCGATTTTCGGAACATTTCCTCAAATGTCCATCGATCCTATATAGGAAATGACGAAAATGAGGTCCGTTTAAAATTATATATATATATATATATATATATATATTTGTCTGATAACGTTCTAGCGGTCGCAATTTTTGTTTGATCGGTACCAAACTCGATATTTAATCGTTTTATGTAAAAAAAAAGATCAAATTCGTTAATGGCTGAAATCGGACCAGTGGGAGGGGGGGATTTTTGAAAATTCGAAATATCGCCGTTATTATGCGTCGTATCAAAAAATTGTATAGAATCAATCTTATTGGAAATTAAATTTACTATAAATATTGTTTTATAAATTTATTCTCTTTCTTGAATATTTACCGAGATATTGGTATTTATATTCTGTGTGTGGTCGGCAAAAGTCAGCTATGTTTGGGACTTCCGGCTGAAGCTAGTTCGGCCGTTTCCGTAACTCTTCGTCCCTCGTGGATTGGTTTAGAGGCTCGTTACTACTACTGTTATTATTAGGCAGTTTCCTCTATTGTAAAACTTCACGTGGGAAATCTGCTTAGTTTACGCAGCCCCGGCGTGACGGACTTTTTTTTTCTTTGTGTTGCTTGTTTTTGGCATTTAATCAAAAACATTATGGCCGAACTTTTTAAAATCTTCAAAACTCATGGATTGAGAAACAATAATTATACACCTGTATGCATTTAGCACCACTCATTATGCATTTCTCCATTCATTGGTTAGCCTTAAACAATTCTAGGAGCACTAGTTATTGTTATAAAATACTTAGATATATTCGAAGATTAAGTTCTATTCTCAGGTATTGTAAGAGTCAAATTGCATACATGACATTTGGGCTGCTCTCTTTTTTTCATTAAAAAGCTATGAGTAAGGAGAGTGGCCAATGCGGAGCCTTGTTAGAATCACTTCTTCCCTCCGTGTATACTCGTAAGTTGAATTTTTACTAGTTCGTATGAATACTGTAGATTTAATTTGTCGTAATTTATTGTCTGTTTGTTGCCATTTTTGTTCCCAGTCTAGTAGTACGTTAGATTTTACAGAATGCAATAAGTCGTCTATTGTTAGTTCATTTGAGTCTACGTCATGTTTCTGAGTCGCTAATTTTGCTTGTTCATCAACTTCATTACTTCGTCCAATATTTCTGTGTCCTGGTAGCCATACTAGTGTAATACTGTTTCGAAGATGAATGGAGTGTTCTAAGATGTGGGTTATAATAGGATGAGTACTGTAAATGTTCTCCAAGGAGAATAGAGAACTTAAAGAGTCTGTAAATAAGAAAATCTGGGAACTTTGAACGTCATGAAATTTTGAAAAGGCAATATTTCTTTTTTTGTGTTCCATTTCTGTTTTTGTTATATTTCTGTTTTTGTGTTCCATTTCTTCTTTTTTTGTTTCCCATTTTGGTTTTAGATTCCATTTCTGTATTTTGTTTTTGTGTTCCATTTCTGTTTTTGTTTTTCCATTTTATTTTTGATTTCCATTTCTGTGTTTTGTTTTTGCATTTGTTATTGTGATCCATTCCAGCCCTGTTTTTCGTATCAATTCTGTTTGTCTGTTTCTGTTCTTTGTTCCATTCCTGTTTTTGTGTTACATTTCTGTTTCGTGTTACTTTTCTATTTTTCATGTTATATTTCTGTTATGTTGTTTTATGTTCGTTTAAATTAATTTTGTTTCGTTTCTTTTTTTTTTTTGTTTTTTTTTTTTTTAAATTTTATACAGGTTTTTTCCCCGAGCAACATTGCCACAGCTGCGAACCTCCAAATAAATAAATAGATAAATATATTAATAAATATTCTCAGCTAACAATACTAATTGTTGATCTGATTTTGGAATTACTTAATCATTTTTAAAATATTTCTTAAGATTACCCATTAATTTTAAACGAGACTAGAGAAAGCGTCAATGTATACATTATCTCTGCCCATTAAAAAAAATGTCTCGAGCTAAAAACTGGTTGAATTTTAAACATTTCGAATTGCTAAATTTACGAATACCTCTAGTAATGACTATTAGTTCTTTCTTTGTAGAGGAAGTAACAAGCTATTTTTCGAAACCTAACTTTCCAATTAGAAAATATCCTGTTAAGGAGTTGTCACAAAAGTAACAAACAAACAAAACAACATCTACTCATTGAAGCCCATGTTTTGTTTTAATTAAAAAATTGATCAATTCCATTAAACCCTGTTTTTCTATGTCAGTCTACACTATTTTTAGCAAACCTGTGTCTTGTATGTTTTTCCGCAAATTTCTCTGTACTGTACCAGGGGAAAGGTGGAATACATGTTTTTATTTTATGGATGAGGACTTGCTTTCCCTAAGAACTTCCGGAAACTGAACAAGTTTTTTTGTTATTCTGCGAGGCTTTCAGCAATGCTTTTTACAATGTATTTTTTATGGGTTTCATTATATAGCGAAGTCAATGTTTTCGTTAATGGGCCAGCATTCAATTCTGTCATGCGTAATATACGGTACTAAATGATACTATTCCATAGATCTATCAATGGAGCTTACATAATCTTCATAACATTTTCTAAACTATAATATAAACAAACTGATCGAAGCTAGCAATACCAAGTTGCAAAAAAATTGTTCGATAGGCAGAGGGATGATAAAAGAAACTGTGGTTAGAGTTCATTCCATTTTTACCTCCAATATGAGTCGAAAAATTCCTCCGATATTCATAATATTGTAAATAAAATACTTTTTACGTTTCTTGTAGACACCAAAAATAAATAAATTCAATAATAGTGCTAAGGGAAAATAAATACATAACTCACACAGCTGTGTACAAAATCGCAATTTTTTTTTCTATTTAAAAAAAATAGTACACATTATTAGAAATATTACATAATCCATGATAGGCAACAAATTGTGCTGGAATTTACTTTAAGAGGGAAAACAAATAAAAACATTTCTATTTGTAGTTGGCAAAATTACATTTGAATTACAAACACTGATTGGAATGTATAATTGATTGGCTGGTCCGTTCACAACCAATCAGTAAATAAAATAACCAGCCGATGATAAACAAATAGTCGTCCAGTCCTGATTGTCCTCTATTATTAAATAATGATGAATCTCTTGAATATATAATTCATTGGGTTAGCTGAAAAATAGTTCTCAATAAAATTTCTCTATAATTAATTTTATGTGTTTTTTTTTCGTATTTTTCCACAGAATATATAGAAGCTAATCTGTAGTGTATGAGTGAATAGTTTTAATAATTCACACAATCTACTCGCTATAAAAAATTGCACAGGATTGTCGAAAGTAGCCCAACAAGGAAACCATTTGACAATTATTAATTAATCCAAAATTATCTCTCAAATCAAGAATATACCGACTAAAATTACTTTATATAAAACTTTACTTTACACATTTTCAAAACTACTTAAGAAATATCTAACTCTATCTGTTTAATATATCAAACCAATATATAACTTTAAAAAGGAAAATCGGGAACTAAAATATATCCAATCTCAATTGAAGCAGCTAACTAGGTTACCAAAATTAATAAAATAATATGATATAAACAAAAAGTTAAAAATTTTGAATGTAATACGTTTTTAGAAAACACACTAGAACTCATACACTAAATAAAATAGACTAGAAACAGCAAAGGAATCAATATAAGGAAGAATTTAAGGAACACCAAAGTGTATTCATAACCTTGAGGCAATAAACTGCCCTTTCCCTGGTTGTTGGAAAAGTGAAAAAAGAAAAAAAATGCACTAATGTAAAATACACTTCTTTAAGCAGAAGGAGATTTAGTTTTTAACTGCTCATTCTTCTTAAAACATATTTTATTTTTCTACAAAACGTATGCGGAAAGAAAGAAAGAAGTTCAAGAAAAGAATTGCCACCTTCAAAAGTGACAAACATTTAGCCATAGTAGCAAAATGTGGGTGTTAATAAATGATGAAAAAGTGACAAAGTAAAAGATGGATGCAGCTCGATGGTTAAAATTGTTTTCAGTGAGTTTTATTTTATTTTTGGAAAACTTCAGTTAATGAATGTGTGTGTATATATATATATATATATATATACATACATACATTACCCAATATCATTTATATATTCTTCAAATTTCATGGCCTCCAATAAAAAACATTTATTTCGGTGCAACTGTTCTACATGTTTTGTGGTTTATTTGCCACCTCTTCAGGGGCTATCCCTTTTAAAAATATATATATAAAAATTGTTATATTTTTTTTTAAAAGGGATAGCCCATGAAGAGGTAGCAAATAAACCACAAAACATGTAGGGCAGTTGCAATAAAGTTTCCACCGAAATACATTTTTTTTTTTGGAGACCCTTACCATAACATTTGAAGAATATATATATTATATATATATATATATATATATATATATATATATATATCAGACTGTCAGACACACATATATAGAAATTAATGATTAATTCTGATTTGCAGTAGAAACTAGCTCACGCCAGCAAGGGGGCTACGCCCCCTTGACCCCCATAACAAAGCGCTGCCGTCGGCCGCGCCCCAACTCGTACAGCGATACCATCGGGATCGCCGTAAATCGACTCGGGATTCACCCTCGTGATTTCTAAATTTTAATTATACATGTATTTTCCAGATTCGTAATTCTTATCGTTACATCTGTAAAGTTCATCTGAAAGAAATGATCCCCATTCGGTTGGGAAATAATTTATTTCGTGTCATTCAAGAAGAAAGAAGATGAAAAAAAGTTGCACTATTTACCTGACGAAAAATGAATGACTATATTCACGAAAACCTTAATAATAAGAGAAAAAATTGATTTAAATTGTATAATTAAATTTACATATTATGAAATCGTTACCAAGTACATTACGTTTAAAAATATCTATTACAATAATCCGTTTAATTTACTTTTGTAAAAAGGGGAAGTAGGAAAAGACTATTCAAATGTCAACAATTGCCTTAAGTAAACATAAGTAAAGTTCCATTTCTGGTTTTCGTTTTCCATTTTGTTTTTGATTTCCATTTCTGTGTTTTGTTTTTCCATTTGGTATTGTGATCCATTCCAGTCCTGTTTTTCGTTTCAGTTCTGTTTGTCTGTTTCTGTTCCATTCCTGTTTTTTGTGTTCCATTTCTGTTTCGTGTTACTTTTATATTTTTCATGTTACATTTCTGTTTTGTTATTTTATGTTCGTTTAAATTAATTTTGTTTCGTTTCGTTTTTTTTTTTTATTTTTTAATTGTATACAGTTTTTTTCCCCCGAGCAACATCGCCACAGCTGCGAAGCTCCAAATAAATAAATAAATATAACATAAGTAAAATAAGGAATTAAAAGTTTTTGCAAATAATAAACATTGAAAGTTATGAAATGAAAAGGAAAAATAAGAGAATGAAAAGAAGTCGCTTTAGTTCTTTGATTATCTGGTAGGCTGCGCATTACACGTCTTTACAAAACTAATAGTTCTAGACTAATAATAGAAAAAAGTCAAAACAATCAACAATAATAATGCAAATACATAACTATAAATGAACAAAATAAAACAATTTTGAAATTAAATTAGCTTAAAATAAATTTTGATATTAAAAAAGTGTCTGAAAGTGAAAAACTTCTCGCTACTTCAAGCAGCTTTATTTAGATGACACACTTAAACTCTAACGACATACATTAGATAAATATATTAACATTTCATTACATTTCAATTAACCTCGCCCTTCGCCCTTCGACCGGAGACCGAGGTGGTCTTTGGGCGTCGGTAGCGGAGCGATAGCCGGAGGAGGGGCCGAAATCGGCGTGGGCGTAGGCCCAACGGGAGAGGAGGGAGAGCGGCGGAAAGAGAGGAGTTTTAGGAGGGTCGATTTCGGAGGGTCCGTACAGGGCGGCGGAGTGCGGTAGGGGAAATCGGCTCGGTGGCTACCTAGACGGTACGCTCGAGCTGAAAAATGACGCTTCGAAAAGAAAAAATGAGGCAATAGAAGGGGAGTTTGGCGGGTCGCAAGAAAAAGTATACTTTCGAGTTCGATCGTCATTTGTCGGGACGGGAGTGGGCGGTTATTCGCGTTTGAGGCGTCGAACGAAAGGGTATCTATCCGAGAGTTTTTCCCCCGGTCGGTAAAGCGATACTCGGAACGGGCAGAGAAACAGCGAATTTAAGGCGTCGCGGGGGAGGCCGGGAATAAAAAATTTCGGAGGGGCTTATCTCGCCGGGAGAGGGAGCTACCTCGAATCCGACAATTTTTCAAAGCAAAAAGCGACCATGACGAACAAAACGGTACCCGGATCTCGAAAATCCACCGAGCGGTTCTGCCCGATTAATTCCGGTGTAAAACGGGCTTGTGGCTTTAAATTATAGAATATATTCCTGCGTTTCCTTGAGTTCCGTTTTCATAATAAGCACGATGAATACTGAGTTTCTCGTTTCCTCATACGCAAATTCTCCTTTTCTTATTTCTGCATAATTAACCACTTGTTATCATGGTTACTGAAAATGATGAATTAAGTATGGAAATGATACATACATTTTACCGTAACGTAAAATATTATTATAAGTCTTTATATATTTTTAAAGTGATATTGAAGTATTATTCACAAATTATTTATCAGTATTTTTAGTTTTTTATTTTATTGTATATTCGTGTCGTAGTATAAAATAACAAAAATAAATGTAATTGTAAAGAGTCCTTCAAAAAGGAGAGATACTTTTTTAAAATTCATGTTTCTGAGATGTTTTAGCAGTCCTAGACTTTTGAACAATACTTTGTATAGAATATACCTGGAATTTCTAAGCTTTAAAACGAAGCGCTATATACTCTGGTACATTGAGTTTCCTTCTTCACATTTTAATGTTAATAAGTCAAGGCAATCTTATATTTCAAACGTAGTCCGAATAAAATTCTTCAGATTTTTAAAATTCTTCCGACAGAAATTTTTTTCTTCTGACATTGAAAGTACCTAGACTCCGATCTAACTAAAACAGAAGCAATCATCTGGCTAAAGAAGAGAGCTGAACCGCTGCAGGTAATTGGCCGTTCTTTGGACGTAAAGACCACTGAAGTATGTTTCTGAAGACGATCAGTAGATCAGTTTAAGCAGTGGGGAAATTTTAAAAACCATATTTCCGAATCACATGGTTACCAGCAATGTACTATTCCGAATTCAGACCTTCTTATACTGGATTATAGCCATGAGTATTCAAAGGTATGTGAGCTTGAGCAGGGCCTCCATAAGTTTGTAGAACGGAAGCATTGAAATTTTCAGGAGCCAAATAAGGTCGGCTCAATTGCTTGGATTTTCATATTTATAGTCTATGAATATAATGTGTAAGTGGATTTAAACGTTTCCTAATAATTACGCAGCCATTATATCTTCGAAATGCCAAAATGCTTCCCAAATGAAAGATTTATCATTCATTCAAAAATGTACTTTGTGCTTTATCACGTACATTACCTAGATATACCGTTTATACGGAATTAAAAAAATACTATACTGCACGTCAGTGAACTTAAAATCCACTCAAAATGTGTTAGTCAGAAATAAATTAATCTAAGTTTTCAATACTTGATTCTTTTTAAAACTGTAAAACTGTCAGTTAATAAGATAAGCATCTCTTGCAACAATATGTGTTCCGGCAATGAAGTACTTACTAATGAAACCGGCCAATATATGGACGAAATTCATTGAGTGAATTTCACCTAAAGATAGCGTTCCTAACAAGATCTGAACCAGAGGTTCCTCAAGTGACTCAACTAAGTAATTACATGGCAAGAATTACATCACTCGTGGCATCAAGAAGAACGGGTTCTATTTTAGGGCGCATTGAGAGTACGAGCACTTATGACTGCTCAGGAATTGTATAGTGTGATGGGGTGATTCATTTGGAAATGAATTATATCTTCTCACTGGGGGGGGGGGTTATGCAAATGCTGGTATTTATGAGGGTGGACTATATAACTGTGGTTATATGTGATAAAACAAATGAGTCTATTGAAAAATATTGCTTGATAATACATATAATATGCAAGGAATATTATAAATAAAGTTTAAAATATTGAATGGTGACCTTGTAGATATGTTGCGTTATTGTGCCTGGCTTCCTTGTGTATGGTTTTTCTTGTGATGGTTGTTCATTCCCTTTTTTCTCCTTATTTCTTTTATTTCTCTCTCCATCCATATCTTCTCCCTTGCCACCCGCCTTGGCTTCATGCTAGTTATTTAGCCATGTTGTTGGGGCATAATAAAAATAACTAAAATACTTCTTTTATGAACGAGTGTGCTCTCTTAAGAAAAGTAGACTGACTGTTCCTCTCTTCTTTTCTTCTACTGCATTTTGTTCTGTGCTAACAGCTGGTATATGCTCTTGGTAGTTCCCAGGACAGAAACATAGATGGAAGCACCGTGAGGGGACCTCTTGAAATGTAGAGAACTGTGGTTTCTTTCGTCATTTCATTGAAGATGGTACAGGACTTCCCAGGGGTCCATAATTGGAGGATACTTGCTTCCTAAAGCACAAGACTGAATGTTGTGCCCTTCATACCAGAGAACAATATCCAACTTAATATCACCCAGAAGTAGTCAAATGGTTAAAATCACATTTTATTTTCAAGTGTCCAGATCTTTTTTCGATTTAAATTGTTCTGTAGCTTTGTTAATATCACTGAAATTAGCTCAATTAATTGAATCGCAGACGTTCTGCCTATTATGAATACAAAGCGTAGTAAATTTTGGACTCACGTTATGTTGGTAAACAATATGATTAGCTCAAAATGAGGCTTTGATCTCTCGGCGCAGCATAATAGGCCCTGTTTGACCTATCCTAGTGACTTATTACTTTTGATTATATAGCCCCATAGACGAGTGTTACTTTCGATAATATAGTTTGGTAAAAGAGTGAAATTCTGCAGTATACACGAATCAATCTCCACCACTGTAACTATCTTCTTAATAATCTCATCATCTTGCTCACTTTTAAAGGTAAAAGGAGAACTTAATTGAAAGGATAGCGATAAAATCATAGAAATGTTAGTCTCAGGTTATATCTCTCTCTATAATCTATTTCATTGTTGTTTTGTATCTTCTTTTATTCCACCTTCTATTTGACATAACGATTCAGGTCCTCTAAACGTCTACACCCTCTAGATAATGGAACGGAATTTAAATCAGCTTATTTTTTGAATAAACTCTAGTTTTCATTGAACCAATTGTCCCCGAAAACCGGCCTAGGGCCAAGTTTTCAGATCCACAGAATGAAATAGCAACGTCCTCCAACTGTAAATATCAATAATTTCTCTCATCCACAAATTCCATACTGTACACCTTCACAACAAACAGTGGAGCTAATAATTCCAGATGATGTAATGATCCGACGTGATACTCTTTCACCTGAACGAGATTGTAAGAAGAGATATACAGGGTTAAAAGATATTTTTTTTTTATTCCTAGCAGTATTTAATAAAATGTGTAATGAATGTCAATAAGATGTGTAATCAATGTAGTCCTCTTGAGTTTCTAGGTACTTCTCATACAGGAGTTTCATACTTTTCTAAGACTCTTATTTAATTCCAGCCATGTTGCCCAAACCTATTCAAGTGGTTCAGCCTTTAATTCTTAGTTAATGGTCATTTAATTTCTGATTTCTAATTAGCTGATGGGTAGGTATTTATTTTTCAGGCAATTACATAATGTAATGCTTGATTTTCCCTGTTATGTGAGTACTAATTTACCGCCTTCCTTTTCCTTTTCAAATAACTTATTAACTTCCTTTTCTTAATAATTAACTCCCATATCTACTTCTCCATATATTTCTAATTACTGTAAAACTTGCAATTTAATAGTATTTAATGGTATCAAGTATAATTGATGAAATCCATCTCCAGTTCCTTTGCAATTCCTCCACTAATTAACTCATTCGTAGTTTACGTTGATTAGGACATCCAATAAGTTTTTATTCCCTCCATCAGCGTTAGAACTTTGAGGAATTATTCGCAATGTATCTAACCCTAATCGGAAGGGTTGTTGTTGTAATTAGGGATAATTCTGTCCTAATTGCGAGAGGGGTTTGTCCCTGAAAAGCATCTACCCCAATTAGCCTCTGGTTATGGTTAGCCTCGCCGCTCATCTAAATTAGACTTATTTCTTTAGAGCAACTTGTTCGGTCGACTCTGAAAAAAAGATATATTTCAAGGAGAAAAAAAATACAACCATGATTTCTTAATCAATATTTTTTGATCCTTACATACAACAGTCAATATTGGAGTAAATCAGACTCTTAAATAGATTTTACAAGTTAATGAAAAACAATTGATAATTAACAATGGATAATTTTATTTAACTAATTTTATATGAAATTTAAATGGTACTGAGCGGCATTGCCTAGTTGCGGAGCTCTTCAAATAAATATATGAAATTTAACTGCGTTACACATTTATATGAAATTTATATGAAACTGTGTTACACGCCGTTGACGGGTAGACTTGCAAATGGTTCCCAGAAATTTCTTGTAACATACATAATTACTGTACATAATGTGGAGAGCAAGGACATTACTGCCGTTTTTTTTCGTATTACAAATATATTTTGCGTAATGATTTTACCTATATCTACAGAATATAGGAATTTCCACTGTGGTGTTGATATTTTGTTCAATAATTGACATGTTAAGATATAATAATAATTTAGTAGAAAATTCTCATTTTTTTATTCCGGTTCTTTGAAACCGTTCCTAGAAAAGTGATAAATATCCAAAATAAATATTTATGGATGATGAAGATGACTCCAAAAGGCTTTCAAGACGCCAGAGAAGTAATCCTGGAAAGTGCTAAGTAATTTTTAATAGTTCAACTCTACACAATATGCATTATAAGTCTACCTAAGACTTTCTTCATAAGAAAGGGTGCATAACTTGGCCAGACTTAACGCAAGTTTAATGTGCTCGAGAAGAAAAAGTCCTAAAGAAAAGCAGGGTCTGAAACTTACTCCATAACTCTAGATTGATTATTACATTCATTAATCACTTAGGACATCTCCAGTAAGTAATTGGAATTTTAAAATCAAGGATGGTCTCTTTGATGGAGGAAAAACTGCAGGGAGGGAAAAAAATAAGCTTCATTTTTTTTTTTTTTACTTTTTTGATGAATAATTGGCAGATTGGCAAAAGGGGCTCATTGCGTCGCTCCAAGAAGTGCCTTGACTCTTCTCAAGTATAATCTTATTATTATTCTGGAACTAATTAAAACTGCAAGAATTAAAAAGAAATACATTATTTCCGTTCCTAGAAGTAATATAATCATGTCCTTCAATCAAAATTTTTAACTATTCCTCGTAAAACTTTTAAAAAGAGCTTCTCTTTCAATGCATGGATTTGTGCCTTCCTGTATTCTTTTTTAATTAAAATGTTTTAAAAGTAATAATATATACATATATCTAGTATTAATTAATAAACAACTAATTGACCAATTGTATATTCTTGTTTGACGAATAAAGTATTAGTTGATACCAAAAAAAAAAAAAAAAAACACATTCCTGAAGGTAAATGGAATTTTATTTTGGAGAATTTAGGGCCTTATTAAACCTAACCTAAAACATACCCAAAGCTACAATTTAAATGTGGAAAAATATGTTATTCGTATCAGTTAAGTTTTTAAAGCATATGTATCAGCTATAAAAGTTAACATCTCCCTGCTAAATAGCCCCTCCCAAATCACATGAGGTCTGGGCCTAAGTTCTTTTTGTGTTGGGTGTGAGTTAATTGTAATACGTTTTTATTATACATTTTTAAATAGGTTTCGAAATGATTTTTAATAAATATTTTTGGTCAAAATTAAGGAACTACTGTTTCTTTTAATTGATTTTTTTTTCTATATTCTACCGTAAATTCTCATATTAATTAATTTTTCAATTGCTGTCTTCAGTTAAAACAAAAGCTATAAATTAAACAAAATATACTTACAGATTGGTATATCAAATAAAGGATAGGTACCACCAATATAAATGATGCTGTGTCTGGTTTATCAAATAAATGGTATTTTCATATTATTAATTAGTCCTTAATATGCAAAACCCCGTTGTCAGATTTCTGATAAAATAATGGAAATTATAAATTACCAGTCATTTTATTGATACAATGTCTTCAGGAGGATCTTATTTTATATTCAAATAAAATTATTTTTTACCACTTTATCTTGGTAACTATTTTAAATCGTATAAACGAGTTATTTAGCTTCGAAATTCAACTTTGGAATGGTTGGTGAGATGATAAAATAAAAAATTGTTTTTCACTGAAAGACTTCTTATTCCTAGTTAACCTATTACTACTACCATGGGTAAAAAAAGACCAGAGCATAAAATAAAAATAAAGGTTTCTCTGGTTCGTTGCCAGGCAGCTCCAGCAGGTACCATGTATTCTCCCCTTAGTAACAGCTGTTACAGTTAACCTCTTCGTCTTGTTTCTGTGATTACCTGTGTCTGTCTAATTAAAGTTTTGGGGTCATTTTTGACCCGTGGTAGTAATTACGTTATTAAAAAGTTGTTTAAAATATTCATAGTGGTATGACTAATTAGGTTTTTATTGTGGAGGTCAGACATTATAAGGATTGGTTGGCATATATGAACCACGTATGTTCAGTATCAAGAGACACCACTAAAAGGCAAGGGAGATTGGGATTCATTATAAAGCCATTTGAGTAAAATAACATCTACTGAATTGACAGTTATAATTATTTTTTTTATTATTCCAATTAATAAATTAGAACTTTTAATTCGGTAGAGGTAAACGTAGAGTGGCGAGTTTGATTCTCGCCTATGTAAAGAGAATTATTAAGTGACGGAATTCATTAAATAACATCATAAATCTCACCCTGGCTAGAAAAGGGTGGTGACCTGTAAATAACCAGTCCCAATTAGCCTTAGTTGCAAAAAGTGGACGTTAATAAATAATAATAATTCGGTAGAGGTTATAATTGATTTGACTTCCATGGAAATTAAATCAACTTAGGGCAACTTTTCAAAGACAACACACACATATGAAATCACTGGTCCCATGGAAGAATAATGAATTTAAAACTGCTGTGAAAACCATGCTCCAAATGAGATCACCTAAACCTATGCACTATTTATGAATTTAAATTGCGTTAAATAAATGATTACTTTATACGTCGCACATTGGTCCCGATTCCACTATCACGGTACAAAAAATCTGAAAATCCACACCATTTTTTTTCTGAACCAAGTATGTTCCTATAATAACCCTGCCCCTTGAAAATAAAGTTGAACCATAAATATGGTACAGCTTTTAAAATTGCAAGTTATCCGGACCGACGCCTCGATCCAGACACTTCTTGATCCATCTTAATCCAAGTTCCTATCGCACGACACATAACATATATCACTTTTAATTTTTATCTCTCTGATTGTACATCGAATACAAAATGTAAGTACATCCAAAGAGTAATAATATCCATTCATATGAACAAGAAATATATTTTTAAATACGCACACCTTTCGATACCTAGTACTCATATTTGGGTAGGTCTGAACAAGTTAGCTCACGAGTGCTCAGAATGATTTTGCACCAAATGTTATACAAACTATCTGAGAATCAAATGGTGTAATGTTCGCAGTCCAGAAATTTCAGCCTTATGATCAAGAAGAGTGCTTCAAGGGAAAACCAGGAGATAACGGCTTGAGGAGCGGGTTACCTGTTATTCCCCTCTTCTGTTACTAGGGTAATCTTTTCCATACTTTTCAACAATTGCAAAACGTTCGATTATATTTTACCAATCATTCGGATTTAGCGTCCTAGTGGAATGAGTTTGAAATTTATTTTTCTGGTAAGCATCTTTTAATTTTAGGTTTGTAATGGTACAGTTAGGTATTTACTTCTAGGTATGGTAACTGTATGTAACAATTAGTAGAACGATAAATTCATTTTATTTGACGAGTTTAATCTGTTCATTCACTATCTTTCCTTAGGTTTAATTAAAAGCATTTCATGAGAGAATTGGGACATTTGATTATGAATTCAAATTGGTGCTAAACATTTTACAACCTAATTCTTATTAAATACAATTTGTGGGAAAACGAATACATAAAGAGACAACTGGGCGTATTATACCGCAGTTATTTAGTTAGATGTGGATAAGCCCATTTCTCAATGAAACGTTTTGAAGTAATATATGCAACATGGTTACATATTGAAGTAGAGTTTCAAACCTAAGGAGGAAGCCAGGACAGAAGAGGAACTATCAAAAATCACGGAACTAAGAATCCCAGCTAGCCAAAATCTGCCTACAATCAACTTATTTCTTATTCAACGGCAGATTCTACGAACAAATGGATGGAGCCAGCATGGGGTCGCCATTAAGTCAAAATGCAGCCGATGGTTACATGGAGAAATTTGAAAAGATGGCACTGGAAACGGCAAGACAAACACTGAAAACTTGGTTTAGATATGTGGATGACACGTTCGTCATATGGCCACATGGAGAGAAGACCTTAGAAGAATTTCTGCAGCATCTTAACTCAATACACCCCAACATTGACTTCACGATGGAGATCGAACGCGATAGAAATATACCATTCCTAGATGTTCTGGTGGAAAGGAAACCAAACGGACAGCTGGGGCATGCGGTTTACAGGAAACCAACACATACCAACAAATACTTACAAGCTGGATGTCATCACCATCCAGCACAGAAGAATGGGATAATTTGCACATTGGTCTCTAGAGCTGAGAGAATATCAGAGCCACAGAACCTCCCAAAGGAAAAAAGACACCTGATGACTGCTCAGCTAAAGAATGGCTACGGGAAAGAAGAAATAAATCAGAAATCATTTCAAAAAGAAAAAAGAAAAGAAGACAAAATCAAATGAAGATGAACCCCGGAAAACAGCCGTAATAAATTTTGTTAAAGGTACAATAGAGAAGATCTCTAGGATACTGAAGAAGCAAGGAATAGAAACAGCATTTGGCACTGACAGCAAAATAGCATACATGTTACCCAGCTGCAAAGATCAAATCCATACAAAAATCCCAGAAATATACAGCATACCCTGTTCTTGCGGCTCAGAATACATTGGCCAGACCAGCAGATTGATAAACACCAAGGTCGCCGAACATAGCAAGAGTTTGAAAAAGTTTTGGACAGAAGAATCAGCAATAGCAGAACACTTCTGGGAAACTAACCACAACATCAAATTCGATCAAGTCAAGGTGCTGGCAAAGGTGGACCAATGCCTAGAAAGACTTGTTCGAGAAGCCATAGAAATAGCAAAATGCCCAAATAACTTCAATGGAGAGGATGGATACAGCAAACTCTGGAAGTCCGCCATTTCACAGAGACCACGGACAAGAAACAAAAACGACGGTATAGCCGGTGAACGACCACCGGCAGAAGTATCCGTAGACACCTGGAAGGGAAGACTCCGCCCAAGGAAACCGGATAAGAATCACATATATACTTTAGGTGAACACACAACTCTTCAGTCTCAGAGATAGCCCTGAGGAAGCTAGAAGCATGTCTAGCGAAACGTTGGCAACAAAAATTAAGACACGGCCAATTCCCGAAGACCTTAATAGTATTAATAATTGACTAGTTCCAGACCTGTTTCTTTAACATGCTGTATTCCAAAGCTGCTTGAAAAATTATATAAGGTTAATTTTGTATATTGAAAATAAGACTATCCTATTTTAGATTGGATGATACACCTCTCTAAACATTTTTCATCGCATTTCTAGGATCGAATGCCACATAACAGTGTTTTTGTTTTTTAATAAAACATATACCTTGGCTGTTTTTTCTTTCAGATTTGGATGATGCACACGACACAGTGCAGATTAGGCTTATTTTAACACATTAATGTTCATTTTCATGTTATGAATAAATAACATGGAATAAAGAAGGATAGATATTAGGTATTATTAAGAGTTGTCGTTCCAAAAATAGAATTTAGGGTAATATTAGGTACTACTCTCTCAGACTTTTTTTATCCCGGAGTACGGAGTGTCATAAGAGACGTAAATCAAACACTGGAGTATTGGGTAGTTGCATACAGCGGTATAACAGGTCACTCACTCCTTATTATTAGACCGGTAGAACTATAATGCCAACCAATTGCTGGTACCATTGGAGAAATATTTTAAGAGGGAAATCAGAGATATTTATTATCATCATGGAGGAAACCTTTTTACTATGGGCCCACCAACGGATTAATTTCTCTGACACTTGATTAATCTAATTGAACTGTCATTGGTTTATCAGCTAGCGTAATAATTTAATAGCATTTAGTATTTAATTTCGTAAATGGAAACTGAATGTCTCCTGTGTTTAAGAAGCTGATTCCATCAACGCTTCTCCATGTAAAACGTTGAGCAAATAGCACTGGCTGTGTTAAATAATTAATTAACGAGGCTTGAGGTTTAGAGAACGAGCTGCAGAGTGTGGAGAGAGAATCTGTGTGCCAATGAGCAGTCAGAATGATAGGTGAATAAGTAATGTGTTTATTTAACACTAGTTATTAGCTGGCTATCTCCAGATGGTGCTAGTACAACGCCTTCCTTGTTTTGCTTTGCTCTACATCTACAAGCCCGGAATCATTTGCGTTAGGCATCTATGTGTACACAGGCACTTTTATTATACTTGATACCCACGTTCCCTTGAGAGGAAAATATTATTACGTATATATTATACATTGAACAAACTACTTGAATAAAGGTTGATATTACACACTAACATACAAACATAATTAAATTTTGTTGCAGGTAGATGGGAAAAAGCCACACTTCCATAGTAATAATTTATAAATGTGACAGAGCGCTTTCGATGAAGTGCTTCATCGTCAGTGTCCGAACGTCCTGGATGTCGACCTGACGGGCCATCAAACCAAACTCGGTGATTAAGGTAATGAAACATGAAACCAGAGCTCGTATTTATTACGTTAAAAAGGTTTTTACAACATATTAATCAGCACCAACTTTTACAAATTGAATGAAAGGATTACTTGAATAAACATAATAGGAAATACATAAAGAAAGGATTACTTGTATAAGCATTAAGGAAACACTATATCTAATTAAATGGAAGACTATATACATATATATATTACGTTTATTACAAAATCAGTAATAAACGTTGTTTATTAGAGTTATATATATATAATAATCTCTCAGTGCGTTTATTTTCATAAAATATACTTTTTTATCAAAAGACAATGTTTAATCTGTCTACCAAAAGATGTCTTGTCTGTATTAAACATTATAGCATCCATCAGCTGATTTATGGGGAATTGTCAGTTAATCTAGAGTTAAGGAATGTAGATTTTAAATCGACCTATTCGACTTTCCGTCAACGTTTCTCAAGGAAAACAGCATCACTTTTCTTGCCTAAATAGGATGGGTTGTGAATTATCCATTTTCTGCTTAACTCTGGTCTTTCTTCAAAACGCATAAATCTTTAATCTGTCTACCTCAATCACACTTCAAAGAGGCTTTGACCAATGGCTGTAGCTGGTTCTATCTCAGTACACATGATCGTCACTGGAGGTAAATAATTTGGTTTCTGTTTGTCACATAGTAGAAAGAACTTGTGGAATGTATGTAGACTATATCGTTGAGTTTTCCTCAAAAATGAAGGTCAAAACTTATCATGAATAATTGTGGTTCGACAATTTCCGATTCAGTAATACTGTACCAGTAGTATTTCCTATGAAGCCTGTTTTGCTATGTCCTGTCAAGAGATATAAAAACTACGTCACGCAGGTCAGAGTAAACGAAGCCTTTTTTACTCATATTTAGAGGCGTTTGGAAGCAGAAATTGAAAGGTTGGCTGAATATGAAATTTTTAGTGACTTAGGTTATTAAAGATAAAAATAAGACATTCAGAATTGGGAGTTTGCTAAAAACATAAAAATACATAAAACTTTGTTTATAATACAACTTCGAGTAATTTAAGAAAAAAAAAACAGTATTGAATATAGTCGTATAATAAAATATAGTTTGAATTCACATCATTTTCGTCATCATTACTTACGATCAGTATAGTGTGCACCTCCTATATTTTTAAATGGCAGGATCAAATGTTGACTTCATCTAAAACTTTTAATTTACGTTTACATTTATGCTGGTATTTAGATAAGTAATATGAAAAAATTTTGAAGAAATTTATAATTTTACAATCTAGTTTGGAGCTTTCTAAATAATATTGTCATTAGTTTTAAACGAAATGCCACGTAGGAAAAGTCTTTAAGCTTCTACAGGAGTACTAGAATGGAAGTTTTTTATACTATGGAAATTTATAGCGAAATATAAATTTCCCCATTGAATCGAATGTTTTGGTGATAAATAAAGGCAAGAAAGAGTTGAACGAGGAAAACAGAGAGAGACTGACGAGGGAGAAAGAGAGAGGGCGAGACGGAGAGAGTTAGATGGGGTGAAGACGCCATGGGTCTTTCTTTTTTTATACCAGCGATATATCTGAGAGAGAGTGATATAGAGGGAGAGAGAGAGAGAGAGAGAGAGAGAGAGAGAGAGAGAGAGAGAGAGAGAGAAAGAGAAAGAGAGCTGAAGCTATTCTATCAATTAGCACCCCCTCCCAATTATTCCTTTAGATCCTCTGCTCTTATCACACCAAATCCTTGGTAATATTTCATAATATACATCCCATCTAGCAATATAACAACAAAGATTTTTAGATATATATATATATATATATATATATATATATATATATAACTGGCCGAGACGCTTCCAGAACAGGACTGAATTGTTGAAAACGAGCTCGAATCTCTTGTCAGAGTCTTTGAACTCCTTTGTACTTCCCAAATACGTTACTATCTCTGTTCAATCTTTCATGTCCGTAGTTTTCGTAACAGAATATATATATATATATATATATATATATATATATATATATATATATATATATATATATATATATATATATATATATATATATATTAGCTCAGTTACCCGGCTTCTATGCATAATGATACCCCTTCTAAATCTATGCATAATGCACAGGAAACGGGAAATATGACAATATGGAGGACAGAGAAGTCTTACATAGAAAAATAATTTCATTATTAACAAATCCACAGAAACGACGGGTATTAACCCCAAACACTGGGAAGGGTGAATGTCAAAATATTGTGCAAAAAAAGCTTTGCCAAAAAAATACCATCACCAGCCTCAAATGAATTCCCGAGCGAAGCCGGGTATCTGAGCTAGTATATATATATATGCATGTGATATGCTAACTTGCATGGGACATGCAGAAACTAATAAACGGCCTTCTTATAGGGTTACTATAGGAAGGAAACTTTTTAAATTTTATTTGGCACAAAAAACTCAACCGAACTAAATAAAACTCGGTATGCGTATTAGCACTAATGCCTTCATTATAATAAGCCGTATCAACATTTCTAGGGACGGGCTGGAGTGGGGGTTGTAGGGGAGGCCTGAAATTAAGAACAACGATATTTCGTTTCCCATAGGTTTTTCGGCAAATATGCACATTACAAAACTACTAAAACTACACTAAAACCTTAGCGGGAGCCAACAATTTTATTGGGCACTAACGATTGGACCGAACTTAACAAAACTCGGTATGTCAATTAGCATTAATTCTTCCATGATTATAAGCTATATTAAAATTTTTAGATACGGACGGGAGCGGGGGATATAAGGGAGACCTGAAATAAAAATTCGCGATATTTGTGACTATTTGTGTTTTTGATAAACGTGCACGTAACAAAAGTTGTTTACTTTGTTATTTAGAGTAACTTTTGTTTTATATATTTCTTCAGGAACAATTTATGAAGCAAGTAATTTGCGTAGAAATATTGATATGTTCAACAATTCTTTCCAATTTGAACTACCAGGTACCTCACCTGGAAAAATTAATTCAAATGTATGTTAATATTTTGCCCTTAATAATTCTAATCTATGCATAATACACTGGAAACGGGAAATATGACAATATGGAGGACAGTGAAGTCTTACATAAAATATTAATTTTATTATTAACAAATGCCAACAACGGGTATTATCCCTAACCACTGGGACGGGTAAATGTAAAAATATTGTGCAAAGTAAAGCCTTGCCAAAAAAAATACCATCACCATTCAGCCTCAAATCAATTCCCGGGCGAAGCCGGGTATCTGAGCTAATATATATATATCTTAATAATATATATCTCTTCGAAATCTTAACTTTATGTCCTAGTCAAACCCCTGTCAATGATAGAAGAGCATAATATAGCCTATTTTGACAAAAGTCATGTCCTAAAAAAATATGAAATACACATTCATAATGCATTTAGAATATACATCAATTTGACACTTAGCTTAGGGGTAACAGTAAAAGATTATACTTGGAGACCTCATGTTCGAAGTAAGATTTTTGAAATTAAAAAAAACTTTAAAAACCTAGTATGGCTGTAAAATACATTTTGACCACACGTACTCTGCATTTCTCAGATAAAATTATTATTTTCTAAGATATTGATGAACACAAGTTTTGACGTCCAAGAAAGCCTCCATTGTTGCTGGCAGTAGTAAAGTAAAACGCCCTCGCATAAGAGCATAATAGAGCCTATGTTGACAATATTCATATCATTGGCACCTATACAGTATAACTCACAATTCTAGCTAGGCACACTCAAGAAAAATTAACAAATTCTATTTAATGACTAAAAGTCATTAGCGTGATATGCATAAATCTAAATAACTTTTTATGAGTGATAAATACATTTTAAACATTTCTTCATATTTTCCTGAAAACAAATCAATATTTACGATGATACGCAGTATAAAATCATATCACCAATGCTTCTTCCCTTAATATAAATACAAGCGACGTCTCAATTCTTTCCAGTCAATTTCAAGGAACACGAAGAAAATGTTTGGAGCTCAGAGGTGGAAGTCAAAACTTCCAAATTCATATATGTAGGGCCGTAATCGTTATTATTTTCTTGACGAATACAAGTTTTCACGACAAAGTAAACACCTCTTCCTCCCCCTCCTCCTAGTTAGATATTTTAACTTTCGTAAAAACTGTGTTGTACTTTGGGATGGTTGAATCACATGTATATTAATCCTTAGATATCCATTTTTTTTGAGTGATTGAATAATAAACAGATATTTTCTGAATGGTCTGAAACGTAAAAACTAGAATGATCCCCACCGAATTTAAGGAAATGAGTTAAACCTTAGTTTCATTTATGTAGTAATTATAATATTTTTCCAATTTTCTTTTAAATGTCGAAACATATCTTCAAATGTTCATATGTACTGCCTAGGAGACGACGAAAATGACCAGTGTGTCATTCCAAAAGAAATAGTTTTAGTTTTAGATTCCCGGCAAGACGGGCTATTACTCACTCTTGGAAATCAGCTTTAAGGATTTTGACGAACTTTTCTATTTCTAAGCCAGCTATCCCAAGGTTCATCTTGAGTACACGAGGATTGTTTCTCCATGTAGGAAGGGTTTACATTGTCAACAAAAGCTATATTTGAGAATATTTTCGATAATGTTTGTTTTATCGAAAAAAAACTAAGAAACAAATCATGGTGACAAAGTAGTTTTCTCTGCTAACAGTTATTTTATTTACGACATTAAAAATCATTATTTTTATTTTAAACTTCAACCGGTAATTTATCATAACTTTCAGTATTACAAGATACGGAGAGAAAAAAAAAATCGATTACATATTTTTTACCTTAGCATAGCTTATACTAGTTGTTGCGAGAAAATATATTTATTTCAACCCTTCAAACCCGGGCAAAATTTATCCTAAACATGAATTCGTTCAATTGCCACTTTTTCATTAAATATACTGTTGAGAAAATTAAATACAGAAGGATTAGCAGAGAGAGTCGCGTATTTGGGAAGTGCGATGTAGATCAAAGAAGCCGACAGGGTGTCTAGCTCCTACTAGTCCCTTCCAGTGCAGACGTCGAAGGGCCCAGCCAATTCCCCTTTGCTGTATGCTGACGACCTATATAAAGAACTGGCCAGCCGCGAGCTAGTCAGTTTCTTCTCAAGTGCTCATATGTTCGGTGCTACAGTGCGACTTAATGCAGTACGGTAAAGTGTTTTTATAAGAAGAACAGTGTTGTGCCGTGACTGTAAGTAACAGTTTAGTGCCGTGTATAAGTCAGTGCAGAGCCGCGAAGTAAAGGACAGTGCAATGCCGTCTTTTGGTGTACTTCAGTGACCGTGAGTGAATAATTGGACTGTGTAATCTGAAGAACAGTGACGCTATCAGTGCACACTGTGAGTAGTAATTAAGAAGAATTATCAAGTGTATTGTGAATTGCGAAATAAATTGTGCAGTGATAAAAACTGTGAAACTTGAGAGTATTTAATTTTTCAATCCAAAAGAACTCTTATTAACAACGTTTATTACTGGATTTGGTAATAAAAACATAACAATACATATAATAAGAAAATTAATAAATGAAACATCATTAGCTGCATTTGAGAAACAAAAAGTATATTCTTTACATTTTCACAGGCCAACATTTTTATTTCAACCTGACTAAGAAGGGTACCAGCTATTCACACCTAATCAGTTCCTAGTATTTTTTTGGTAATAAAAAGGAAATGTGAAAAAAAAATAAGTTATATTATTCTACTAGCGCTATGGTGGCCCAAATTATATTGCAGTTTAATGAAAAATGACTAGGGGTAATATTCCGTTTTAGAAGTTAGGCAAGCTAACTTAAAGAGCACTATTGATCAAAGACATCATGAAGATGTAATGAGGAGTGTCTGATTTAAAAAGAACTGTCAGGATCAGTGAAGGCATTTGGGATTCGAATCCGGAGTTTTTCTTTGTAAAAAATTTACTTTGTCTTCCAAGAAATTATTATTTATTTAGTGCTATTGTATTATTGTATTAAATTTACCAACCATTCTTGTTTTATTTGTTCTAAAATATATAGACCCTTTTAAATTTTTGGAATATATATCTATCTATCTATATATATATATATATATATATATATATATATATATATATATATATATATATAAAATTGTAACCTCTGTATGTACATTGATTTTTTTCGCGAAATTTCACGATAACTTTTTGTTTCACATGTCATAGACACCAGAACTGCATTTTGTTTCTTTGGTGTGTGTTTGTTTGTTACCTTTTCACACATAAACGGCGGAACCGAATTTTATGAAACTTAGTATGTATATTACAACTAGCCCAACTTAGAATTTAGGCTATATTAATTTTCTCTAAGACAAACAGGAGTGGGGATTATAAGGGAGGCCGGAAATTAAAAATAACGATATTTCGTTTCCTATTGCATTTTCGGCAATTATGCACATAACAAAAGTTCTTTATTTTTTCATTTGGAGTAACTTTTATTATATACATTTTTGTCGTATACCGAATTATAAACTAGATATACGCCAAAACCTGTAGTGGAAGCGAACAATTTTATTTTGCACAAAAGACTCAACCGAACTAAATAAAACTCGGTATGTGTATTAGCACTAACGCCTTCCTTATTATAAGCCATACTAATATTTCTTGGGACGGGCTGGAGTGGGGGTTGTAGGGGAGGCCTGAAATTAAGAACAACGATATTTCGTTTCCCATAGGTTTTTCGGCAAATATGCACATAACAAAAGTTGTTTATTTTGTTATTTAGAGAAATTTGCCCAACAATTCTTTTCAATATGAACTACTAGGTACCTCACCTGGATAAATTAATTCAAATGTATGTTAATAGTTTGTCCTTAATAATTCAAATCTATGCATAATGCACAGGAAACGGGAAATATGACAATATGGAGGACAGAGAAGTCTTACATAGAAAAATAATTTCATTATTAACAAATCCACAGAAACGACGGGTATTAACCCCAAACACTGGGAAGGGTGAATGTCAAAATATTGTGCAAAAAAAGCTTTGCCAAAAAAATACCATCACCAGCCTCAAATGAATTCCCGAGCGAAGCCGGGTATCTGAGCTAGTATATATATATGTATATATATATATATATATATATATATATATATATATATGCATGTGATATGCTAACTTGCATGGGACATGCAGAAACTAATAAACGGCCTTCTTATAGGGTTACTATAGGAAGGAAACTTTTTAAATTTTATTTGGCACAAAAAACTCAACCGAACTAAATAAAACTCGGTATGCGTATTAGCACTAATGCCTTCATTATAATAAGCCGTATCAACATTTCTAGGGACGGGCTGGAGTGGGGGTTGTAGGGGAGGCCTGAAATTAAGAACAACGATATTTCGTTTCCCATAGGTTTTTCGGCAAATATGCACATTACAAAACTACTAAAACTACACTAAAACCTTAGCGGGAGCCAACAATTTTATTGGGCACTAACGATTGGACCGAACTTAACAAAACTCGGTATGTCAATTAGCATTAATTCTTCCATGATTATAAGCTATATTAAAATTTTTAGATACGGACGGGAGCGGGGGATATAAGGGAGACCTGAAATAAAAATTCGCGATATTTGTGACTATTTGTGTTTTTGATAAACGTGCACGTAACAAAAGTTGTTTACTTTGTTATTTAGAGTAACTTTTGTTTTATATATTTCTTCAGGAACAATTTATGAAGCAAGTAATTTGCGTAGAAATATTGATATGTTCAACAATTCTTTCCAATTTGAACTACCAGGTACCTCACCTGGAAAAATTAATTCAAATGTATGTTAATATTTTGCCCTTAATAATTCAAATCTATGCATAATACACTGGAAACGGGAAATATGACAATATGGAGGACAGTGAAGTCTTACATAAAATATTAATTTTATTATTAACAAATGCCAACAACGGGTATTATCCCTAACCACTGGGACGGGTAAATGTAAAAATATTGTGCAAAGTAAAGCATTGCCAAAAAAAATACCAACACCAATCAGCCTCAAATCCATTCCCGGGAGAAGCCGGGGCTCTGAGCTAATATATATATATATATATATATATATATATATATATATATATATATATATATATACATATATATATATATATATATATATATATATATATATATATATATATATATATTAGCTCAGATACCCGGCTTCGCCCGGGAATTGATTTGAGGCTGAATGGTGATGGTATTTTTTTTGGCAAGGCTTTACTTTGCACAATATTTTTACATTTACCCGTCCCAGTGGTTAGGGATAATACCCGTTGTTGGCATTTGTTAATAATAAAATTAATATTTTATGTAAGACTTCACTGTCCTCCATATTGTCATATTTCCCGTTTCCAGTGTATTATGCATAGATTAGAATTATTAAGGGCAAAATATTAACATACATTTGAATTAATTTTTCCAGGTGAGGTACCTGGTAGTTCAAATTGGAAAGAATTGTTGAACATATCAATATTTCTACGCAAATTACTTGCTTCATAAATTGTTCCTGAAGAAATATATAAAACAAAAGTTACTCTAAATAACAAAGTAAACAACTTTTGTTACGTGCACGTTTATCAAAAACACAAATAGTCACAAATATCGCGAATTTTTATTTCAGGTCTCCCTTATATCCCCCGCTCCCGTCCGTATCTAAAAATTTTAATATAGCTTATAATCATGGAAGAATTAATGCTAATTGACATACCGAGTTTTGTTAAGTTCGGTCCAATCGTTAGTGCCCAATAAAATTGTTGGCTCCCGCTAAGGTTTTAGTGTAGTTTTAGTAGTTTTGTAATGTGCATATTTGCCGAAAAACCTATGGGAAACGAAATATCGTTGTTCTTAATTTCAGGCCTCCCCTACAACCCCCACTCCAGCCCGTCCCTAGAAATGTTGATACTTCTTGTTATAATGAAGGCATTAGTGCTAATACGCATACCGAGTTTTATTTAGTTCGGTTGAGTTTTTTGTGCCAAATAAAATTTAAAAAGTTTCCTTCCTATAGTAACCCTATAAGAAGGCCGTTTATTAGTTTCTGCATGTCCCATGCAAGTTAGCATATCACATGCATATATATATATATATATATATATATATATATATATACATATATATATACTAGCTCAGATACCCGGCTTCGCTCGGGAATTCATTTGAGGCTGGTGATGGTATTTTTTTGGCAAAGCTTTTTTTGCACAATATTTTGACATTCACCCTTCCCAGTGTTTGGGGTTAATACCCGTCGTTTCTGTGGATTTGTTAATAATGAAATTATTTTTCTATGTAAGACTTCTCTGTCCTCCATATTGTCATATTTCCCGTTTCCTGTGCATTATGCATAGATTTGAATTATTAAGGACAAACTATTAACATACATTTGAATTAATTTATCCAGGTGAGGTACCTAGTAGTTCATATTGAAAAGAATTGTTGGGCAAATTTCTCTAAATAACAAAATAAACAACTTTTGTTATGTGCATATTTGCCGAAAAACCTATGGGAAACGAAATATCGTTGTTCTTAATTTCAGGCCTCCCCTACAACCCCCACTCCAGCCCGTCCCAAGAAATATTAGTATGGCTTATAATAAGGAAGGCGTTAGTGCTAATACACATACCGAGTTTTATTTAGTTCGGTTGAGTCTTTTGTGCAAAATAAAATTGTTCGCTTCCACTACAGGTTTTGGCGTATATCTAGTTTATAATTCGGTATACGACAAAAATGTATATAATAAAAGTTACTCCAAATGAAAAAATAAAGAACTTTTGTTATGTGCATAATTGCCGAAAATGCAATAGGAAACGAAATATCGTTATTTTTAATTTCCGGCCTCCCTTATAATCCCCACTCCTGTTTGTCTTAGAGAAAATTAATATAGCCTAAATTCTAAGTTGGGCTAGTTGTAATATACATACTAAGTTTCATAAAATTCGGTTCCGCCGTTTATGTGTGAAAAGGTAACAAACAAACACACACCAAAGAAACAAAATGCAGTTCTGGTGTCTATGACATGTGAAACAAAAAGTTATCGTGAAATTTCGCGAAAAAAATCAATGTACATACAGAGGTTACAATTTTATATATATATATATATATATATATATATATATATATATATATATATATAGATAGATAGATAGATATATATTCCAAAAATTTAAAAGGGTCTATATATTTTAGAACAAATAAAACAAGAATGGTTGGTAAATTTAATACAATAATACAATAGCACTAAATAAATAATAATTTCTTGGAAGACAAAGTAAATTTTTTACAAAGAAAAACTCCGGATTCGAATCCCAAATGCCTTCACTGATCCTGACATTTCTTTTTAAATCAGACAATCCTCATTACATCTTCATGATGTCTTTGATCAATAGTGCTCTTTAAGTTAGCTTGCCTAACTTCTAAAACGGAATATTACCCCTAGTCATTTTTCATTAAACTGCAATATAATTTGGGCCACCATAGCGCTAGTAGAATAATATAACTTATTTTTTTTTCACATTTCCTTTTTATTACCAAAAAAATACTAGGAACTGATTAGGTGTGAATAGCTGGTACCCTTCTTAGTCAGGTTGAAATAAAAATGTTGGCCTGTGAAAATGTAAAGAATATACTTTTTGTTTCTCAAATGCAGCTAATGATGTTTCATTTATTAATTTTCTTATTATATGTATTGTTATGTTTTTATTACCAAATCCAGTAATAAACGTTGTTAATAAGAGTTCTTTTGGATTGAAAAATTAAATACTCTCAAGTTTCACAGTTTTTATCACTGCACAATTTATTTCGCAATTCACAATACACTTGATAATTCTTCTTAATTACTACTCACAGTGTGCACTGATAGCGTCACTGTTCTTCAGATTACACAGTCCAATTATTCACTCACGGTCACTGAAGTACACCAAAAGACGGCATTGCACTGTCCTTTACTTCGCGGCTCTGCACTGACTTATACACGGCACTAAACTGTTACTTACAGTCACGGCACAACACTGTTCTTCTTATAAAAACACTTTACCGTACTGCATTAAGTCGCACTGTAGCACCGAACATATGAGCACTTGAGAAGAAACTGACTAGCTCGCGGCTGGCCAGTTCTTTATATAGGTCGTCAGCATACAGCAAAGGGGAATTGGCTGGGCCCTTCGACGTCTGCACTGGAAGGGACTAGTAGGAGCTAGACACCCTGTCGGCTTCTTTGATCTACATCGCACTTCCCAAATACGCGACTCTCTCTGCTAATCCTTCTGTATTTAATTTTCTCAACAGTATATTTAATGAAAATGTGGCAATTGAACGAATTCATGTTTAGGATAAATTTTGCCCGGGTTTGAAGGGTTGAAATAAATATATTTTCTCGCAACAACTAGTATAAGCTATGCTAAGGTAAAAAATATGTAATCGATTTTTTTTTTTCTCTCCGTATCATGTAATACTGAAAGTTATGATAAATTACCGGTTGAAGTTTAAAATAAAAATAATGATTTTTAATGTCGTAAATAAAATAACTGTTAGCAGAGAAAACTACTTTGTCACCATGATTTGTTTCTTAATTTTTTTCGATAAAACAAACATTATCGAAAATATAGCTTTTGTTGACAATGTAAACCCTTCCTACATGGAGAAACAATCCTCGTGTACTCAAGATGAACCTTGGGATAGCTGGCTTAGAAATAGAAAAGTTCGTCAAAATCCTTAAAGCTGATTTCCAAGAGTGAGTAATAGCCCGTCTTGCCGGGAATCTAAAACTAAAACTATTTCTTTTGGAATGACACACTGGTCATTTTCGTCGTCTCCTAGGCAGTACATATGAACATTTGAAGATATGTTTCGACATTTAAAAGAAAATTGGAAAAATATTATAATTACTACATAAATGAAACTAAGGTTTAACTCATTTCCTTAAATTCGGTGGGGATCATTCTAGTTTTTACGTTTCAGACCATTCAGAAAATATCTGTTTATTATTCAATCACTCAAAAAAAATGGATATCTAAGGATTAATATACATGTGATTCAACCATCCCAAAGTACAACACAGTTTTTACGAAAGTTAAAATATCTAACTAGGAGGAGGGGGAGGAAGAGGTGATTACTTTGTCGTGAAAACTTGTATTCGTCAAGAGAATAATAACGATTACGGCCCTACATATATGAATTTGGAAGTTTTGACTTCCACCTCTGAGCTCCAAACATTTTCTTCGTGTTCCTTGAAATTGACTGGAAAGAATTGAGACGTCGCTTGTATTTATATTAAGGGAAGAAGCATTGGTGATATGATTTTATACTGCGTATCATCGTAAATATTGATTTGTTTTCAGGAAAATATGAAGAAATGTTTAAAATGTATTTATCACTCATAAAAAGTTATTTAGATTTATGCATATCACGCTAATGACTTTTAGTCATTAAATAGAATTTGTTAATTTTTCTTGAGTGTGCCTAGCTAGAATTGTGAGTTATACTGTATAGGTGCCAATGATATGAATATTGTCAACATAGGCTCTATTATGCTCTTATGCGAGGGCGTTTTACTTTACTACTGCCAGAAACAATGGAGGCTTTCTTGGACGTCAAAACTTGTGTTCATCAATATCTTAGAAAATAATAATTTTATCTGAGAAATGCAGAGTACGTGTGGTCAAAATGTATTTTACAGCCATACTAGGTTTTTAAAGTTTTTTTTAATTTCAAAAATCTTACTTCGAACATGAGGTCTCCAAGTATAATCTTTTACTGTTACCCCCAAGCTAAGTGTCAAATTGATGTATATTCTAAATGCATTATGAATGTGTATTTCATATTTTTTTAGGACATGACTTTTGTCAAAATAGGCTATATTATGCTCTTCTATCATTGACAGGGGTTTGACTAGGAGATAAAGTTAAGATTTCAATACATGTTATTAACACTACAGTAGTCGCACGTCATCTGAGAGATGACTTGGAGAGACTTTTTGAACTGCAGAGTAGAGTATAGAACCTGGAAGCCCCCCAACCTAGCTACCTTCCCCACTTGTCTAGAGCTTTCCAACAGTACTGTTTAAACCCTTTTCTGATTCTCCAGTACTACGCATAAACCTGGAGACATCTGTGAGATCCCGCGCATACCTTTGTAAGTAGTGCAGTGGCAGATTTACAGGGAGCTTAAAAGTATAAAAAATAGGGAAATAAATTCAAGCATCTTCGCTTATAGGAAGGAGAGCACCCTGGTTTTCTATGTCCCAAAAAGTAAGTCCAAAATTAGAAATGTATTGGCTATATCAAATATGGATTTTGATGGAGAAATAAATGAGAGAACAGGAGAAAAGAAAAAACCTTCCATTATAATCAAAACAAGGTAGGTGTGGACATGTTGGATAAAATGTGTTCACTTTATAATGTAACGAGAAATACCAGAAGGTGGCCTATGGTAGTATTTTTTTCTCTTCTTGATATTTCGGAAATCAATTCCCAAGTAATTTATTTATGAAATAATATTTAATTTTATAAACCTACCTAACTATTTTATTTAATTTTATAAACCCGACTATATAATGTGTATGTATAACATATGTATGTATAAATTTTATATTGTGTTAGCCAAGATAATGTGCGATTTTTTTTTCATATTATATAATCATAAATCATGTATATTCTTCATATAATGTATCAATTATAACTTTTATACAAATATTAGTACAGGCTTAATTAAAACTAACCTTCTTACTTTAATACTTAAGGAAAAGTGGTAAGTCATCTGAGAGATGACGTGCGACCACTCTTGTACTGATGAGGGGCGCGACTACTGCAGTGTTAAAAATCCAGGATAAATCAGAGTAAATGTATCTGACGACTGTTCAAAAGTTGGCTTAGTATGTAGTGTAATATTTAAAGGAGGAATTCTGGGGAGCGAGGTCGGATTTTCTACCAAGCACCCATGATTTCCCAAAGTATACTATAATTTAGCCAAAACTTCCATAAGGCAGACATGGAAACGTCCTATCTATTATGACTACTTTTGGAATTTCCACAAAAGAGGGGCAATTGATACTCCAAATTTAAAACAGAACTATCAGGCTGCATTTTGTTAATAATTTATGACCACTTTGTACGGGCTAACCACGGAAAAATTATTAAATTAGGTTCCTAAAGGACCACTATTTTTTTAGTGAGTCTTAATAAAACAAATACAACCTCATACTATATTAGTCTTCAGCCATTAATTACTCAATAAACGGGTTTTTAAAGTGTTGCAATGTAGACTCCCTAGATTCGACTCAAAAGAATGTAAACGCTTGAAAAATAGACCCATCCTCTAGTAAAGAAGCAATCAATAAAAAAAGACGATTATTACAATTAAATACCAGGAATCAATAATCCTCCAAATTGTCATTGAAAATAATAATTTTAAGCTGAGTATCCTTCGGAGGTCGAAGGATTGCCATTATACGACTTAACAAACACGGTCCAATTTCACTCACAGGAAGAGTTGTCAACTGACCAAATAGAAATTTTGCATATTGTGTTAAAATTTTCAAATCAATAATTCATAAAAAAAATAATAAAAAACTCTTTCTTCTTCACTGGAATTCATACGTGTTTGACTTTGCGACATTTGACTTTTCTAAAGCTCTAATATACTCAGCATCTGGCCCTGATTATGTAGCTTCTGATAATTTTGGGTATTGACGTGAGCAGAAAAAAATAACTACTGAATATTAATACTATGGAAATACAATATAAATATTAAGTACAGTTGTCCCTCGATAATCCGACAGTTAAGGGACCGAGAGAGTGTCGGATTACCGAAAATGTCGAATTACCAAAAATGTCATATTATCAAAGATGTTTTATTCTTAATGCGTTTGAACACAATGAAGTTAAAAAAAAGGAAGAAACAGTAAAGGTACATGTAATTTATTAATACCAGGATACAAAATGACAGTACATGTTGTAAGATGTGGGTTCTTAGGCCAAATATTCTTCCAAGATTTTATCAAGGTTGTGCTTTATAGTTGTAGTAGTAGTAACACAAAGCAATAGTAAATACTTTCCGTCCGAAACTATACAACACAACTGCTGAACTAACTACACTTGACTGATCTGTCGCCACAGAGCGGAGGGAGGAGGATTCATGTCACTGCAGGTTTGTTTTCCTTCCTGCCGGAGCGGTGGGAGGGAGATGCATGTTGCTGCCTGTAGCGCGTCGGACTACCGAGTACGTCGGATTGAAAAGTGTCGGATTATCGAGGGACAACTGTATTAATAAAAAAATACTAATGAAATTAATTCATTGGAAATAATGCGATACTATACTAAGGCTAAATCGAAGTCAAACGAATTAATAGCATACAGGCTAGAATCCTAAAGAATTCTAAAGATTGTGAACGTTTGGATAATGTGGAATTTTTTCTGATTTTTTTAACTTTCATTCCTCGGAAGGAGCTTAAATTGTAAAGAATATATACAGAATACATTGCTGAACTGATTTTTATTCATTTCCTTAAGGTCAATTGCCCAGTCATGTTTCAAAATGGTTTAAAAAATGGGAAAATGGAACCCAAAAAAAGATAGACCATAGAAAAAAATTACCTGAATTGATGACTGAGATTAAGACACTGAGGATCCAATCCAGTAGTAAAGCAAAGATAGAGCTGCCAACTACTTTGAAGAAGATTTATTCTAAGGTCGAGGAAACTTCTATATCAAAAATACCTAAAAAAAAAATGAAATGAGACATCTGAGCCTGTGTTGAAGGTTGGGAAATTAACCAGGACCACAAATGTACAAACGAGGTATGATCTCAAATGAGGTAACAAAAAAAATAATGATTTAATTTATATCTCTCAACTATACGTTAATTTGATCTTCATTTTTATTTTATTTTTGTTATATTTTTCCTTGGTTAGTAATTACAACTGAACAATGATCACCTAATTTATTGGGTTTTTTTTAAATAGATATAATTCATTTTTTCAATCGTTTTTATTATTATTGCTTCTCTTTTAAATACAATTATCTTTATTTCATCATTAAATAAAGTCCTTAGTCCCACCCTGGCTAGAAAGGTAGGAAAGGTAACCTATAGATTACCCTCCCCAATTAGCCATAGTAGCATAAAGTGGACGCTAATAAATAATAATAATCGACGTCGGCAATTTCAATCTCTTCAACTCGAGAATGACCTTTGGTTTTTTTAATCTTCATATTCACAATATGTCGCAAAGAAGTACAAAGACGATGAGTAGAATAATTTCTTTTTTATTTTTTACCATTTCTTATATAGCACCCTTTTATCAACCAAAATATACCCCGCAAAACTCACAAGTATGGAAATAGTATAAACGTCACTATAGTACATAATGAAATGGCACACAGTCAATTCAATTCAACTCACGAACTTTCAAAATCAATTTAACTACCCACGACAAGTTAAGGTTAAATCAACCATCGCTGAGGAAATCCTCAGAATAAACATCATCTAAATATATAAATACTTCGACTAGAAAGTGAATTTGTTTAACATTCTTCAATGCTTGTTCATTTACTAACATGAATGAAGAGGAAATGAGGCAGTTGGCGATCTGTATATAGTTGTCCATTAAATCAAAGCTGTTCAGAACGTCCTGTTCAATGTTCTAATCAATCAGCAAGCTTCTCGTCCACTGAAGTAAACTGATATCTAGAATCTCAGAGCCCAATCAAGCCACGCCCACTCCCTCAGCCTCCTAAATCACTCCATCACTGTCAACTTCCCTATTTAACTCAAGTTATTCAAGAGATTGTCTATCCCAAATACAAGAGCTGGCTAAAACCTTATTGCTTACATTTTATTCTAAGCTATAACGATTAACAACTATTTATATGTAATACTAAATTGATAATTATTTAATGAATTTGATCATAAATTATTTTGTACCACATATACTTGAATGCTTTTTGAGTCTTTTTTTTAAAAAAAGAAACAAAACAAAAATAAATAAAATTAGATTAAATAAACTACAGTGAAAATGACATTTTATAGTTGTGAATACTATATCATTGTAACTTAAGTCCTGAAATGTACTATAGAACCCCACTTTTATTAACAGCCTGAAACAATTAACAATATCTATTCCTGAAATTATAACAAAGCAATAAATAAAGTGAGGTAATGCCTTGAGTTATATTAAACAGCTTTCTACCAAATTATAGTATTAAAGAAGAAAATTATTTCCTGGTTTTTCCTTTCATTGAATTCTTGAGAATTAAATTAAATGAGAAATGAAGAATTATTGGTAGTTCGCTAATTAATGATTTAGTAACTAAAAAAAATCACGCCATCAAACAAAAAATAACAGGGGAAGAAATAAAAAAAAACGGGAGAAGTGATTTATGAAAGTAAGGCATAAAATGCCTGAGATCTTTTGAACTGATAACTGGCCGATTTCCCAGAGCAGTGTTAAATCGGCGAGAAAATTCTTCAGATTCCCTGCCGTTTATCAGATCCTCGTTCGCTTCTGTCTTCCAGTCTTACTTTGGAGAATGGGAGGGGAAGGGGTATTTTCCACATGCTCTCTCTCTCTCACTCTCACTCTCTCTCTCTCTCTCTCTCTCTCTCTCTCTCTCTCTCTCTTCTCTCCTCTCTCCTCTCTCTCTCTCTCTCCTCTCTCTCTCTTTCTCGGTCTCTCTCTCTCTCTATGTCTCTCTTTCTCTCTGTCTCTCTGTCTCTCTCTCTCTCTCTCTCTCTCTCTCTCTCTCTCTCTCTCTCTCTCTCTCTCTCTCTCTCTCTCTCTCTCTCTCTCTCTCTCTCTCACTCTCTCTCTCTCTCTCTCTCTCTCTCTCTCCCCTCTCTCTCTCTTCTCTCTCTCTCTCTCTTTCTCTCTCCCTCTCTCCCTCTCTCTCTCTCCCTCTCTCCCTCTCTCCCTCTCTCCCTCCCTCCTAGCAGATCTATAACGTGTCTATTAATTCATAAATTTAGAATGCATAGTTAGTTGAAATTCATTGTGGTTTATTTGTGTCAAAACATTGAACAGATTGATCTCAGAAAGAACACCTTTCTTGAATATATTCTGAAGGAAACCAAGAGAGATGATAATCCATTGATTTTCTTGGGTACATGACGTCCTATAGTAACTTATATTCACTCCTTTGAAACGAACTGAAACTGAATAAATACTTCAATTCTACTACAAATATAAATAAATATATCTATATCTTTCGAGGCGGGTTTAATGAAATTGAAACGTTTATTGGCCATGTGTCAAAAATAACTGTCTACAATAATAGTTAATGTATGGGTTTAAAGAAAAAATCGTTGATAATATATATGTTTGTTATCAATGAAAAAGGGTCTTCATTTTTACACAATTTGTTGTATATTGTTTTAAAACTTTATTTCTCTTTCAAAAATTTCGAACTTTGAACTGTAGGAAATGTAAAATTTTTTATCTATTCAAATGTCTTATAAGCCTTGGTATATATTTCAATTAAAGGGAGTTCCTTCCTAAACTGTGACTTATTAACAGCTGTTAATCAAATATGGGGTAGATATGGAGTGAATAGTTGATACTGTATCGGGGTAGAATTGGTTCTATCCTCCCTCTATTTCTTGGTCGGTAGAAGTTTAATATATCATTGCCTGCTTCCCTTATCTAGCAGGCTTTACCTCAGCTCTCTCGGCTTAATTGATTTTTAACTGCCACCATTCCTCTTCAGTTGAGCCAACGATACCGCTTAATCCGCCGGCCTTTCACTTTATTACTCTGCTTCTTAAGAGTTTGATCTACTTTTAGCATTAACCTTACTACTTTAACTGCAACTCAGATTCCGTTCAATAGTAAATTGTGTTAGCTTATTAATATTAAACGATATAAAAGATTTTCTAAAGCTATTCCAATTTATGGACTAACGCCATTCATTTTGAAGCAGAGATACTTAAAGTGACCGAATCAAAACAAGGTTGCCTCATTATTATCTCTACAATTCGGCCTGTACTCAGATTGGTATTACGAAAAATAATAATTAATAGGGGAGTATTATAGAAACGCTTCCACAGAGCATTATGTTTTCTGAAAATGTGTTGGTCTCTGGCGTCAACGAATTGGTAATTGACGAGGAAGATCTAAGGCTCTGCTTAACACTCCAGTAGTCGCGCCCAGCATTGCTACAAAAGTAGTCGCGCTGTATCTGTTAGATTGCATTTCAATCCCAGTAATAGTATAACCTTAAACTGCAACATTTGAAAGGAAATTAAAGTAAAATACTGTTACTTACGAATAAATTTATTTTATGACAAAAACATTAATTAAAATAACAGAAATGATAGGAAACAAGTATAATATACATATATGCAAAATTATATTGACAAAGCAGGCTTTTTTCATTGTAGATTCATTACTTTTCATTCTTCTGAGTTTATATTTCCGAATTACCTTGTCTTTCTTCAATTTTTTCTTCTTCAACTGTATCCAGGTCTTCATCTCCTATTTCATATTCTACAGCAGGAGGAATGTGATGTACACCACCACTTTCTTCATCCACGTCTACCTCAAGTAATATTCTATGTATTTTCTTCGCATCTTCATAAAAAGTAACATCATAAAAAATCCTTGGGGAAGATATTTTTGTTCTGGATCAAATAAAATTTAAAATCACAAGTACAAATTAATAAATTTCGTATTAATTAAAAACAAAAGTGGTCGCGCTGAATATCACAGATCTTCTCCCTCCAGTTTAACAAAATAAATTAACTAGCATTATTATTGCTATAAAATGTTTTAATTTACTTAGTTAATTTAGTATTTAATTAACCTAGTTAATGTTTTAATGTATTGTTTTAGATCGATTTACAATGAAGGAAAATAATTATTAAGTAAACACAAATACTTACAAGAGAGGTCGCGCTGTATCTAGGAGATCGATCATAATCTGACGACTCTATGTTAAATGCTTGAAGGTCTTTACTAGTCTGGCTAGGCTCGGCACCCCCTTCTAGGAAGATAGGAAGCACGGCACCAGTCCCTTCGCAAAGGGTGTTTGGCAATAGAATATGAAAGCTATCAGCGATTTCACAGATCAGGCGCGACTACTGGAGTGTTAAGTAGAGTTATAAATTGCCAAAAAAATTACATTATTACACATGTAGACGGGTAGCCCTGACATTGTGTCAGAAGGCAAGAGGAACTAATATATTTTTGGGGTGAGTCAGACATTAAGGACATATTACGCTGTATGGGTCCTTTGAGAGGATGGATGCCGTCTCATTACTCTGAGAAAAATTGAGGAAGATGCAACCTAATCGATTGCTGTGATCAAGGATGTTGGCAGCTTGTCAGGTCCAAAAAAGGCTACAAGGTATGGTTTTAGTTGGGTCTGTTACCATTATGGACGTTAGGTAGTCTTTGACAACTAAGAGGAGGTGTCCATGACTTTCTTTGTCCTACAACCCAAAATTTTCCTGCGAATCTTTTGAAACTAACGCTGCACAGGACACTTGTTTTCCATTAGTAGATTCCACACATCAAATGGAAGCAGTTCATGCTGCATAGCATAGAAGTTGTTTTTTTTTTGTTTTTTTATTGAAATAGAGATGAAGAATAAGGTTTACTATGACTTGCAGGAAAATTCCACAAAAGTGAAATTACAAGCGTTTGGCTTATAAAAAAAATTGGTAATAAACATAGAAATGTTTTTTTATTTTTTAATTTACCCTCATATTTATTCAAAACTTTCAAAGCTCATATTTAATTATCCTATTACCTCAGGATGACATGCATACTGCTGCTATTGAAGGCTAGTCATTCATGAACTGAGGTCTATGCAAGGCCTCTTGATTAATGCACAGCAAAATTATACAAAACTAACACTACAACAGCTGCTGCATTTGGCTGTAAAATTAATTAATACACATTCTGCACTTATCGAATCATATTTCGTCCAATTATTAAGTACTGGGCAACGTATTATGGAGGCAATAATTTTTTACCTAGTCGTACGTAAGGAAATATTAATTGACTCTGATGAGATTATTTTTAGCAAAATAGGGGTGATAGAGGGGGGGGGGGGAGGAGGGTGGTAGTAGGAGAGTGAGAGAGTGAGTGAGAGAGTGAGAAAGCGAGTGAGAGAGAGAGAGAGAGAGAAAGAAAGAGAGAGAGAGAGAGAGAGAGAGAGAGAGAGAGAGGTTGGAAGGCTGATGTTAAATAAAGAGAGAAGGTTAAATTCAATGTGAGCCTCTTGTAAACTTGTTAACCGGACTCATTTGGGCAGAGAAGGGAGAGTGTGAGGGAGAGGCGGCCGTTTTTCAGAGCGTCACCAGCAGAGAGCGGCAGGCAGAGTAATTACTGACTTGAAAAATGCAGGACCTCTTCCCAGCCTACCCAAGTTCGCCCTAACCGCACCAACCACAAACCACATAAAAACTCTTTAGCCAAAGACTAATTTTTATCACGAGTGTAGAATAAAACTGCCCAATGGCTTCGATGGCCGTCTACTCTATTAAACATTTTTGAAAGCACTCTCTGTCATCTTCAAAGACTAGCGATTGCGAGAGTGGCCAAATGAAATAAATGTTACAGGTGAATGCCCTTTTGTAAGGGTTATATAATAAAATTAGTCCGAAATTCTTCACCCAAACAATCGGACTATTTCATTATATACTTGAATTGATTGATATGGGTAATCTAATTCTTTGAGTTACTTCTTTTACTACTGAATCGTAGATGTAGATGTGATTTTTGTCGGGTCGGTCAACTGCATGGTTATTACGCCCTTCCATAGTTTATAATTTACTGTTTATTTGGGTCTCTGTGTTAATTTATGTAAGTAAATGTAGTCTGTTCATATAATGACTTTACATATTTTAAGATTTATACATTTTAATAATTCTTCTTTCCTAATTACTTAATTAAATACAAATATACTACACTAATTACATAAGTTACTAATTACTAGCTAAATTACTCAATCTTCTAAACTACTATAAAATTAAATTTGTTTCCAATATTATATTTTTTCCGAACATATATATATATACTATTCACTCCAATACTTTAATAATGAGATAAACCTTAGTAATAACAATACAACATACACCCCAACAATACCAATATATACAATATTAATATTTTTCTCCCTTCATATTTCTTATTCTTCAGACTAAATTTGGACTAATACTATTTATATATATATATATATATATATATATATATATATATATATATATATATATATATATATATATATATATATATAAAATTGTAACCTCTGTCTGTTCATTGATTTTTTCCCGAAATTTCACGATAACTTTTCGTTTCACATGTCATAGACACCATAACTGCATATTGTTTTTTTGTTTGTTATCTTTTCACGCATAAACGGCTGAACCGAATTTTATGAAACTTGGTATGTATATTACTACTAACCCAATTTAGACTTTAGGCTATATTAATTTTTTCTGAGACGAACAGGAGTGGGGGTTATAAGGAAGGCTTGAAATTAAAAATAGCGATATTTCGATTCCTATTGGCTTTTCGCCATATATGCACATAACAAAATTTGTTCATTTTGTTATTTAGAGTAACTTGTGTTCTATAAACGTACGTCGTATACCGAAGTATAAATGCGTTATACGCTAAAAACTATAGCGGGAGTCAACAATATTATTTGGCACAAAAGACTCAACCGAACTAAATAAAACTCGGTATGTGTATTAGCACCAACGCCTTCATTATAATAAGCCAAACCAACATTTCTAGGAACGGACAGGAGAGGGGCTTGTAGGGGAGGCCTGAATTTGTAAATAGCAGTATTTCGTTATCTATTGGTTTTCCTGGAAATATGCACATGACAAAAGTTGCTTATTTTGTTATTTAGAGTAACTTTTGTTATATTTACTTTTGTCGTATAACAAAAAATGAACGAGATATACACTAAAAACTAAAACGGGAGCTAACTATTTTGTATGCCACTAACGATTGAACCGAACTTAACAAATCTTGGTATGTGAATTAGCATTAATTCTCCTAAGCTATATTCAAATTTTTAGGTTCGAACGGGAGTGGGAGTTATAAGGGAGGCCTGAAGTAAAAATTTGCGATATTTCATTTTATATTTGTTTTTCGGCAAAAGTGTACATAACAAAAGGGCTTACTTTGTTTTTTAGAGCAACTTTTGTTTTATACATTTCTCCAGGAACAATGTGTGGAGCAAGTAATTTGCGTAGAAATATTGATATGCTCAACAATAAATTCCAATTTGAACTATGAGGTACCTCACCTGGAAATATTAATTCAAATCTATGTTAATATTTTGCCCTTAATAACTGAAATCAATGCATAAAGCACAGGAGACGGGACATATGACAATTTGGAGGACAGTGATGACTTACATAAAGAAATAATTTTATTATTAACAAATGCCAACAACGGGTATTAACCATCAAACTGGGACGGGTAAATGTCAAAATATTGTGCAAAGTAAAGCCTTGACAAAAAAATTCCATCACCATTCAGCCTCAAATGAATATCCGGGCGAAGCCGGGTATCTGGGCTAGTATATATATATATATATATATATATATATATATATATATATACTCATAGATATACACACGCCCACGAGTAACAACCCTTGGAATCGTACCCATGACTCCTGTTTTACAATAACACATGGCTGCTTTTAACCCTTTTCAACACATGTCAATTCATAATATTTATTCAAGTTATTTGTAAAGGGGCATTTACTGAATATATGAATTAAATTATTTATTAACGTCCACTTTGTGCAACTAAGGCTAATTGGGACGGGTAACCACCCTTTTCTAGGAAGGGTAGGACTAAGGATTTTATTTAATGAGTTCGGCACTAAATAAATTCCTTATTGCTCAGGCGGGAATCGAACTCGCCACTCTAGGTTTACTATGTGAGATTAAGGTTAACGCTTTAACTCACTGTATAGACAATTTATATACAGAATATTATAATTTCAACCTTGAAACATTCCCATAATGTCTGAAATACGTTAAAATTATATGAGTCATATTTTTACACTCTATTAAACAAGAATTTATTATTTACATTAAAACCATGTTTATAACTCATTCTAACCTCATACATATTACAAATTATACGGTGCACACAACCTTTCCCCACAATTAAAAATTTAAATGGTAAAAACTTATACATTTCAAATTAGGATATTTTTTATTAATTCACAACAAACAAACATTCATATATATATATATATATATATATATTATTTTATTATATATTAATATTATATTATTTGACGGAATTTATTTCCTACATGTTCCGTACAATATAGTACATTACATGTATTTGTAGATTAATAACTAATAGCTTATTTTATATAAATATATATATATATATATATATATATATATATATATGATTGAACATAACGCTAATATATAAATAAGAGCATTATTATAAAAAAAATCCGTCACGCAGGGGCAGCGTAAACTAAGCAGATTTCCCACGTGAAGTTTTACAATAGAGAAATTTCACGAGAGCCGAGCCAGTGAAGGAAACGGCCGAACTAGCTTTTGGCGGAAAACTAACTCTCGTTCGTTAGGCGCCTCGATTTAATAAAAATGCAAATATCTCGGTTAATAATCAAGATAGAGAAACAATGTATATGGCAATATTTATAGTAACTTTAATTTGCAATAAGATTGATTTTGTACAATTTTTCGATCCGACATATAGTAACGGAGATATTTCGAATTTTCGAAAATCCTCCCCTCTAAACCCCCCCTCCCACTGGTCCGATTTCAGCCGTTAACGAACTTGATCTTCTTTCTTTTTACATAAAACGACTAAATATCGAGTTTGGTAACGATTAAACACAAATTGCGACCGCTAAAGCGGTAACAGACAAATATATATATATATATATATATATATATATATATATATATATATATATATATATATATACAGTTTTGAACGGACCTCATTTTCGTCATCTACTAGGTAGGATCGATGGACATTTGAAGAAACATTTCGAAAATTCCGTCATGAGTACAACCTCAATAGCTGATTTCCCTTAAGGGGAATCGGCTAAAATGATCAAAAATTGAAAATAGAGTATTTAATAATAGTATATTATAAATTAAACCATAATAGTTTATTACGCCTGCACATTTCCTGAGTGCTGTGCTGCAATTAGGGGATGGTTGAGCTTAGAATAATATTCTATTACAGTGGATATAGTAGGTAAACATTTTTCAATTAAATTAGTATGTTATATTCTGATATATTTCAGTAAGAGTTATATATAAATACATAACGAAATATTCTCCTATCAATACTCAATTATTAATATGCTATGGTTATTTCCATAGTCGGTTACCTTATCAATTTGTTTGTTTGAGTAGCTCATAATTATATTTTAATATTAAACGATAGGAATAAGGTTGATAATTACACAAAGTCGAGGGACCCGTGCAGAGCACTTCTTTTATTATCTTATTTTAGAATATTTATGTATTAAATCTACAAAAAAAAAAAAAAAAGTAGAAATGTCATTGTTCTAGAAAATGTTTTTAAAATTGGATTCAGAGAATATTGCAATCTAGCAAAATTGATTTTTTTATCCATAATGTACTCTATAAAACGTATACGTATAAAATAAAGTTCCAATGTATTTGTAACCATAACTGGTCAACAAATAATTTATGACATACATACTTTCTCCTTAAAGTGAAGTAATATTATTCACTATATAAAAAGCTAGTCACTTCTTAGTTATTTAATATTATTAAGGAAGCAACTCAATAAATTAAAATGGTCTATTAATTTTTTAAAGTCTTCTTGAAATAAATAAATTTAATTTGATTAATATTATTATTTAACTGATTGATATTACAACATGTATTCGTCCAATTTAAGATATTTTGCTTTTAATGTATTATTTATGTTTTCTGTGTAAAGTAACTAATTATAATAGAATTGATGTTAGTAATTTTGTTAAACAAAACGAATATTGTCTTGACGCATTCTATTATTATTTTGTTTTGCATTTATTAGAAATCAACGCATTTCAAAAAAATATAATACGACTGACGGTTGATTTTCTTTTGCTCTCTTTGGGTTTTCATCCATTAACAGTTTATACAATTCATGAAAGTTGAATAAACAATAACGGCTGTGGGCTGAGCGAATGAAAAATTATATTCAATAATCATTAAATATTTTTGCAAAACGCCGGCACGACTGGAAAAATTGAGTTTCTTATTTTATCATTTTACTTGTTGTAATGGAGATTGTGATCAATATTTTCTCTTTATTGTGGAGGGTTCTACAAAATAAACTCAGAAGGAAGAATAATGGTAGAAAATTAAATAAATTGAAAATGGAAAAGAGGTAAAGACGCTTTGCTTTTGAAAACTCTCAAGTAGCTCATTTAAGTAATCTGTCCTCCATTCCGAACTTTTTTATTTGTCTTTACTCGGGAAGAACTTAGCGTTCAAGCACTCAAATCACATTACGGTAATGAGCTATTAGACGTACTTAAAACGCCCCAAGAATAGATATCATATAACTGAGTTATTTTATCTCACTTTATTTAACATAAATGTCGTCAAATTCGTCATTTTCTTTTATTAAATTGATCAATCCCTGTAGCCATCACGAATTTAGCGTATTACAAATTATAATAGACAACGTGTTATTGTATTGTTATGACTTATTGTAAATTCAATTTTTCCCATTGAATATGTAATTACTAGATATCGTTATGTTTTCCTGTAGTTGTAAGCTTTCTTGGGAAACGATTCAATCAGGTTAGTGAAATATATTTGTAGTTTCTTTATTATAATTGATTAAAGCCATTTCTTTTCTAATGATTAACCTGCATCCCTGTCCCTCAATAAATTCGCGCGCATGCACACACGCACACACACACACACACACTCACAAAGTAGAATGTAAAATATTTCTGTAATTCAAAAGTCTGCAAAAGCTGTCCAAAATCCGATATTTCCCGGTGACGAGGATTCCTACAATCCAATACTTGGAAGGGATAGAATGATGATCGATATGGTGCAAACTGGATAATGATCCCAGGGACCGAAGGCATCCATCTCCTACAAATACAAGTCATCGTTTTTTAGCCACCCCGAAAAAGCTTAAGGGCAAATGTTCAAACAGTTATATAATACAATGAAACGAGGGCATTGTTCAAGAAAAACATGAGAGCCCACTGGGTATGAGGGAGAAGAGTACTTTGAACAATAATAGTAGCAGATAGAAGAGACCTACAATGGTGTTATGTGGTGATATTCATTAATCTACATAATTATTCCAGAAGATTGCCACCAACAGACTACATTGGATAAATAGGAATGATGTAACACTGAAAGGTAGGCTTAGGCAGAGGTGGCTAGATGATTTGAGGTGGCCTTGCGGAGGCTGGGCGTCCGGAATTGGAGTATTCTAGACACCACGGAATGGTCAAAAATAGTGCCAGAAGTCCATGATCTGTGAGATATATGGCACCTAGCAGGTGGTTAATTAAGTAGTTGCATACTGCTGTTAGGTATGCCTTGAACTTAGGCGACCTTGTTATAAACATATATGAAAACACATTGATGGAGTGTAGTTAAAGGCACTATTTCGTAGAGTACTTCAGAAAAATGTGGATCGTGTTGACCTATGAACTGACAACAGACTACGAACTGAACTAAGAAATGAATACTCCTGGATAGCATTATGTAATACTTAATAGGGACACATTCTAGTAATAATTGAGCTGTCTGCCAACCATTAGAGTACGAATTTCTATTTACCTAATAATATTCTTTATTATTTTTGTATTAATAATAATAAAGGGGCCTCAGGATAGCCATGTCAGTAAAAGCGTTGGCCTTTATCTCATATGCTAAACCTAGAGTGGTTTGGCGAACTATTTAAATAAAATCTATAGTCCCACACTGACTAGAAAAATGTGGCAACCTGGAGAAAACTCTACCCAATTAGCCATAGTAGCAAAAAATGGACGTTAATAAATATTAATAATAATAATATACATTATTATACTTATCAATATTTAAATTTGCATTAAATGATTGATAACTGAAGATTATGATACTAAAAGGAAACTTGTGTTCTTGTAAAAGGAAACACAAACTGACTAAAATCATCTTAGTAAAACTGATTTCCAATATTTGAAAGTATTATAAAATAATTAATTATTTCAATATTTATTTTTTTGATATTGGAATTATCTTATTTATTCTCTATATACTGACACAGTAATCCGCCAAAAAAAAAACAAAACAAGAATTTAACGTGATTATAAATAATCACGAAATATAGATTCTATGGATATATTTACATCATTCAGTACTACACAATTAGGAAGACTGATCGCTTCAACTGATTGCTTCTGCTCGATTAACATGAAACACATAAAGCCATCAGACATTAAATTTTATGTTAATGACCTTATATAAAAGGCGTTATAAACACTTTTTCCTTTACTTTTATATTAGAGAATTTTTATGAGAGGATTAAGTCCAATTATATGATTTAATTTGATCTGAAATTAAACTTTATTTTCAGAATTAATGGATTGAAAGAAAGTGTAACGTCTTCAAAGTTTTTTTTTTTAACTTTATGCCAAATGTTTTATTTTTATTAATTTTATACAGGGAGTACCGTAGATGTGAGCCACAATTGATATATCTTTTAAACAGGCAGAGATGTCAAAAACCTGTAAAGGACCAAAGTCATAGGAATTATCCTGAACTTTCAGGTGCATCATTAAAAAAAAAAAAATGGTTTTAACTATTAACCACTCGCTCAAAAGTCAGCGTTTCCTCTTTACCCTAACAATTTAAAAATAACTTATAAAATAAAGAATCGCGTTATTTTTTTCGCTTAGTATTTAACAAAAAATGGCGGCCAAAGTCGTGCCTATTTTCAATGTCAGTTCAGATTTCTTCCACCTTCAAACATGACTTTTTTTGAGTAATTGCAAATTCAAAAAAAAAAAAATATTTACTTAGCGTCTAGCAACTACTTTCAGCAATAATTTTCACAGATTTTATCAATAAATCAAGAGGTTTTATGTAAATATTCAGCACTTTTGAGTAATTAGTTTTTTTTAATTCACTTATTCACATATCTAATGAAAGCCAAAAGCAATAAAAAATATCTTTATGATTTCTTCAACTAGAAATGATCATGAAGAAATTTGAATTAAGTAATTATGGTTTACTTGGTACAAAACAAGTAATTTTAAATATGTACGTTACATATAGTATCTTCGACAACCACGTAAAGGACGACTTTGACCACCATTAAATATATAATATACGTGTTAACATAGTAAATATAAAATGGCAACTTCGATGGCGAGAGAAATTTATTTAGTAACGAACACATTAAATAAAATCGTTATTGCATTCCTTCCTAGAAAATGGTGGTAACCAGTAGATAGTCCGTCCCAATTAGCTAAGTAGCAGAAAGTGGGCGTAAATGAATAACAGCAATACATGTTTTTATTTATACTGACTGTTAATTGATAAATATTTTCCAAGAGACACAACATTTCAACAAAATTTAGCATTAAAATAAAAGTCCGTCAAGCAGGGGCTGCGTAAACTAAGCAGATCTCCCACGTGAAGTTTTACAATAGAGAAATATCACGAGAATCGAGCAGTTAAGGAAACGACCGAACTAGCTTTTGGCGGGAGTCACCCGTCCGTTAGCCGCCCAGATTTAAAAAAATGCAAATATCTCGGTTAATATGCAAGGTAGAGAATAAATATATATAACAATATTTGTAGTAAATTTAATTTGCAATAAGATTGATTCTGTACAATTTTTTGATCCGACGTATAAAAACGGAAATATTTCGAATTTTCGAAAATCCTCCCCTCTTGACCCCCTCCCTCCCACTGGTCCGATTTCAGCCGTTAACGAACTTGATTTTTCTTTTTACATAAAACGACTAAATATCGAGTTTGGTAACTATCAAACAAAAATTGCGACCGCTAGAGCGGTAACAGACAAATATATATATATATATATATATATATATATATATATATATATATATATATACAGTTTTGAACGGACTTCATTTTCGTCATCTACTAGGTAGGATTGATGACATTTGAAGAAAAATGTCGAAACTTCCGTCATGAGTACAGCCTCAATAGCTGATTTCCCTTAAGGAAATTCTGCTAATATTGAATTGTAGATTTAAAGAACTGGTGTTCTGCTCCTAATAATATCCACTGGAGAAAAAACCGCGATTTTACCCATGACTGTAGATACGAGTATATTAACATATTTTTTACAATGAAGTGGCTTTACCGGCATATTTTTAGTTTTATAACAAGAGTGAGAATTCCTCAAATTGCAACACGCCTAAATAAGTAAATAAAAGCTAATTTTAAGTCATTTTCGCATTATTTTTAAATAATGTTTACTCTGGTATATGAGTTAATTATTCTTTTTTTTTTCCTTTTTGGGGTTTAGTGAGGGAAATTTTGAATATTCCAAATATTTCTGCTATTCTACGTTTTTTATATTATAATTTTATAGAACCAATCTTATTATAATTCAATGTTCTGTGAATATTATTCTACATGTTTTTGGGAATCTTAATTATTAACTGAGATATGTGCATTTTTTTAGTTTTCTTCTTTAATAAACACCCACTACCACACATGTCATATTAATAATAAGCTGTTATTAATGACTGAATTCGCACCAGAGATTGGAGAGTTTTAGAGGAGATAAGAGAATAATTAGCATTTTCATGAGTTCATCCATCCTTAAACCCCCATGAAGATGCTTGAATTCCCATTTTTTTTTTATGTTTATGCTCCCTGGGAATCAGCTACTGCACTACTTACAATGGTAGTCACGCGGGTTCTCACAGATGCCGCAAAGTCATGCGCAGAAAGAAGAGAATCAGAAAAGGGTTGAAACAGTACTGGTGGAAGGCTCTAGTGATGAGGGGAAGGTACTGAGGGTGGGGGACTTCCAGGACCCATCCTCTACTCAGCAGTTCAAAAAGTCTCTCCAAGTCATCTCTCAGGTGACGTGCGACTACTGCAGTGTTAAAAACAAACAATATGTTGTGAACAAGAAACTGAGATAAGAAGTTTACATGATATATTTATAAAATATATAAATAAACAACATGTTGATTTGATGTAGATGGAGCTATGCTTCTCCTGGAATCGATTTCAAAACTCGCAACTTTTTAGGTAATCGTTTTTTACAGTGCTCATCATTTTAATGTAATCATATTATCAACTGAGTGGACATCTACGTTATTAATAGTCTTGACGTAAGCGCCAACGTGGTTAGGTCGAATATTTTTATAATTGTTATTACTCCTGAAGAGGCGTCAAAGGGGACGTGAAACGCGTTAAGAAAATAAATCAGTAGTGATAGCTCATGTGTTTTTCATCTAAATGACCTTTGGTTGTTTCCTCTTCAAAGAATATTTATTTAGGGGATGAATTTTGTGAGCGTGGGCTCTATTATGATCATCTACCATTATAGGATTGGGGATTGGAATAACCTTAATTAATTATAATTTTTATTTAAACCAAACAAAGACGGGTAACAATGGTTCTACTCCCGACTTCGGTCAAAAATTAATTTAATATAAATAATACGATAATCTCTTTCATGAAATTAAATGGGATATTTATTCTAATAGAATCCAATGTTTAGCCAGTACAATGTACCATGAGTGTTGAAGTATTGCTTTAAAAACGAGGTTTGTTTAAAAATTAATACTTGTGAAGTATATTCAGACGTATTTCTAGTAATACATAAATTTATTGACGACATAGAGAATTTCTAGGGAAAGATAATTTTCAATCTCTGTTATTTTTAGTCACTCAACAAAATTATAAATGCTTTGTCCAAATACTGGAAAGCAAAAGTGATTCTAATGAAGAATTAGTTATTTTGGCTCCCAAAATCGTCCTCCACCACAGGAAATATTTTTAACAAGGAAGAATAGTGTCCTCAATGATAATGAATCGTTCCACACAAATAATTTTCTTCGGACATAAGCAGTGGAAACGATAGGATTATGCCCTATCCTATATTCTTGGATGCTCCAGTGGCTATGTCCAGTAAGGATGGGGTGAATTGGCGTTTAAAGCGTTATTGACTCCTCGTGAGAGATCTACTGAAGAGTGGAAATGTTGAAGACAGCCAAGAAAGAGGTGGGTAAATATTAAGACGTGCGTGCTTGGAAGGATGATGCTCCCTTCTCGTTTCCTGCTAACACTACCTGTCCCGCGAGGCCTGCCCAACGAGAACACCTTCAAAAATAATAATCTAATATTACCAGAGATGTCAGGATGGACTACCAACTAAACCACCGACATGCTTTCACGTGTATAACAAGCCATAACTCCATTGCTAGTGTGATAGATTTTCAATCCAAATTTATGCCTCACCCATAAACGTCTGATTCAAGGGAATTAATCACTTTCCTAAAGTTGTATTAGTTTCACTTGGCTAGTCATAACAGTACTAATTGATATAACCAACAAACCACCTCAATGAGTTATTTTCTATAATTAGGCTAGCCAATTTCGTTAATAATTAATTCCTTAACCGAAATGACGACAATCATTGGCAAGAGTACTTTCAGCCATTCATTCCCTATTGATCAACCACCAACTATGCTCATCACCAATTTATTTATTTATTTTATTTTACTTATAATATTCTTAGCCATTACACTTTTTTTATTTGTCATTGATTTTTGGTATTTGTTATTGTTACTTGTTCTTAAGATATTTGTTATTGTTACTTGTTCTTAAGAAATTTGTTATTGTCATTTGTTGATAAGGTATTTGTTATTGTTACTTGTTGTTAAGATATATGTTATTGTTATTTGTTGTTAAGATATTTGTTATTGTTACCTGTTGTTAAGATATTTGTTATTGTTATTTGTTGTTAAGATATTTGTTATTGTTACTTGTTGCTAAGATATTTGTTATTATTATTTGTTGTTAAGGTATTTGTTATTGTTACTTGTTGTTAAGATATTTGTTATTGTTACTTGTTGTTAACGTATCTGTTATTGTTACCTGTTGTTAAGGTTTTTGCTATTGTTTCTTGTTGTTACATTTGAAAGGGCAAATCACCTTCGATGTGGTGTTCATGAATAAATTTAAAAAAAATCCTTTACCTATCCAGCTCTATTCTACAGGAACATTTTATCTACCTGTCTTTTGGCGCGGTTGAGACTCCGATATCATTCAGACACAAATACATTGAGCGTCACCATTTCCTGTCTGTTGCTCCTCTTTATTCCCCACAACCTCCATTGCTAGCCCTCATGTCACAGTAAGGAACGGACTGACCTTTAATGATCCAACAATCTATCGTCTCTCTAGTGTCTTTCTCGGATTCCCCTTCGCTACTGTCTGCCTATCATATCTACCCTCTCTCTTGTCATCCTTGCTTTCCCAATCGCAACTGTCTGTCTATCATATGTATCTTCCCTCTGCGGTGTTCGTAGAATTACCCCTTGCAACTGTCTGCCTATCATATCTACCCTCTCTCTTGTCATCCTTGCTTTCCCAATCGCAACTGTCTGTCTATCATATGTATCTTCCCTCTGCGGTGTTCGTTGAATTACCCCTTGCAACTGTCTGCCTATCATATCTACCCTCTCTCTGAAGTCTTCCTTGCTTTCCCAATCGCAACTGTCTGTCTATCATATGTATCTTCCCTCTGCGGTGTTCGTTGAATTACCCCTTGCAACTGTCTGCCTATCATATCTACCCTCTCTCTGAAGTCTTCCTTGCTTTCCCAATCGCAACTGTCTGTCTATCATATGTATCCTCTGCGGTGTTCGTTGAATTACCCCTTGCAACTGCCTGCCTATCATATCTACCCTCTCTCTGAATTCTTCCTTGCTTTCCCAATCGCAACTGTCTGTCTATCATATGTATCTTCCCTCTGTGGTGTTCGTTGAATTACCCCTTGCAACTGCCTGCCTATCATATCTACCCTCTCTCTGAATTCTTCCTTGCTTTCCCAATCGCAACTGTCTGTCTATCATATGTATCTTCCCTCTGCGGTGTTCGTTGAATTACCCCTTGCAACTGTCTGCCTATCATATCTACCCTCTCTCTGAAGTCTTCCTTGCTTTCCCAATCGCAACTGTCTGTCTATCATATGTATCTTCCCTCTGCGGTGTTCGTTGAATTACCCCTTGCAACTGTCTGCCTATCATATCTACCACCTGCACAACCTAGAGGTACTCATTGACCCTGTGGGTTTACATAACCACTGAATATTTGCTATCTAAACTATACAGACGGTCATAGATACACTTATACTATGTTGGTAAGTAGTTGTTTTAATATTCAAAAAACATTATTATCATATTGCCAGTTTTATTCTACATAAAATAATACTACTCACAAGTAGTATTTCAAGTTCCTCTTTATCAATTACTTTGTAACCTAATATAGTTATTTGATGTCAATAGAGAACTTAAAAACAACTATGCATCGACAAATTGTAGGAAGAACATTATTAATGAAACATGTTTAGAATTATGCAGTTTTCAATAAAATGTTATATTTATTTAAAATACGTTTATAATTTAACCCTTCACAGGTAAGGATGGGTCGCTGGTGACCCAGAGGGTGTTTAAAATGTTTTAAGGGGGGAAATAGGGGAAGGAGGAGTGGGGGTTTGCAAAAAACCCTCCTTCTGAGTATTGCTCCTGACATCTAGGAGGGAAGCTGAGTGGTCTTGACTATAATATTAAGCCTGTTTCTTCCTGTACTCTAGAAACCTCGATCCTGGGTCACATATGACCCGCCTTGCTTTTCATGCACTTATATTAATCAATTTTTTTCTGTAAATTTATGGTTTTTTAAATTTATTGAACTGACTGCTCAACTGTTCAACACAACTGAAAAGTTTCTGTAACAGAATGGCATCTGAAAATGTTTTATTTAGGACTGCTGAGGAAATTCTACAAGAGCTTGAGCGACAACGAGCAGAAGAACCTGATGATGATTTCCAGGATTCAGCCAGTGAAGATGAAAATCCAGAGTTGGTAAATGATGACTGCGTCAATGATGAGTTTCATCCACTTCCTGAGGATGATTTTGATGAGGAAATGTTCCAAGTTACTCATAATGAGTGAAATTTCTTCTTAGGAAACAATGTGGATAGACAAACCTTTACGGTATCCCTTTTCGAGAACACCCTCTCGAAATTTGTTGAAATTCCCAATGACCAAGAATAGTGCTGGAACTACCCGCGGAGAGTAGGAATGTCTTTTCTTATTATTTTCACATGAAATGATAGAGAAAATTACTACTTTCACTAATGAGGAAATCGCAACCAGGGCCAAAACATTTGCCTCCAAACAGTGGTACATTGGAGAAACCAATACATTAGAAACAACAGCATTACTTGGCTTGCTCTTGAGAGGAGGCACATTACACAACCTCACCATGGACGACTTATTTTGCTGTAATGGATGATCCTTTTTCCTTACATTAATAAAAATGAACTCATTTATCTTTCACATGTTGAATTTTTATAGACTCGTGTATATCGTTAAGTACAATAAACTTTATAAACTGTGTTTTCCTTTATTTAATTTTATTTTTAAGTACCTCCTAGAATATGTAATATGAAAGAATACTGCTATAAATATGATCGGGTCACCCATGACCCACCTTGCCTGCACTGTAATTATCATATACCTTGCCTGTGAAGGGTTAAATTTGTCTTTGAAGTAGTTGCAGTGAGTTTAGGGAATGCCCTTAGCACTGGATGAGAACTCTGAAGGAGAAGGAAGTGGATCTATAGAATTGAGGTAGAGCCGAGGCGTTATGGCCGCAATGCCCCATAATGACGCAGGCCTCCAACACTCCATTTTCTTCCTGCTGTTATGGGATTTCTATAAAAATTGGCCGATGTTAGCCGAACATTGCCGCTTATTGCCGATTTCAAACCTCTCTTCCATTAGGCCCAGCCTTTCCTCCCATCCTATCGCACCCCTAGCCTTGATTACTTCCCTTCTCACCTCCTTCAAGTATTACGACTCTTAAGTTATTATTCCTTATAGGCGCTACTGATATTATTGAAGGCTTGGCTATATAGCCATAAAACCTTCATAAAACAGTTTATTGACTTCCGTCGAGATAAGTTTAGTCTTTTTTTTTTGGCAGTTATGCCCCACAATGATAGTGATACATTGACGTAACTGTCGGTGGAGACCGAAGTTTATACTGGCGCTTCTAATCCTTCATTTGAATTACCAGATAGTCATTCACTTTAAAACATCATTATGAGTCAGCATATATTCATGAAACTTGTTATTCACGCGTGCTTCAGTAAAGAACGTCAATCCGAATATTTCAAGAATAATGTTCCATTTGGGACGATTGGGAGCTAATAATCACATAAGACTTAAAATATCTTTCAAAATCTTTATATTATCTTAATTATTGTAGTTTTAGCAGTTTTTCCTTAAGGGAAATCAGCTATTGAGGTCGTACTCATGACGCGATTTTTGACAAAAATTTTCATTTGTCCATCGATCCTACCCAGGAGATGACGAAAATGAGATCCGTTCAATACTATATACATACATATATATATATATATATATATATATATATATATATATATATATATATATATATATTTGTCTGTTAACACACTAGCGGTAGAAATTTTTGTTTAATCGTTTTATGTAAAATGAATGATCAAGATGTTAACGGCTGAAATCGGACCAGTGGGAGGGGTGGGTTTATAGGGATGTCGTATCAAAAAAATATATAGAACCGATCTTATTGAAAAATAATTTACTATAAATATTGTTATATACATTTATTCTCTACCTAGAATATTAACCGAGATATTTGCATGTTTATTAAGTGTAACGGACGAGATGAGATCGGCTATGGTTGGTTGTATTCGTTTCCGCCAAAAGCTAGTTCGGCCGCTTCCGTAACTGTTCGATTCTCGTATGGAGATTCCTCTATTGTATAACTTCATGTAGGAAATCTGCTTAGTTTACGCAGCCCCTTCGTGCCGGACTTTCGTCCGTTAATGGACCAGTGAGAGGGAGGCGGGTTTAGAGGCGAGGATTTTTTGAAAATTCGAAATATCTCCGTTAATATAAGTCGGATCAAAAAATTGCATAGAATAAATTTTATTGCAAATTACATGTACTATAAATATTGTTATATACATTCTCTATCTTGAATATTAACCGGTATTTTTGTATTTTTCAGTTTTCAGCCTTCAGCAAACCTCCACTTCTACTCATGTCATATAAACAATACTTTCTTATGTTATGTTATATAAACCACATTGTTCGAAGCTTAAATACCATAAATGTTTTCAAGAGGCCTTTATTATACGAGATAAATGCAAATATATTATCATAAACCCTCCCCCCATCCTTCAGTTCTTGGACTACTAAAATGTGATTGATGAGATAAAAATTATTCTGATCCATTATAAATTACAGTATTAGATATAGGAAATAGTTTTCATTAAAATTAATGTGTTATATTTTGATATATATCCGTAATTGTTTTAATTTCCAGTGAGAAGATGTCACACCTGTTTGTTTACGTTTCAGGTGCTTCCCGTCTGGAGGTTTCTTATTATCGTTTTTATTTATTCACTTGATGTTGACGGTACTATTGTGTTACCAGTAAGTAGATTTATCTATTGTTAAACATCACGTGGGAAATCTGCTTAGTTTACGCAGCCACTGCGTGCCGGACTTTGGTACTATTTCGGATAGAGATGATCCCAATGGTCTTCTCTCCACTGGCCAGAAACCCAATTCCAAAGGCAATAGGTCTGTCAAATCAAGCGATCTTATACTTCAGAACGTATAAAGAGGTGTGAATGGTAAGTGTGAGACAAAGAAGCGAATTTCCATATTCATTTTTTGAAGAACATATATATAGAAATTCGATAATTGTAAGAGGAATTAATAATTCCAATTTTTTTGGCCGAATGAAAGGAAGCTGTTGAAACGATGTTTAAGTGAGCTACCCAGGTTCATAGTATTGAAATATTTGTTAAACTGTATACATTATTATTGTCATATCTGTCGGTGAAGACCGTTGTCACTGGCTGATGGTCAAGTACAGTTGGCACGCGCTTTCGATGCAAAGGCACCATCTTCAAGCCGTGTACAGTTTTACTGAGTTGAACTGCTTGAAGATGGTGCCTTCGCATCGAAAGCGCTTGCCAGCTGTGCTCGATCATCAGCCAATGACGACGGTCTTCACCGACAGATATGACAACAGTATCATCTCTACTTGTGGTTCCGACCCTTTACTTGTTTTTCCATACACTATTGCCTTACTCCGACTTCAAAGATCCTTCTGGAAAGGATGGAAAAATTTCACAGCCAGACGATGGTCGTTGGACTCGTATAAGTGTAACCGATCTACGTACCCAGCTATAATAAGGCATTGCAAGACTTCACAGATTGAATGAAAACTTCAGGATTCCTGATATGCTTAATAAAATGTCCTTTAATATTTAGTGGAATTTAATTTAATATTTATTAAACCGTTTTCAGCCAAACAAAATTAAATTGGTTTACTCTCAAAATTATAAGTATAAAATGAGCATTATTTAATCATAAATTCTTCTTATAATTTATTATTCATTGTCATTCTCTAGTTGTCTAATATTACTATTGCTCCTCTTGTGCCTTTAGACATTTGAACTGTATTTATTGATTAAAAAAAAGTACAATATATACGGTTTTGAATGGATTTCATTTTCGTCACATTGATGTACCAACAAATAATTTTGTTCATAATTGCGTCACGAGTACAACCTCAATAACTGATTTCCCTCGAATAAAATCTGCTGAAACTTAAAACAAACTTGAATAGATTTCTTTAAGTATTCTGAATAATTCTTATTTCTAAGAAACAGATTATGAAAACACTAGAAAAAGGGATTCTCTTAGAGTAATCAATGGTAGTACCAACATCATTTTCGCCTTAAATTTTTAGGAAAACAAAGTGGTAATTTATTACTGAATCATCACTAAAGTCCCCACTTGAGCGAGAGATTAGTATTAGTAAAGGTTTAAGTGTCAAAATTAAAACTCTTGGAAGAGACTTTTCATCTTAGTTTTTATAACTAAATCCTGGGAACTGATTTAATCAAATCTTTGTAATATTTAGAACTCTGTTATTGTAAACATCCGAGGAAGTGTTTTGCTGGACTTTCATGGATACAGAACTTCTATTTTTATTCATTTCGGAGGGGAAAAAAATAAGGTCATTTCGCCATCCGGAGTGTCTGAGGACATCGTGGTACGGAGACACGTAGAACAACAAGATATCATTGAAGGAAAAAACATTTTACACACTATTATTGCATTTATTCACAGCTGGTCAGACAGGTTTACCATTCTAACATTTAATAAAATAAACTAGAATTAGTTCTTAAACTTGAGGTGAATTACAATTTGAATAGTCCATGGGAGGATATAATTTTCCTTCTAATCAACATTTGGAAATGACGCACCATTCTAAAACTATAGTGCATTAGTCCACTCTGGTGATGTTCATACATGGAATATAATTTCCATTAGTATTTACAATTTGATAGATACCTCCCTTGACCGGGCTAAGGTTTTCGTCCAATACCTAATTAATTTCATTGTTTTTCTGAAAATCGCACGCGCAACTTAAAAGTTCCCTGAGTGCTGATGATTAGTACATCATTAAGCGATTTTAATGCATTTATGGCACATCAGCCTTGCCAATTTAACAAAGACTTTGACATAGTTGATCATAAAATACTACTGAATGAGTTCGAGCACTGGAATAAAACGCTATGATCATGAATTTTATAGCTCTTATTCATGAAACCGTAAACATAAAGTAGTTGATATCAGTGGATATGAAATTATTTGAGATTGACAAACAATTACTTACGGCAAAGTTCAATATTAGGCCCATTACTATTTTTCCGTTTCCAGTGTTCTGTTAAAATTGTTGACCAGTTTATACAGAATTCAACGGAACTTATTTATACTTCGTTATACAACAAAAGTGCATATGATTAAAGTTACTCTAAATATCAAGATAAAAATGTTGGTTTAGTGCAAAATAGCCGAGAAACGAATACGAAATAAATATCGTGAATTTTGATTTCAGGCTTCCCTATTAACTCCCACACCTGTTCGATCCTAAAAATGTTCACAAAGCTTCTAATCAAGGAGAGTATAGTGCTAGCCCATAAAGGAAGTTTCTTTGAGTTTAGATTAGTTGTTTGTTCCCAATAAAATAGTTGTTCCTGCTAAAGTTTTTAGGTAATTTCATTTATACTTTGATAAACGACAAAAGTTTGTGTAAAAAAAATGTTACTTCTAAGAAGAAAAGAAGCTAATTATGTTATGTGCACGCATATAATACTACTAGTACAACATGACACTTGGCAAGGACCCCTTGTTTTAAGAAAATAGGATAACACATAATCAAAAAACAAAATACAAGAATATGCTCCAAACCCCCAACCACAAATATAAATATTTCGAGAAAAGCGTAACATCCGAATGTGTTATATCTATTTAAACATTTTCTATTATACAACTATTAAATAAAACTACAAAATATTTTTGTTTTCTTTCTTAGAACTTGATGGTGGCACGTTAGTGTCGAAAGGCTTTGTCCTTTAATAAAGTAATTGGTAGGAAGCCTTCCAGTATATTTTATTTTATTTATTTATACAGGAGCACCCGCATCTTGGCGATTTGTCTCAAAGTTTCACAATATATAATTAAAACAAAATTATAGAAAAATAAAAACCGAAACAACAAATAAAAATTGAATAGAACTGATAATCATTAAATACTAGTAATAAAGACAATTAATAAACATAAGACATAAACAAACATTAGATAAACAAACATAGATAAACATTAGACTAGTAATAAAGATAATAATTTTAATTGGTTTTAATAAAAAAATTATGTTATTCATATATCCTAGTACATTTATATTATTTATTTTATTTATTTAGTTTTGTACCCAATAGGGATTTGCATTATTAGGATGCAAATCACAATCGCTATGGGGTACAAAACTAAATAAATAAAAAACCTTCCAGTTAATAAGACCTGTTGCCCAGTTCTTCACTCCCAAATCTAGCAAAATACGGATTTTGATTTTATAATGTGTATACTTGAAATTTGAGCTAAATTATAACAATGTATTAATTATAAATTTCAAATGATGTTCAATAATATGTAAAGAAATTAATTGATTTGATCATTTAATGTTCTAATTGGCAAAAATACTGAAGAGGTTTAGGATATGCTGAGAGAACTAATTCGACGAGGTAAAGAAATTGGACTTAAATTTAACTTCATAAAATAACCGATTGTATCTAGGAAATAGATGACATAACAATAAAGAAGGTGTACATCGTCACGAACCTTCGTCGGCTGATTAAGTTTCAAGACAATTACTTGGAGATCAGCACGGGATTGCGTGGAAAGCCCTTTTCAGATACAAGAAGCTGTACAGATCAAATGACGCCATGTAGCTAGAAAGGAAATTAATGAAAAGAACAGTCTTACCAACGTTGAGCTAATGGTGTGAAACATGGCAATGAGCAAAACCACAATTAGAAAACTCAGAGCTGCAGTGAGGGGAATGGAGTGCTAGACTCTACACATTTCTTAGAGAGACAGAAAGTCTTGGAAGTGGATTACAGAAAAAACTATTCCCTTGGATTATAAATAAGAGAAAATGGACACGGGCAGGATACCTGGTGAGGGAGAATAAAGATAAATGGTCTAAAAATCTTATCAACTGGTAGCCTCGGAACTACAAGACGAAGAGAGGAAGACCACCTATTCCATGGAAATTGGAGATGAGGACTATATGTTGGGGGGCAACATGGCAGAGAGTTGCTGAGCAAAGAAGAGAATGGAAGAGACTTGGAGAAGCATACTACTTGGCAAGGATTAAACCTGAAATAAATTAGCATACCTTCACACACAAAAATCATAATGAACCCAAAATACCTCAACTTTAAGTTGAATCACGCAGGGGCGACGTAAACTAAGCAGATTTCCCACGTGAAGTTATACAATAGAGAAATCTCCATAAGAGAGCCGAACAGTTACGGCGAAGGGTGGAACTAACTTTTGGCGCGAAAATTCAAAAATCCGTTATCGGCCCAAATATAATAAAAATGCAAATATCTCGGTTAATATTCAAGATAGGGAATAAATGTATATACCAATATTTATAGTAAATTTAATTTGCAATAAGATTGATTCTGTACAATTTTTCGATGCGATAACGGAGGTATTTCGAATTTTCGAAAATCCTCCCCTCTAAACCCCCTCTCCCACTTGTCCGATTTCAGCCGTTAACGAACTTGATCTTTCTTTTTACATAAAACGACTAAATATCGACCGCTAGAGCGGTAACAGACAAATATATATATATATATATATATATATATATATATATATATATATATATATATATACAGTTTTGAACGGACCTCATTTTCGTCATTTACTAGGTAGGATCGATGGACATTTGGAGAAAAATTTCGAAAATTCCGTCATGAGTACAACCACAATAGCTGATTTTCCTTAAGGGAAATCTCCTAAAATGGACTGTATCTTCTCGATCTGTAACATTTTTGTATGTGCAAATACAGGTTTTATTTATTTATTTTTATAGATAACAAAAGTATTTGACGTAACCCATTATGGTATGATAATATTTAATGTATATACAGACACTACATTTGACTTCAGGCAATGCAAAACCTTTTATTGCTACTTTTCATTGAGAGCAAGTACATTCACCCCAGCTCATTGTGAACAAACCTAAATGTTAAGCTTTCTTACAGAGCCAGTAAATTACGAATATGAATGGAGTGAATAGTCACAATGAACGGTTAGAAATAGTAATCAATGTGAAATTGAATCGGAGAGCATATGCATTTGTAAATTGTTACTTAAATGCAAACAAGTAATATTTCCTAGGAAGGTGTCACATTCTGAATTTATACCATCATAAAATTAAATTTTCTTATGGAATAGGATTATATGCAATTATTTAAGACTATTTACAAAGAAAGAATTAAGTAGAGTAATTAGAGACCTAACAAGACATACAAGAAACTAAAAGAACCCAACTGTGATATAAATTATACATAAAGGATTTATAGAGGGATTGCAGCGTTAAATGTACAAAAGACAGAAATTGTAGGTTAATATTAGAGTTGCGAACAGCACGCTATATTCAAGCTAAGAGTAGAGCTATGGATCACGACAAGGTCTGTATTTATTTCACAATCTCATTCACTTTGAAGTATTGACTTTATACTTGTCTGATAGTTGACTACAACAATAAGGGTTCGTGCTGAATTCTTGCCTAATCAGGGCTAGTTCATTTACACCTAATCTTTTACAATCAGAATTCAACGGAGGCATTGATAAATCTGAGGGTTTTATTATACAAGATGTTTTTGGCTATACTGTACATTTTTATGAATTAATTGGTTTGTGTGTTTGTGCGTGCCGCGAGAGAGAGAGAGAGAGAGAGAGAGAGAGATAGAGAGAGAGAGAGAGAGAGAGAGAGAGAGAGAGAGAGAGAGAGAAATAGTGAGAAAAAAATTGTATGTAAATATTTACATGTGGAATACTCTTTAAGGTTAATTTCATTGACTCTATTCTTCTATTTTTTAGCCTAATCACATGTTAAATAATGTTGCAGGTTTACACGGTCCATCCCATGATCATTGAGGTCTTTTGGTGCCATATTTTATTTTGACCAATGTTTCATATTCATGTTGCTAACTTCTTCTGAACATCTCAACGGATCATCAATGATCAATCAAAAATTCAATCGTTTCTGGGGCTGTTCAGTTTTGTAATGTTGTAGTGTTTCTTCCCAAATACTAATTTCTGAGCCTAATTTCTGAATTTGGCATAATGGGGGGGAGGGGGGTGGCTAGACTTATACGTATCATTTGCATTAAAATAAATAGCACTACAATTTCAACAAATTGCTAATAATCATCTCTCCATAGTTCTTTATTTTTTCCAAAACATTGACTTCCTCAATTTGTTTCAGGTAATATACGAATAATGGAAACGTTCTGCCACTTAGGTGTTGATGACCTGCAGCAAGTATGCTAAACACAAAAACTCGTATTAATCTACATTGACATTTCACAAATCCTAGGAGGTTCGATATTTTGGGTCTGTTGTGGTAAATTGTGGTAATTCACGGAAGAGACTGCGTGTTTTGAATGAATAGAAATAAAATATTTGGAGCAGAAGTCTCTTTTCTGTTTTCAATAGTTTTTGTCACGTAATCCAATTCTTTTAATTTCCATTTTTAAGTAAAAAAATATTATTCTTATTTGATCTCATAATAAATTTAACTTCACAATGAGGTATTGCAAGATCCAATACAAATAAAGGGGAGTAACAGAAGTCTTCCTGTGCAATTTTTTTTAATTTTATTTACGCATTTCGGTGAGTCATGCGTCACCATCTTCAGGAATAACTATCTTATGGACTAACTGGGAGCCATAGTTTCCACTAAGTGCAGAATGAAATGAGAAAGATCTCAAGGTATTAGCAACCATTCAATTGCATCACGTTTGCTGATGACATTGTGTTGGTGGCAAGGTCACGCGAGTTTCAAGTATTTCCCTCTATTATATATAATTGAATTAAATAAAATCCTTAGTATATACCATGGATAGAAAAGGGTGAGACCCTGCAGATAATTCGTCTTCATTAGCCGTATTTGCATAGAACGGAGATAAATAAATAACATAATTTATTTACTAACGTCCACTTTTTTCAACTAAGGCTAATTGGGACGGGTTATCTACAGGTTACCACCCTTTTCTAGCCAGGGTTGGACTAAGGATTTTATTTAATGAATTCCGTAACTAAATAAATTCGTATTGCCCAGGCGGGTATTGAACTTAAAAAATAACAGCAGATATACAATTAACCTGAATCGCATGATGCTAAATTTGGATTGAGCTTCCCAAGTATCAAAGGCATCCAAATACAAATTAGAATGCTATCAGGTGTACAAACTACTAAGCCGAACATGTTTACAACGATAACAACGTATTGTGGCAATTTAGGCTGAAATTAAATTTACTCACTGGAATCTATATACACAAATTAGCAAGAGAAATTTCTGGAATTTCAATATAGATTCCAATGCATAACATGACACTCTGAAAATAATTTCCTAATAAATACTTAGTAGGAGTGTGTATTATTGCGAGTGAATTAAGGTATCGCTTAAATTAGTTATTCGTATGTTATCTTTTAATAATCCTGTGCAAATATTACTGTAGGGGTAGGGTAGGATGTTTGTTTGGGCAATCAACATCGTGGTTATTATGCCCTTTAGGAAATGTAAAATTTAGTGTTGTTGTTATTTTGTATCCGTGATTATTATAGTACATATTACAAAGAAATGAAATTATACTAACCTATTTTCTATTACGATGCTAGTACATTAATACACATTTTTTATCTTTATATATATAATTCTACTGTACGTGTGTGTCACTAAACTCCACCTAAACGGCTGGACCGAATGAATTTTTTTGTATGCGTTTGGGTGACGCCCTGGATGGTTTAGATTTAAAAATCAGCCCGGTAGATGGAGCAGGAGTGGGGGTTGTAAGGTACGCCTAAAACAGCGATATTTCGTTTCCTATCGGTTTCTCGGCAAATTTGCATAAGATAAAAGTTGTTTATTTTGTTATTTAAGGTAACTTTTGTTATATTGACGTTTTTCGTATAACAAAGTATAAACGAGATATACATTAAAATAAATAAAGTAGGAGCGAGCACTGACTCCGAAAATTAAAAACAATAGTAGAGGAGAAGGCCGTTTAATTGATCCTTATCAATTGGTTTCTCTGCCATGCAGCATATTCCAGAGAAAAAAAATCACATCATATTTCCGCCTTGAGCTATGAGGCCTTTAAATGTCGTTAAGCAGTAAAACTGCTTAAAGAATTCTTAAGAATGTAAGAAAATTTCAATATTTGGCAGTGTTCCAAAAAATCACAAACATTTTATGGATTTTTAATAAGTCCAATTAAATCAAACTTCTTTGACTTTGAAAAAAGAAATATCTTTGTATTTTATTGCTTATAGGAAATATTAACTATTATTGTTACTGAGATAATTGACATTCTGAAAACGTTGAAAGCTATTTCGTGTTTGCTGGTTGTTGGTAATTGGGTGGATTAAGATTAACTTGGTTCATAGTTAATACGAGGAATTTAAAATTACGAGACATCTAAAGAATATGTTCCTAGCGGAGAAATAGATCCTTATTAATCTAAAAAAAAATGTTTTTTCTTATGTCTGAACTATCGAAAAATAATTGATAAGATTAGCCATGCGATTTGATCTTGATTTGACTCAGTAAATGAAATCGTGAGTTCGATTCTCCAAGTTAGCGATAGGAATTTGTTTAGTGAGAACTTACTAAATAAAATCTTCAGTCCTATCGCTCGTAAAAGAGAGAGGTTGCCATTAAATAGTCCTTCCCAATTAGCCTTCTTCTTTTACAAAATTGACGTTAATAAATAACTGAAAAAAGTAGTAACAACGAATATTTAAAATATCATCACTAATATTTTGTGAATTTTATCTGAATCAAAAATAACAAGCTTTTCGCTGGATATAACAATCATTCAGTCTGAGCCTAATTTAAACTTTTGGCCTAAGTTGTTGATAAAAATTGATAGGTTATTTTTGGTGAAATAGAGTCTATAGGGAGAGGATGAAGATGGGATCGTTAAGTGTTGACAGACTCAGTTGAGAGGTTCTTCTCTTAGTGGCTTCAAGAAGCACAGAGTGGTCACTCTAGCCTTATCCAAGTCTAGATGCCCTTTCTCAACCTCAAGGAGGTCGACGTAGAAATCTTATAAGAAAATAATGTCTCGTACTCACGTCCTATATCATGTTTCCACCAAAGATTTTGGATTAGGAAAATTTTGTAATATTTATAATAACTATTTTGTAACTGAGCTTTTGAGGGGTATAAGTCTTCAGTCTCAAGCAGTAAAGTGCCTCTGATGCTATCATCACTGAAAGCCTCTATCTAATGTCATCATAGAAATCATCTTCCAATAAGACAAACTAAATGTTGTCAATGACACGCCTATAAGTATCGCATACAATACAAACAAACTTTAAAATTTGCAACATACTTTACACTTTGGTTACTGAAATAACTTTATTTAAACTTTGCAAAATACTTTTTCAAAGCATAAACATGTAAATGCTGCATCTAGTTTCAATTGGGTCTGGTCTGGATTTGCAGCTATCATATTAATAGTCTCACTAAATTCTAAGTCTCACTCTAAAGTGGTATTAAAATCGTTTGGACTAAAATTATGCCAAAGAAGCGTCGCTCACTTTTCTTCAAAGTAATAATTATACATACTCAACGGAAGAATCAAAAAGGTCAAACACCTCCACTCAACCAACTCTTGAGACTCAAGGGTCTCGCCGGAGATGTCGGCTCAATAGAGACCAACTCTAGAGCACTGATGATGGGACGGTTCGCCCCGAAAGTACTTTGCCTGTAATAAAGAAGTATTAAGAGTGGAGGCGTTTGACCTTTTTGATCCTTCCGTTGACGATGGACCTCCACCAGCCAGCACAAATCCAGAGGATTATACATACTTTTTAATTTTGCTCATTTATAAAAATTCCATATGTTTGATTTTTTAGCAAATTTCCTTAAGGGAAATCAACTATTGAGGTCGTACTCATGGCGGAATTTTGGAAATCTTTCTTCAAACGTCAATCGATCCTACCAGGAGATGACGAAAATGAGGTCAGTAAAATTTTTATATATATATATATATATATATATATATATATATATATATATTTGACTGTTACCACGCCAGTGGTCGCAATTATTGTTTGATCGTCACCAAACACGATATTTAGTCGTTTTATGTAAAAAGAAAGATAAAGTTCGTTAACGTGAGAAATCGGACCAGGGGAAAGGGGAGTTAAGAGGAGGAGAATTTTGAAAATTCAAAATATCTCCTTTCTTTTTTCAGTTTTCAGCCGTCAGCAAGTCCCTTCTTCTACTCATGTTACATAAATAATACTCAGTCACATAATAAACTACTTTATTCAAAGCTTAAATACCAAGTATTGTTTTCAAGAGACCTTTAATATACGAGATATATGCAAATATGTTCTGGTGACCCCCTCCCAATAGTTCTTGAACTACTAAAGTTTAATTTATTGAGATAAAAGGTATTATGATTCATTATAAATTACAGTACTAGATATAGTAAATAGTTTTCAACAAAATTGATATGTTATATTCTGATATATTTCAGTAATTGTTTTTCTTTCCGGTGTGAGGTTGGCAGACCTCTTTGTTTACATATTAGACGCTTCCAGTCAGGAAATTATAACATATCTGAAAGATTTCTTATGGCCATTTTATTTATTCACTTAATCTTCACGGTGGTGTGTGTTACCAGAATTTAGATTTATCTATTGTTAAACTTAGTTTATGCAGCCCCTTCGTGACGGACTATTTTCTGCATCTCACTCGTTCTAGTAATCCTGTACAAAAGTCACAATTAATGTATTCGCATTTTTGATGAATCCTTGTTTTCAGAAATCATAACTTTCAAGCGAATGAAACTGTTAGGGAGTGAATAATATAATGAAAGATTTATATATCTCTTATATTTATATCTCTGTTATATTTATGTCTCTTTGGAATTGTATAATATAGGTAAGGTGTAGAAACATATGTTTTGTAGAAAGGTTTTAGTAGATTTCCCTCAAGGGAAAACAGCTATTGAGGTTGTACTCATGACGGAATTTTCGAAATTTTTCTTCAAATGTCCATCGATCCTACCTAGTAGATGACGAAAATGAGGTCCGTTCAAAACTGTATATATATATATATATATATATATATATATATATATATATATATATATATATATATATATATATATATATATATATCACTGGACTTAACAAACAACATAACTTAAAGAAATTACAAAGATTTTTTTTTTTTTTTTGTTTTTTCTTACCTGAAATTACAAAGAGCACAAAGACTGATGGCAATCAAAATTATAAAGGGCTTTAAAACAGTTTCGTATGATGCAGCCTGCGTTTTATCTAAAATAGTCTCCATCGATTTATTTGCACATACTTTTGTTGATCAATATAACCTTCTTAAAAGGTCTATTAACTCAAACGATATTCAAGCTGAATTTGTTGAATCAGAATTGGAATACAAAAGATGGTATCACCCCGGCAAATTTCCAAGTATATTAATGCATCAAGGAACTAAACCTTTTAAAACAGAAATATATACATTATACACATATAGACAACATTTAAAACTTTTCATTCCAAACAATAACACATATTTCAACACCAAATACATACAGACAGACTTTTACATTACACAATTAGTAACAGGACATGGTACACTGAACTCTTACTACCAACGATTTAACATAAATGACAACAATACTTGCCACTGTGATTACTCAACTCCACAAACAAGGCAAATTTCCAATAAAAGAAGACAAGTTATTTTTAAAATATAATAATGCTTCTAAAATATTCGCAGAACATGATTTTAATACAATTAATCGGTTAAATACTTATTATGGCTGATACAACAACATTACTTAAAATATTTATGGATATTCATTATTTCTTTTTTTTTTTTTTTTTCTATTAAAACTAATAATCTTCTCTTTATATGTTTTTACTTTAATTTAACGTTGTTATTGTTAATTCTTTATATATGTATCTCATACTTTTGAAATAATCTATGTATAAATTAATTGTAACCCACTACAAATGCATGTGATATGCTAACTTGCATGGGACATGCAGAAACTAATAAATGGCCTTCTTATAGGGTTACTATAGGAAGGAAACGAATAAAGAATATATATATAGATATATATATATATATATATATATATATATATATATATATATATATATCTCTGTTACCGCTCTAGCGGTCGCAATTTTTGTTTAATCGTTACCAAACTAAATATTTCGTCGTTTTATGTAAAAAGAAAGATCAAGTTCGTTAACGGCTGAAATCAGACCATTGGGATGGGGGGGGGGGGGGTTAGAGGGGAGATTTTCGAAAATTCAAAATATCTCCGTTACTGTACGTCGGATCGAAACATTTTACAGAATCAATAAGATTGCAAATTAAATTTACTATAAATATTGTTATATACATTTTTTCTCTATCTTGAATATTAACCGAAATATTTGCATTTTTATTAAATCTCTAACGGTGGAGAGTTACGTTCCCGCCAAAAGCTAGTTCGGCCGGTTTCCTTGACTGGCTCGGCTCTCGTGAAATTTCTCTATTGTACAACTTCACGTGGGAAATCTGCTTACTTTACGCAGCCCCTGCGTGACGGACTTTTTGTTTTATGCTGAGTCATGAGTTGAAGAATAAAGAGATAGATTCTAAACATTATTTTGTGCTTAAGAACAGAAACGGATAGGTAATGATGTAATTTAAATAACACAAACGTCTGGTCAATTATTAGGCTGAAATGTACGAATCAATATTCTTTAATTAACAAAAATATAACATAATGAAATTCATCTCGTTTTGGAAAGCGTTTTATTTTATTTAAAGTTAGTGTATTTTAGGGGATCTGAGGAAATAGTTAAGACCTGAAATTCTTCTTATCCAATTGGACCAAGATCTACCGTTGTTGGAAGAGTCCAATCAACTTATAAAAAGAATATATATATATATATATATATATATATATATATATATATATATATATTGTTACGTTTTTATTACAAAACCAGTAATAAACGTTGTTAATAAGAGTTCTTTTGGATTGCAAAATTAAACACACACACAGTTTCACAGTTTTTCACTGCACGATTTATTTCACAATGCACAATTCTCTTGGTTAGTTATTACTACTCACAGTATTACACTGATAGTGTCACTGTTCTTCAGATTACACAGCCCAATAATTCACACACGGTCACTGTCCTTTACATAAAACGACGGCACTGCACTGTCCTTTACTTCGCGGTACTGCACTGTCTTAAACACGGCACTAAACTGTTGCTTACAGACACGGCACAACACTTTTCTTCACGGCACAACACTTTACCGCACTGCACTAAGTCGCACTGTAGCGCTGAACATCCCTCGAAGACCGTCGAGCGTCAACTGAACTGAGGTACTGGCAGGGTCTCTTATAAATGTCTGTAGAAGGGGCTAGCCAAGGAAAGGTCCAGAAGTTCCTGAAAGTCTCTAATTCGATTCTACCGGCTCCACTAGGTTGAGCTGTACAGGCTTAAATAGAGGAGCAGGGTGAAACCGAGGCTTTTCCAAGAAGGACTGGAAGGGACTATTTGACTGAGGGTCCTATTGTGTTTCCAGTATGTAGATTAATCCACATCACGAGGTAACTCGGCTTAGTTTACGCAGCCCCTGCTTGACGGTCTTTTTTTGTTGTCTCCTACACTGCTCCAGGTATTTTTTGGAGAAGCTTGTAGCAAGGTGGTGTAAAGGAAGGTATGTCCCTTTTCCTATACCTTGGTATCATTTGAAGGGGGAGTTGTTCGAATTTTTAGGATGGAGATTTGAAGAATTGTGAATTATCCCGGTGGCGGGTGACACTTGTTTCTCCATTTTAGCTAGATCAGGCGAAATATATATACCTGACTATCCCCACCACTGGGCGAAGAAGTAGGGAGAGACAGGAGCCTGTATTATAATATGACACCCTGATCATAAATATAAAAAGTTACCATTCCCCAAACAAATTAATAATAAAAATAGCATTCTAACTATACATTTATAAATAGTGAAAAACGATAACACCTGAAAATTACAACAGAACCTTCATGTATTCCCTTATTTAAGAATCATACTTTATTTATACCTATCCTTTGCAACATGTAGCTCTATTGTATTTTTTAATAAGATGTTATAGAAATTGTCTAAATTAATCCAACATTCCCCACTTATAATATTTAACTACTTTCAATAAAGCGAATATTCAGTAATTGATATAATAAATTAATTTTTGAAGATTCCTTTCAGAGGGAATTTAAATATAAAAAAATAGGTCACTAATTTTTTTTAATAAAAATTATTAATATTCTTTAATTAGAGAATATAAAACACATCACATTAAATAGCCATTTAATATACATCAAGAATGAAAAGAGAAACGGAGGTAGGAAGAGTAATTACTTGATTGGACTCCCCCATGCTTTCTAGATCCCCCACCCCTCCTCCTCCTACTAATGTCAGACAGGAAAAGATCAAGGTCCCACTGGCTCTGTACCTCTGCTCTTCTTATGCCTCCTCTTCTCAGGCTACAATATATTAATTAAATCATTTAACTTTTGAAGCAAAATGTTAATTAAATTTATATAAATATATATATATATATATATATATATATATATATATATATATATGTGTGTGTGTGTGTGTGTGTGTGCGTGCGTTTGTGTGTGTGTGTGTGTGTGTGTGAAGAAAATTTCGAAAAAATAGTGGTTGTAGCCTATTTTTTCTGTCCATATTATAAAGAAAAATACATTATAGAAAATTGGAGAGTTAAAGGGTTCTTTTTTGGATCAAGAGGAGTTATACCCGAGTCAACTGCACACTATCTTCAAGATCTTAGTATAAAAACAGAAGAAATAAGGAAAACGTCAACAAAACATTCTAAAAGCGTCCATAAGAATAGTGAATTTCCAGTTTTATCATTATCAAGTTCAACTTGAGCTGATCTCTTATTAGCATCACTAACCGAAAGGATATTTATATAATATGAATTAAATTGGAAATAATTACCTTAAATAAGGTAGGTAAGGAGGCTGTCCTTGACAGGTACCCCAAAAAAGGGGGGAGCTTAATTTGTCTGTTTCGTTATACATACATACATATTGTTGCGAAAATTAAATACACCAGAGAAGGAACCGCGTTATTGGGGAGTGCGGAGGAGTTCAAAGAAGTGCCGCTAATTGGTCGAGGCCTTACTAGTCCCTTCCAGTCCTTCTTGGATAAGCCTCGGTTTCACCCTGCTCCTCTATTTAAGCCTGTACAGCTCAACCTGGTGGAGCCATATCCAAAATGGGACTTCTGTTAATGGCACTTAATGGAAAAGAGTGGATCTGGTTAAGACCAGAAAATTTATGCAGGGAAGTAGTTGTCAGCCTGGATTTTGGATCGATAGAAAAAATCAATCAAGGCTGAGTTATTATGTCCATGAGATGACTTAATCGTTTCTTTCAAACTTAACTCTATTTTATGGATATACGAAATTTTTTTTTCATGCAAACCGACAACATATACTCGGGATAAAAATCATTTATTACTATATGAAAAAAAAAATGTATTCCAATATGAATGTTTGCTAAATATGCAAATAATTTCACCCTCGAAATATGATAAAATATGGAGAAACAAATCATTCGGTCTCTAGTTAGAAAAATACGTGATCTGGAATTTTCACCAGCAAGTAATCATTATGTTTGATCATTTATCACATCTGATTCATTTAAATAAACATGTATTTATGCAAAAGCCATTCACAATTACTTGGTTTTTCATGTCAATCCTCACGCAACACGATAAGAACCTCTGGGAAAATAGAATCACTTGGAATTAGAAATGACGTATTTGAGATATAACGTGTAACGTAAAACAAACAGCCCTTGAGGATTCAGAAATCAAAAGAGACTGTAAATCAACACCATGAATTATCAGCCAGTGTGTATAAACTAATTCCGAAAATCGAGAGCTTTGAAGAGCTTGGAAAGCCTATTGAGTTTCTACCTTGTCAACCCTTGTCAAGCTTTAGGGTTGATGGTGGCTCGTTTTACCTATATCCAGTTATTTTTGGGGTGACAGAGAGTTCAAAAAGAGAAGGATTGAGTTAATTATTGATTTACGACTCCGAGGCATGTGTGTTTAGCTGCATTTCCATAAACAGTGGCTGTAATATCTGATCATCACAAAAGCTCAGAGTAAATTAATTAGACTTTTAATGTTTATTTCTGGTATTTACCTATATCCTTACTGGCAATTGCCGATAGGAAATGCACCTCTGGCAATGAATGAAAATGAATGGCATTTCTCAAAATATTTCTTTTTGTACTTAAGAGCAAGCAGATTACTATCATGTGAGATCACTCATATTTTTATGACCACCATTAACATTCAAAAACGTTTTCCTTTATCGATAAAATGTATATATGTTCAGCTCAAGAGTAATCCCCACAATGATATAGCCAGAAAGTGGATTAGGATCTGTATTAAACATGAAGTCCTATATATATTCCAATGCAAAAATGTAGGCAAAGTGGGCATATTCAAGAGTTGGATTTAGATTGGATCCAATCAAATACCTATTAGGGTCAAGATGTTAGCTCGGTTGAGCGTTCAATGAGAAGTTCATTTTACGAAGAGCTGCTAGTATATAGGGCTGAAGAGACCCAATATGAATCTCATAACTCTCTAGACTCAGGATAGGGCACAGTCCTCTATTTATCGTTCTCCCCCGCCGATCCTGATTTTCTCATAATGCTCTATATAGAGAGGAAAACATCCTTACCCCTAATAGCTATTTGAACACACCACTATCCAACCCCACGTTCATTTCTCTCTAGAGCTTGTTCAATATTTACAATGTTCCCTTTCCTTCCACGTCACATTCTATTCAGCTTTGGTGTATAATTTTATTGGAATTCACTCCACGATCTTCATTAACGTTCGCTTTCATTGGCATTCAAAACCGCGCGGAAGATATTATAGCCTTAAACACATCCCAACAAGAAATTAATTAACCCCTTTTGCTAACATGATCCCTATTTATAATAAACAAGAGTGATATCTATTTGTTCATGTTATTTTTTTTTAATTTTTCATTTCTTTATAAAGTTTACCTGAATATATTGGTAATAATTCTAACGTAATTAAGTAATATCATTATATCAAAAATTAGCAAATTTAATTTTTCAAATAATGACACAAAACCCATACAAATTGACTGTGATTATCCATAACATAAATAACTAAAAATCCATTAGAACCAGCATTGCTGAACTATAAACTCAAACTTGTTGAGTGAACTGGAGCTCCTGAGCTCCAATTCACTCAAAAAAAATTAACAAAAAATCTGCATTAATTTGTTTCGTTGAAATGTAAATATTTATTACAAAAAAACATGAGTGATGAAAATCAGATTTCTCAGTTTCTAATGCACGTTGATGAGTACCGTATTGTTTACTTCAGTTATATTTTCAAAATGCAAGCACTTAAATATATGCAAAACCCCTACTAAAAATTTAATAAAATATACATTCAACTCTTAAATTAAAAATGCATGCATTTAATAAAGTCCTTTTCCAGTTTTTAGGGTGGTTTATATACATTATTAGCATGTAGGCATATAATTATTTACATTGTTCAGCCTCAAACATAATCAAAATATAACAATGGCGGAAAGGTAAAAACTGGAAGAATTCGACGTGTAGAAGTGATCAGATGATAAATCATAAGCAATACATGTGCTTTTTACCCCGTGAAAAATTTGCATGATTCAGGAATGATTTTATTTGTTTAGTGGTTCACTTCCAAAGGTATATAACACTATTTTCGCTATAGTCGCTTGCTGTCTTTCCCAATGAGCGCATGCAAGTAGCTCTGAAGATGGAGACAATACTCTTCGAAAGCGCTTAGCGCTTAAATAAAAAAATTGTGAAGAATTGGACGTTTTTCTCTCTCTCCAAAAAAATAACACTATTTTGTTTTTTTGAAGTAATCTGTCGGACCTGACAGAATTGCGTATGCATTTAATACTTACTTATTTTCCATATAGAAGTTAATTATGAAGATATCCCCGCTGTCTCAGTAATTTCCTTCAATAATATAAATGAAACAGCACTGTAGAAATTACTTGCACATTCTCAAAGTACTCAATGTATTTTTGTTGACAATTGTTGGCGCTGAGGGAGATACAATTTTCCTACCTCGGATAACTGTCAAAATGAAGCAATAATGACTGTCGTATTGCCTATCTAGAGTGAGCGACGGGAAAATAAATGTTTATATTTATAAAACAGCGTGACCTAGTTAGCCCAATCCTTCTATTTGAGCTGCAAATCTTCCTGTAAATATGAACAAATTGTCGTGGAGGAGGGAAAAGCTGTTTACTCGTGAGTGTCAGGTGGAAGCCTTTTCTTGTTAGAAGCTCGACAAACATGTATATTCCACGTTGGATCCGATATTTTTGTAAGGATCATGAAATTACAACCTTAGGGAATCGATTTATCTTAACCTGTTTTCCTTGCTGAAAATCCTCCTTTCTCTGCCATAAATAAGGCTGTTATTTATGGCTGGAGACAAGCATTAAAGTTTTTGCAACTGACTGTCTTGTAGGCTCATAAAATCGAGTAGCTTTCTTCAAAACCAATGACGTTTTGGTGTCTGGGACAATCCTGGTAATGTTTACTGTATTTTTACCATTCAGCTTAAAATATATCCACTAAGAATATGAACTCACTTTAAATTTTAAAGATTTGAATAGTAGTAAAATATATGAAGGCTGATGTTTATGCAGTACCGTTCAAAGGAACGATTGTACCAAAGATCAAATATCCCAAGCCAAAGATCAAAAGTGGTAGAATGGTCTGTTATGTATTTCTTACAAAATGAGGACATACGTAAAGAGATCTTGAAATTGGGGCTGGACCTGAGAAAATGTTAACAGAAATCTGAAACGAAGAACTATAAATGACTCGGTTAATATTCAAGTAATCTAAAATTGTAAGATTATATACAATTGCCATACAATACGTTGTTAATAATTTTTGTTACCCCCGAATTCCCGTCCACCGAAATATAAAAATTTTCTAATCGACAAACTGAATAATCCATTTATTGCCTTCAAATTAGTCACAATTATAGTTTTGAGCATGAAGCGTGAAATGTCTTTTGGATGAATATTGACGAATTTATTATCGTTTTTGGGATCATATTAATACAGTTTCCAGTCAAAATAATACGATTTGTCATCTTAGCATCCAGATAAAACATATGATAAACGTTTGTTCAGGCATTCTGGTGTAATAAGTTAAAGAATGTATGAGTTATAAAGTTTTATATCGCTCATATATATATATATATATATATATATATATATATATATATATATATATATATATATATATATATAGCAATATTCGTTTCCTCAAAACATATAGAAACAATTTTCCAAATTATTAAACAAATATTTCTATTTTGAAGAAACAGAAAGTGTTTGGCGTCTGGAAGGCGTTAGTCAAAATTACGAAATACGTAAATGTAAATTACATTTTAGGACCAAAATTCTTATTCTAAGCACAATTCTAGGACATGTTTTCAATAAAACCCATAGAAATCTTCCTAGCCGTCTTTGAGTGATTCTTTAACAGACGAGCAGACAGACAGATAGCAAGATTTTCAATTTTGATGTTATTCCTCGTAGAATGGTCTGAAATGTAAAAGGAAATTATCTCCGCCGAATTTAAATAGAAAATAAGATAAACCTTAGAGATTTATTTATATCGACTAGTTGCGGAATAAATAATAGGTTCCCAGCGAATGCGTCAGATAAGCATTAGCTCAGAATGTATGTTGAATAATGCACATAAGATCATTCAGAGAACATTAAATTTTCAAATAGATGTGTTCCATACATAACTTTTTCGAAAATTACGTCATGAGTACTACCTCAATAGGTAATTTCTCTCAAGAAAAATCTGCTAATAGGTAGAAAAAATGTGGCCAGAGGATCAACAACCATATAAACTAATGGGGGGAGGGGGTCATTGTATTCAAACGAAGAAGGGGAGGTGGATACTATCGACGTCTGGATGGGAAGAATGGCGAAACTCATCTAAAATGTTTCTTGTTATTTTGGACACAACGTTTTTATATACTCTTCAAATTTTCTTGGCAAGGGTTACCAATAAAAAACATTTTTTTGCGTAAACTTTATTGATACTGCCCTACATGTTTTGTGGTATATATGCCAACTCTTAAATGTTTTCACTTACAAGGGGAGGGCATGGCCTCCCCCCCCCACTGATTTGAACGAAACTTTTTTAGTGTTTAGTACCTCATGAAAAACGAATTCTGTTAAAGCGAGAGAACGCACTTCTCAAGCGTTCGTCAAAAAATTGTGTTAAAGTTTGCCTGAACGTCTTGAGTCGTTCACAAGGTATCTACTTCAAGGAGTCCCCCTTGGCTTGGGGGATAGCGCTTTCTTTTTCAGCCGGAAATCTCGAGATCGAAATTCGTCTGGAGCGACTATTTTTGTTTCTGGATTTTTTTTTTCATTTTTTGCTTCTAGGTCGTTTATTTAATATTAATAAATAAATGAAAAGTTTTTTTTTTTAATTTTTAGCGTGTTCTACGATGAAACATAACGAAATACCCCACCTAAGAAAATGCATATTATTTTTTCAGAGTTAAAATCAGGCTGAGAATTTAATTTCGAACAAAAAATGTTACTTGCCTTTATTTTTTATGAGCGACCATGTATGTGTTCTATGTTCTGGCATTTGAGCACAATCAAGCTCGTGAGTTTGCTATGTAATCAAATCAAATAAACAAAACTCATGTGGTTAATCAAGTACAAATGACCGAGTACGTTTTTATTCTTCTTTTTATTTTATTACTTACTAGCTAATGTACCTGGCTTTGCCCGGGAAATCATTTGAGGCTGAATGATGATCATATTTTTTTTGGCTTTACTTTGTAAAATATTTTTACATTTTCCCGTCTCAATGCTTAGGATTTACACCCGAGTACCCGGCGTGCTGGAATATGTTAATAATAGAAGTATTTGTTATGTATTTAATTCTATTAAATACCCCCTGTTCACCACCTCTTCAAGGGCTATCCATTTCTGATGTGCTCCTATCCCTTACACTTTCGTTGCGACTTTCATCACTGGGGAGGTCGTTGATACTCTATAGTAGTAGTATCAACGAACTCCCCAGCTCCCAGAACAATCCATTTCAGAAATGGATATCCCCTGAAGGTACGCAAACCACGAATCATGTAGGGCAGTATGAATAAAGTTTGAGCTAGAAAATGTTTTTTGTTTGTTACCCTTGCCATGTGGAGGAAGTTTTTGAGTTCTAATCCAGACAAGTCCACGTTATTAACTTACAATGCTTATACTTGAGATGTTTAAAAAAAATCATCGTTATCCAATAACCTGAAATAATCTTTAGGCTAGGATCCGGGATTATTCTCTAAAGGGGGTCGATAAAAGAATTGAGCTAGGCATATCGGTAGAAGAGCTAAGTGGAATCAGAACGATCACCACTTGAACAAAGCATGCGTAGCTTTATCTAAATACCAACTAAACCTATCTATCGAGTCGAGTGGTGAATTCCAGGGAACCGGACTAAATATTCAGCCAACCATAATCCTGTTAGCCCTCTAGCCTAGTTCTGTTTGACTCGTTAGAGCGCGCTGCTCTGCTACCTCCCAATTAAACCCCAAGTCCTGGTCAACTACTAGAACAGCTGCATAAATCAATTTAGTTTCTGAGCAGAAAAGCCTCTTCAGGGATAATCAACAACAAAATATCCACGTCGGAGCAAACCTCTCTCAATTTTTTTTCTCAATTTAGACAGTAATTTAGAATAGCAATGTTGGGAAAAAGGGGAATTAATAAACCTTTTTACGAAAGAAAAACGTCCGTCAAGCAGGGTCTGCGTTAACAAAGCAGATTTCTCACGTGCGTCACTTATTTGCATTTATCTCAAAACGTAAAAGTTCAATGAGAACATTATTTTGTATATATGCCTAATAAAATGCTTCATAAAATAACCGCTTATTATTAATATTACATGGATAGGAGTGGGTGTTTAGTGAGGGCCGAAAACTAAAAATTGCAAATATATCTGTTAATATTAAATATAGAGAATAAATTTATATACCAATATTTATAGTACATTTTATATTCAATAAAATTGTTTCTATAACATTTTCCGATCCGACGTATAATAGCGGAGATATTTCGAATTTTCGAAATTCTCCCTCTCCCACTGGTTCGATTTTAGCCATTAATGAACTTGATTGATTGATAGGGAAATCTACTAAAACACTTCTAAATATTACTTCTATAGTAGCAGGGACGGAGAGAAATACTTTATTGTTTCGATTTACTCACATTAATGCTGATCTCAATCTCCTTATTATGACTTTAAATATTTAAATTTAAAGAAATATTGTAAAATGGGTTTCTCAACCCCCCAAAAATGTTTTTAAAAATATTTTTTTGAACTTGTCTTTTTTATGTAGTACGAATTCATATTTTTAAATGAAAGAGCAGAAAAAAAATAGACAAGAATGAATGGTCTGACAAGTTATAATGATGCTACGGATACCACATTTCAAAATGATGTAGATTATTTAATTTAAAAGATATTGAAAAGCAGTTTCCTGGTTCATTAATAACTTATTTGGGGAATTTGAAAGGGCGTAATAAAAAATAATTTTCATTTATAGACCACAACATTAGGACGCGCGCCAACCGTTCTTAGAGCATCAAAATTGAAAAACAGTGCTCTATGGTGAAACTAGAAATAAAGATCTACTACTTTTTCCCCCTGACATTTTTTGATTAAACCATTCGTTTAGCCCTGAATTTACAGAAATTTTGTCCGGTTTATCCTGAACACCGTGCTTAGGGTTATACTGATTAACGGAAGCACTAGTTAATCACTTTATTCTCATAGTTCACTTTATTCAATATTTTTAAACGTGAAGCTCGGAATGTCTATTGGACGAATATTTACTAATTTATTAACACCCATGAACCATATAAATTTTGTTTCCCTTTAAAATAAACCGATTTCACTATCTTAGCATCTGAAGAAAATAACACGATGAAATTCGGTTCAAGGGTCCTGATTTAATACTGTTATAAAGTTGTGACTGACATCAGGTAGTTGTGCTATCCGTCATTGTTGCTAATAATAATGATAAAAAAGAATTCTTTCCATCTTTCAATGGTATAAGCACATATTGAGATAATCCAATCCTTAAATAAATATAAATATACAATTTCAATGAATTTTTTCAAGTAACCGGAAGTGGAAGTCCCAGTTATGAAATTAATAAATCTAAATAACATTTTAGGATCATCAAATGTATTCTAAACACATATTGTTCTATACATTTTCCCTTAAAATCCATCCTAACGAAGATTCTGACGGATATATATACCCCTACTCTCCTTGATTGTATTTAAGTTTAAAATAGTTAAGAGTATTCATTCTCTTAATACATTTGCAAACAAATGTCAATATGTTCTATTTTCAAAGATCGTGTATAGTCTAATTGGATCCCGAACGTGGGAAGTCAAAATTTCGAAATTCAAAATTTTAAATATTTTTTTTTAACATTACATAAAATTCTAAACCAAATTTTCTCCTCATTTTGTGGATAAAAACATTAATAAAGAAGATTTTGGTGAATTTGTGTTTTGACTACGATAAAAATACCCCCCCCCTCCCTACTGATGTTGTAATAGTCATATAGCCTATATTGTACATATCTGACAATTCGGACAACTTTACGGACTGCTAAATATAAGATTTCACTTGTTTACAGAAAACAAACTAACAATATACAAGCTACTACTAAAACCAATATGGACATACTGTCCTGCGCACCATAGTAGATGCTCAATATTATGTTAGAAACCACATCCTCCATAAATATCTAAATAAACCATTTGTAAGGGACCTAATTCCGTCGAGATTCAGAAAATTCCACAGTAGGCACTCAAATCATCCTTATCCAGAAGTCCTAGCCCTTTCCAGTACCACTCACCCATATTTCCCTCCACGGCGCCTCAAGAAACAATGGCCAGATATCTATAGAAGTGTAAAGTGAAGTGATAGCAGTGGCTATTTTCTTCTCATGTGCCATTCCTCCTTGGCTTTCGACTTCCTTGCCAGACAGGGAGAGGCTGCTCCTCTCATTGTGGTGAAGGAGTGTAGCTTCTGTCGAGAGTGATGGAGGACGATTGTATTGTACATATAAAATTACCAACTACATTTAAATGCAGAATTTAATGTTCTTAATAAAATATTGTATCTTTATATGGTTTATTTACTAAAATGAAAGTGAAATTACACATTTTCAGAACACACCTTCATGAAGTACATTCTGAATATTTATATAACAATTCAATTCATAGAAAGACAATAATATTAGGCTTATAGTGAAACAATAATTGTTGTTTTCCTAATGAGGGAGAGCACTAATTGTATTAATTTTAATACTGTTTGGTTGTCAATTAAGCCTCTCAACCGAGTGTTTATTTATTTAGGAAAAATAGCTCACATTTAACAACGGTTTGTAAAAGTTGCTTTAAACCTCTCAAGAAGGACAAAGAACTTAGAAAATACCAATTTTGGCGAAACATTGCATGAATGTAATTGTTAAACTAATGCAATATTGTGAGGGTAACAACAATCAAGGTTTCCTTTACTGACATATTTATTTTTACTGGGTCCCTTAGTTCTATTCTTCCACTAAATGGCATTTACTCAAAACATCCCTTAGTAACAGTTGTACAAGATGAAATTCAAGAATTTAGTAGAGTCCATACAATTTATAGATACCTGGTATATTATAAAGTGAATACGTTGACTGAAAAACGAAGCTCTTTGTAGAACAAGGATTTTATGGCACGACTGAGGTTACATTTTAAGATGCACTGAATTCTTAATGGTTGCAGATGTGATGAGAACTACCAAGTGAAGACTCAAAGTACTGAAATGCACCTTATTTTATTAAGATTAACTGGTCTTCTTTATTAGCCAAGACATAATTACTTCTTCTTAGAATTATCAAGTCTAAATTTAAGAAATAATAAGTCTTTTTTAGCTTCATTTAAAACGAAAACACCTTTGTTTCCGAAGCGTTTACTTAATTTAGGAGTCCAATGTGGAGTGAAGTTACATATTAGGTAACGTATCTTTTAACTACAACCATGCGTCAAAAACGATACGAGCATAAAATAAAAATTAAGGTTTCTCTGGTTTCTTATTAGGCAGCGCCACCTGGTACCATGTATACTCCCCTTAGTAACAGCTGTTACAGTTAACTTCTTAGTCTTGTTTCTGTGATTACATGTGTCTGTCGAATGAACGTTTTGGGGGCATTTTTGACCCGTGGTAGTAATTACGTTATTTAAACGGCGTTTAATGAATTTATAGTAATATTAATAATGAGGGTTTTATTGTGGATGGGAGACATTATAAGGATTGGTTGGCATATATGAACCAAGATGATAGAAATCAGAATCCTGTGTCTGATGATAATGATGATCTTAGGAGTATATCAATGACAATCAGTCCATTCGTTCTGCTCATGATACAGATTCAGAAATACAGCTAAATTAGGATGAATTATGCAAAAAGTCTGACCAGAAACATTCAACAATCTGCAATAAATGTAATAACTCAGGTTGCAAGAATCACTCTGAATCTAAATTCCTCTGCAGGAACTGTGAAGATAAAATTTTAATTTATTTTTTAGTGCAGCAGAGAGCCGCTCACAGATTCTTTATTGTTTAAGATATTGAACTACTTTCGGTTTCAGAATGAGCAGAAAATGCTTAAATATGATAAGAAGAAAGATGGTGATCTTAAAATTCTTTTTTACATATTGATTTTTATATTATTTGAAGACTTGGATTTTTTTTTCTAACTCAAATATGTTTTTTTTTGGAAAGTGTAAAAACAAGTTATTTTTATTGTATTTGTATTTTAAAATGTGTCATGTTTGTTATGTAGTCCATTAAAAAATTATATTAAAAAAATTAACTTTTATTGTGTGGGTCATAAGAGACCAATGGTAGTACTTATGTAACTTTAAAACATGGTAGTAGTTGAAGGGTATATATGTTACCTAGCATTTACCAATTTCCGATTCAATCTGCGGCAGAAGAGGGGCTCAAAAATATGAATGTGAAAAAAGGTTTATATAAAATGGTTTGGGGGCTAGGGAGCGTGTAAACAAAGATCCGAAAGGCCGGTCCTGTCGTTTTTCATACAGCCCTCCTAGTCTATCTAGGGGACCAATCTCATGGAATCAAATCTTGCCTGGAATCGTTCCCAGGGGGATGCCCCATTTCCAGGGCCTTCCTCCCTACAGCTCCTGTCACCTACAACCCTCTATCATTATATATATCTCCCTCTCAATCAAGAATTAATGCTTTGGAAACCATCGTCTAAGGGACAAACAAAAAGCCTTGCCAAATTGCTTGTACGTATTTTTGACTTATTTATCCTCGGTCCACCACTTCTTTTTAACGTTGTATATTTTCTACAGGCACAACCCTCGAAAGTGGGGATACCACATGCCTCTTTCAACCATCTTGCATCTGTTGAGTGTCGAGGCTCTGCTAGATTGCCAGGGATGCGAAACTCACAGTTATCTATTTATTTATTATCGTATTAATGATATTATCAAATTACAGTTGGTTTGCAGAATCTGCAGTGTTAGGAACGGACGAAACTAACCTCATAAATCGACATATCTATCCCATTTCAGAAGGAATTTATCCTAAATTTCTTTAAAAACAATTGAATATGCCGAAAAATTAATATAATATTGGTATAACACAGGCATTTATTTTTTTTTCTCAGTACTCTTATGAAGTAGGATTTTTCAGTACTTTGGAATTAAATTTCATCAAAAATCCTTCATTAAGAATATTTATTTATTTATTATGTATAACTCCGCAACTATGGCAATTTGGCACTTCTTTAACATAAAAACAAAAACAAACTAATAAAAAATGGAACACGAAATAATATAAAAAACAAAACTAAGGGAACGGAACACAAAAGAAACAAGAAACACAAACACAACATAGAACTAAAAACAGGTAAATAAATAAGTGAAAAGTAAGCTTCGTAACAAAAACTTTTCATAAAAACAGGCATCATTCAAATTTAAACACGTCAAACTCACGCACACGCACAAACACATAAGCACGCACACACACATTAAAACAATTAAAATATGGAATTAAATGTTCTTAAACTGCCCAATTCGAATCGTGACAATATGTGTACCCCTCAGTCAGTAGTTCGTTCAAGTCATGTTCATAACCTGCATTCTGTTAGTAGATGTTTAATAGTTAGTCCAGTGTAGCAGTGAGTTCAAGTAGGCTAGTCTTTTTTGTTCATTATGTAAAAATTTGTCAGGTATTTATGTCCTAAACGTAGTCTTGAGAGGACGAGGAAATAATTTTTCTATTGTTTTCTATTTCTGTCACTGGAGGTTATTTCTACGATATTTCTTATGTTTTATTAAGTTGACTTTACTCCAGATGCCAGTTATGGGAGAGTGTCTGTTAATACTTGAAATAAAATCTACCCTACATTGCTCCTTACTCTTTTTTATGCCCCACTGTGCTTTTCGCCTTACTAAGAAAGTTGACTCTATAATTTAAGAGATTGAAGGGAATATTCCATTCGTAAAGTTGTTTTATTACTGGAGTTGCCTCATCATAACATATGCTTTTACAAAAACTAAAATGATAGCATTGGCATGCCCATTGTTTGTAAAAGCATTCTATTTTTCTGATTGAATGTGAATTAATTGATCAATAATAGAATGAAAGACAAGCTTCTTACTAAAGAAGGTCGGTTATAAAAGTCAACCTAAAATCGTGCCGTCTTGAAATGGAAGACAATTATAAAAAAAAAAAAAAAAACTGTTATCGTTCACTTTGTGCTACTATGAATAAACGAGACGGTCTGTATACAGTTTACCAAACATTCCTTTCCAATATAGGACGAAGGACTTTAATGGGTCAGTTCGTCACAAAATAAATGCATTAATAAATAAATTTAGGCAAAATAATAGTAAATACATTAAAGAATGCGGATGCATACTACTAATCGATATATATATATATATATATATATATATATATATATATATATATATATATATATATATATATATATATATATATATTAAGCAAAATAAAATAACTTGAAGTTTCTATGTCGTAATAAATACAAATCCTTAATTAAACTTCAATATACACAAACTTCTACCTATTTAAAGTAGCTGTATTAGTTTTAATTAGGTGTTTTTTATGTATATCTAAAAAATATGTTGTCTAAAAAATGTATTCTCTGTTCAACAACCACCATTAAACGATTACGTTGCAAACGCTCCCCTGCAGGATGTTCCATGTAGTGGTACATAATTTATTACCTATATAAAATGACCTCAGTGCTAATCTTTATCCCAAGGACTCGGTTAGGTTAATTCTTGCCCCAACAAGCTCCTCTCATTCTATGGTTTAAATTTCATGAGTGAACCTGACAATTTCGTAACTGATCTCTTCTCTTGAAATCCATTTCTAAACTACTAGGAAATTATCCTATGTCGGAGTCCATTATGGCTCAAGGAATGCTGAGTTAAAAACGATATCTATTTACTTCGGCAATACTCGCCAGTGACTGTTGCCCACACCCATAAAGCAATATAGGTTTGGCGATTTTGGACCAGAGACATATATAGTCGAATGTGAGATTGCAACCTATAAAATTTGCTAAATTTTTGATAATGCTATAGTGATGGGGGGATAATAAAGCTCATAAGTATGGGAAAAAACCTAAGTTAGACTAATCAATCAAAAATTTCCTTAAGTGTATGTTACAGCTTACTGCTATATAGGTGTATTGTTAGTTCTTTTTTCGTTAAACCTGTCGCTTTTCCAGGATATAGTTATGTACTCCTACTAGCATCCGAGAAAAATTACATCATCTGCATAAGCAAATTATTTGCTTTTGTGACCGTCCTCACCTTTTAGGTTACCTCGAGTTTGATGATTCCATCATTACCTTCTGGAAATGTTAGGACACCAACCCATCCTTCTCCTGCTAGTGCCTGAATATGTGTGCTGTTCTGCATCGTTGTCAATCAGTAGAGTATATCCTTTTCCTGCTAGTGGGTGGATATGTCTTACGGTGTGCTGTTCGGCATCGATGTCAATCAGCTGAGTATATCCTTTTCCTGCTAGTGGGTGGATATGTCTTACGGTGTGCTGTTCTGCATCGATGTCAATCAGCTGAGTATTTCCTTTTCCTGCTAGTGGGTGGATATGTCTTACGGTGTGCTGTTCGGCATCGATGTCAATCAGCTGAGTATTTCCTTTTCCTGCTAGTGGGTGGATATGTCTTACGGTGTGCTGTTCGGCATCGATGTCAATCAGCTGAGTATTTCCTTTTCCTGCTAGTGGGTGGATATGTCTTACGGTGTGCTGTTCGGCATCGATGTCAATCAGCTGAGTATTTCCTTTTCCTGCTAGTGGGTGGATATGTCTTACGGTGTGCTGTTCGGCATCGATGTCAATCAGCTGAGTATTTCCTTTTCCTGCTAGTGGGTGGATATGTCTTACGGTGTGCTGTTCGGCATCGATGTCAATCAGCTGAGTATTTCCTTTTCCTGCTAGTGGGTGGATATGTCTTACGGTGTGCTGTTCGGCATCGATGTCAATCAGCTGAGTATATCCTTTTCCTGCTAGTGGGTGGATATGTCTTACGGTGTGCTGTTCGGGATCGATGTCAATCAGCTGAGTATATCCTTTTCCTGCTAGAGGGTGGTCATGCCGTACGGTGTGCTGTTCTGCATCGATGTCAATCAGTAGATTATTTCCTTTTCCTGCTAGTGGGTGAATATGTCTTACGATATCCTTTTCTACTGAATCATCAATGGTCATTAATAGTACATGTTTGTTGTTTAGATCATGTCAGGTGTTTGGTAATTACTGTGATTCCTCAGTAATTAAGCATCCATTGATAGCGGCCATAGAAAGCCTCTGTTCCTACTAACCATATATTTACCTTTCTAGATTAACTGATGATGATTTTAGTCCCTCAATTGATTTACCTCATCCCTGAACAATTCAATCCAATACCGACCATGCCGTTGGGTGGGGGGGACGAAAAACTTTCTATAATAAATTTTTAGAACGAAATGATTTGTATATATATCCTTCATATGTTTTCGTAAATTAAATTAACTATTTTCTTATTGTTGATAAAAGTATAGACAATTTTTGTGAACGAAGAAGGTAGGTGTCGGTGAGCCTAGGGACGTTGCGATACTACCGATATGGGTAGGTATCGATACTTTTGTTTCGATACTAGGAGTATTGGTCTCGATACTTTGCTTCCGATTTTTCAACGGTATCGCAACAAAAAGATGAGTATCGGTATCGAACGGTTGATAATTTAATATCAACTAATTACATTAAAAGTAAATTAATAAAAATTTCGAATTTAAAGTAAATAAAATACATGATAATGAGTAATAAATCAAATTATGTCGTAGTACGATATTTCAAATGCAGGGATAAAGGATAACCGCTAATTGAGGATTACCTACATTCTTCATCAACTTCTATAATGAAACAAAAAAAAAATTATTTTAAGAAACAAGAAAACGTTTTTAAAGAGATAAAACTGACGTTTTATAACAGTAATAAATCACAATTTTTTTTTCTAAAAAACCTGATTTAATAATCAGAGGTGTTTCGATACCGATACCTTTGGTATCGATACTTTTAATGCGATATTATCGGAGTATCGATACTTTTATACCAGTATGGTATCGATACCAGATATCGGATCGAATCCAGTATCGCAAGGTCCCTAGGTGAGCCTCGAAGATAGTCAATTTACTCGATCTTGTGCAATGATTAATCTTCCTTTATTTATATATTTGAAAAAAAAAATAACTTTAATACTTGAAGTAATCAAATAGCCGTACTTTTTCTATTATAATGTAATAAAAGTTTTATTTTTGTTAACCTCATTAAATACGTTGTGGATCTGTTATTTTATAATTCAATTTTATAAATACTCTACAATAAAATACATATTAACAGACTGCATTCAACGTAAAGGCCTTTGATATACCCGACTGAACTACTAACTGACATTAATTTAAAACATATAAATATTTATCAGAGAATAGAGAATTACTATGATTAAGAAAACAAAGCGAATCTAAAAAATATACAAAACTAATATTAATCTCAAAAAAAAGATGCCTAACTAAAGTGAAAATTTTATATTTCAATTTCATGCTGAATCAACTGTAACAAAAAAGTAGCACAGCTTAACAAGATACAACTTAAACAATAACTTCTACTTAATCCAAAATGGAGTCATAATAATGGGGTGAAATAATGAACGAATTTAGTTTTACTTTGTTTTTAGTTTATTAAAGAGTTGTGCGGACGGCTGGAAAGGGGGCTAACAGAACTCTTACAAACTACCCCTCTTTGCTTTAATGAACACAGCCCTCGAAAAGGGGGACCAGGAAGAGTGTAAGGCAGAGGGAGGGCCAGCACCAACTTGACAAATAACTGTGAGCTGTTTCCTGTTGGCTTGTAAATGCTTTAAAGTCTACTATAAATCTCCTTTTTAAAACAAATTGAAAATAATTTTAACGTATAATTGTGATTAAATTGTTTTTTATATGTTATCAAACAAATTATTTATTCCATATATAGTTTAAAAAAATAGTAATTCCAATCAATGTGAATGCTCAGTATGATTAATTTTAGTTCTCACTGATCTTGTAACCATCATTTAGGTTTCCTTAAAATGTCATAGAATTCAGACTTAAACTCAGTCCAGACGAGATCTGAGGTAAAATGAAACTACCAACTACATAATAAAACATTTTATTCTATATTTTACAAAATAGAATAGAAAATAATATGTAAATAATTTTATATTTTGTTCGTTATCTCTAATATTCATAATGAGATTTCATGATTGAAATCTACAAATTTTTATGTCTATTCACCGAGTTAAATGCTCTCTCTCTCTCTCTCTCTCTCTCTCTCTCTCTCTCTCTCTATATATATATATATATATATATATATATATATATATATATATATATATATATTTATATATGCAAAAATGAACCCAGAAAATAAAAGAAATAAACACTAGCTTTAATTCTACTAAAAAAGTGTTTTCAATTTAGTGGTACTTAATTAAGGCCTGCTCATGTTTCAAAACACCAATGAGAATTCGAAATATTAAAATAGAACTGGCCGGATATAAATCCCTTTTAGCATTTTTTCCTTAAGGGAGTAAAGAGGTTATACTCATGGCATTTTTGATGTATACATTTTTAGGAGATCTCCATTTGACCTTAAAACGCGATTTTCAAAAAATGTCCGCATATGCCCATTGATTCAATCCTGGAGATGATGAAAATGACGTATATCAAAAATTATATATATATATATATATATATATATATATATATATATGTCTGTTAGCACTCTAGCGGTTGAAATTTTTGTTTCATCGTTACCAAACTCGATATTTAATCCTTATATGTAAAAATGAAGGTCAAGTTCGTTAAAGACAGAAATCAGGCAAGAGGGAGGGGGTTTAGAGGTGGAATTTCGAAAATTCAAAGAATCTCCGTTATTATACGTTGGATTGAAAACGTCTAAAGAGCAAATATTGTTGCAAATTTTCTATAACTTTTGTTTTATAAATTCTTCCACTATAGCAATTTTTAACCGAGATATAAGCATTTTTTTAGTTTTCCCCGAACATTAAACCCCCGATCCTACTCCTGTCATATTGACAATAAGCTGTTATATCCTGAAGCACTTTGAAGCTTAAATACAGAATATTGTTCTCATTGAACGTTTATTTTGCGAAAACGTCTTTACTCTCTAAATCTTATCTCAGTTAATATTCGATTTCATTTATTTATTTATTTTTATTTTTTTTTTTCAAATAAAGTCGTATAGAAACGGAATAGTTGAACATAAAAATTTGAGGAACGAGATGGATGAATTCAGGCGGTCATGAAATTCGTTTCGAAACGGATTTCCCTATATCCTCCCTTGGCAGTCTGGATGAAAATACAGGGCAACGATCTAACAGAAACAACGTGGATATGCGGGTGAGCTCTGAGGATCAGGTTGCATGTATCAGGTTATCCCGTCATATAGACCTCTCGTAATTCTGCTGGTTTATAAATGAACTTCAATAATATCTGACCAGCAATTCTTCCAGGCTATTTGCAACATTCTCTTTGTGTTTAGCGTCGTCCATTTTGAAAATCACTGGGATTGCTAAGAAGTACAGGAACTTTATGAATGAATGAATATTTTTATTGCTTTTAAAGTTTAACAATTTCATTGCAAAGGGTTCAGCCCATGTTCATGATTAAACTTTTCGTTTATCGTTTCTTTATATAAACATAAACAGAGAATGCATTTAAAAATAACAAAAAAATAAGAACTATATACAATAGTGACTATAGAAAAAAATACATAAAACATTAATTTTATTTTAATAATTATATTGTTTGCACTCTTTTCCCTCTGACTTCTAAGTATGACACTACATATACAGTTTATTATATTCTTGTCCATAAGGTCAAACAGATTTGCCAAACATTGGAAGACTTCTAAGTATGAAACCAAATTTGTAGTTTATTTTAATCTTGTCCATAAGGTCAAAGAGATTATCCATTGATTGCTGTGGAATGTTGAGACTTTTCAGGAGGTGGTTTCTTCTCTCTGCTAAAACGGGGCATTTAAGGATGAAGTGCGTAACGGTGTCTTGGCTATCTTCGTAAAGGGGGCATGGCTTTTCTGGATTGAATTTGTAAATTGTCCTGCGAACTATAAATCTTTGGTTTTTTGTAACTGTTCAGTCGTCAGTTTGAATTTTTAAATTTCCCGCGCTCGCTGGGTTCATAGACCCGCCACACACACATGCATATCGCCAAGGCCGTGGCTACAGCGGAAAAACACATGCAGTTCAAGAAGGCATCGGCTAGAAAAAAGGACACAGTCAGTTGGAATTCACCCGTGATAGAGTCAGTCAGTTGTTTCATCTCCCGCAAAGCTGCCATCCTGTGCAGATCACCGTAACCGGCTGGAAATCGGATCTTCTACGGAACACAGAACATAGCAACGAAGGAGGACTCCACTTCTAGGAACGTTTTCGTTTCCCGCAGGTGCCTATTTTAATAATGCTAGCATTATTTGCGCAATTATCAAATGAGTACTCACACAATATAGGACCTATCGTTCATTCTATGTATATATATATAAATATATATATTGCCGCTAAATTAGTAAATTAGTATTAGTTTATAAAGTTAAGTTCTTTCTGCTTCTTGTTCAACCTCTATTTATAACGTGTATTATGTGTAGTTTTAATCAATTCAATATACTTGATTCTTAGGAAAACTCAAATAGTTGTTTGTGTTATTTCCCCTCATCTTTCAAATAGAAATAGAAAAATGGTTCAGTCTAATGGTCTCTCTTATTCTTGCCTTTAAAAAGCTTCCCGCCATTACAGTAACTAATAAGCAGATTTAATATATAACATTAGTCTTAAAAAATGGCACACATTCTTACTTTATTTACTTTATCTACTGTCACATTTATACAATATTACACAATGGTTAGATTAGGGACCTTGTTGAATTTGTCGTTCTTGTCGCTTGTAAGGATATTTTTCAGCCTGCGCCCTACATTTTACGAAGTAATTCCATCATTTTATGTTTTTTCCAATTCCGGTTCTGTATCATTAATTTTTAGAGTTTATATTTCACCTATTAACCTTGACGACTTCTTTATCTATTGTTTCCTCTGACACACTGAATTACGAGACGTTATTTCGTTGTCCATAAACGAATTTCATTCAGTGCTTAACTTTTCCCTGTGACTCTGACTCTCCTGTTTCTACTCCATCTTCAATCGATAGTTATTAGGAAGCTATTTTGATGTTTAATTATACGGTCACGGCTGTATTACCTTAATCTTTGCCCCCAATTTCAACCGAAAAAAAACATTTATTACTCATTTTCTTTTCCTTTTTTTTTCACGAAATAATATTTTCCATTCCAATTGTATTCGCTACATTTCGGATTGACTTAAATCAGTAGAACCAAGCGTTTTCTTGCATACTCCTAACGTCATTTAATTATGACCTGCTAATTAGGAAGTTCCGTTTCTTCGGAAAATAAAAGCAATCATGAACTTATCGTACTTTTTGTCAATTTAACATCCACTCAATGGTAATACTACTCATGAGGACGAATATTTACAACTTACCACCTTATTCTAGTATTGTGAATCTCAGGATTTTTAAAAATAAGTTTGCCATTAAAAAATAGTCTTATTCCCCACTCAGTTTCGCTCTCACAGCCATTGGTTTACAAATAACGCCTTTGCACAAATTGGGCCCGAAATCTCGGCTTAAGAGAAAAAAAAAAGAAAAAACAATCAGACTACAGAATTTACAATTGATCCCTTTTTCATTTAAATGGGTTCTGATGTTTAAAAGTACTCTGCAAATAAAGTTTATTGTCATCGATTCTCTATTGAAGAGAAACCATATTGTATAAACATGCTTCAAGAGGTTCATAAACTGTTCAAACAAATATTAAAAAACAACACAAAACACAGACTCACACAGAAAAGCACACACGGGGAGTGTTACGGAGGAAAAACAAAGAAAGATAAATGCAGAGTATGGCCTAAGCAATTGATGACTGTTGGGCCAGTCTCTTCATTAGTGAATGGGAACGTCCTCGACAGGGATCAGCCCAAATATTTGAGTAAGATCGGTGGGCAGGCACATTGTTGCCTGATTGGGTGTTTGCTCCCAAGTACACCAGTTAGAATTCAAAACAACCAGCCACTTTTCCCTCTATCTCCATGGCTACTGTCCCTCCACCTTTCACTCTCGCTACTCTATAAAACTCCGCCCTTTCCTAGTTTCGACAGGCTAGCCCAACGGTTCTCAAACTATTTTGGCTGATGGAACAATTTTGAAAAGCAAAATATTTGACGGAACCCTAAAATAAAACAAAAATGTCAATATGTGAATTCTTTATTAATAATCATAATACGACTATAAAGTAACTGTTACTTATTACATAACAAATATAATAATAAAAGAGCTAAAATTAAAGCTTCCAGAGCATACGCTCCATCTATCAGAACCTTCTTCAAGAGGATGTCACTGCAACCAATGATCCCCCTCACCATGGAGTCACGGGGAATCCTTGGTTCCAGTTGCATTCTTGTAAACAGAGCACTGAAGCCTATGCTCTCAAAGCGCTCTGACGCATATAATAGCTCTGAAGGAAGGAGACCTTTGTTTTCTTACCTATATATATATATATATATGTATAGAGTTTAATTTTATTTTCTACATTGGCACCGATAACGTCATCTACTCTGGAAGATTGAAGCAGAACAAATGGAAGCTTGACGCACTCACAGACACAGGTACACAGTATTTCTTAAGTATCAATTTCATTTAAGTGATCTAAAACAGCATTGATATATGGGCTACTATTTGTTAATAGTTCCTGTAAGTCGTCTGTTAAGTTCAGATGTTTGCAGCTAAGCAGGAAATATTAAATTAACAGTACTGCTTTACAGTGAGTCCATGTAGGTCGATCTTTTCGGTTTATGAGGCATGAATTTGTATGTATGTAGTGAATTTCTAGACAACACCACTTGATGACTTCTGTTACAATTTTCCGGGGATTTTGTCTTTTATTGGGTTGTTATTTTCTCTGAGTTTATTCTCATTTTGGCATCACCAGCTGACTGGTAGCTTCTCTTCAATTAGATCGCTGGTTTATAATTTCATAATTTCTTTTTAATTATCCTTTGCCCATAGTGTCACAATGCATACGTGTACATGGTGTCAAATTTAATAACATGGCTTAGATAACGTCAAGATGATCACTTTTCAAATCCCTGTGAGACAATCCGAAGGCTATTGAGAAAAAGTTTTCATTTTGCTCTGAATATTAGCCTTATATCTAAGCTCTCCAAGTCTTTTATTATCATATAGCTTGTGTCAGTGAAGAGGAAAAGGCGTAGTGCTGTTCTACGTAAACAATTTCCATTACATGTGGTTATCGATCGCTGCATTATTAGTCCGAAGCGAGTGTCTTTGGTGTTGTCTTCAGGAGTAGACTGATGTTGGAGAATTAGCCCGTTCATTGCTGAGCTTCATTTATGGGGGTGGGAGTCGAGCAGTCATCTGTCCCGGTTCTGAGATGAGGGAGAAAGAAATAGATAACAGAAGGCTGTGATGACAGGCATATAGTTAGTAACTACATACAGCCGAGACCTTTACCACACCACCCTTTGAACCTAGTTCAGTTGTAAAGGGGTGTGACTTCGTGAATTAGAAGAGGAATGGGAGACTTCTTATTTGCCATTAGGTGATGACGCTGCGGGAGACTTAAATGTTGTGTTTTTTTATAATATATTTGAACAAATTTTGAATATTTTACACGTAGTTAAATCTTTTCCATAACTTCAAATATAAATGGAGCATTCACCTCTAAAGCTTCTATCAACTTTAGTCGCGCTGAATGACCCCTTAGACCGGCTCCATGACTAAGAGAATATTCAGCTAAATAAAACATTTGTTGGGAGAAAAAAGTCCACTTTGATGGGAGAATGGTGTAGTTTTTGCAAGCTGAATTATTGAAAGTGGGTCAGGAGGCCCACCTGGGTTTAGACTGGGTTGGGGAGGTCTTTTGTAAAAGGTCGGCCCCTCCACCTAGGTCGATAGAAGCCTGCAACCCCTTATTAATGGAAGCCTTGCCCTATACTACACGCCGATACTCTTGCAACAGGGGCTACTTCCGCCAATAAGCATATCCAATTTCTTTTCCCTTCACCAATCAGCTGTTGTACTAAACACTAACTCTCGATGCTACAAGCCGAACTCAAATCTCCTATTGACTTTTTAATAATGAAGTGATTATCGAAAAATTTCTTTAAATGTCCATCGATCCTTCTCAAGTCCGTCACGGGGCTGCGTTAACTAACAAGCTTACACGGCATTTATCTCAAAACGTAAAATTTCAATTAGAACAATATTTGGTATTTAGACTTCCAATAAAATGTTTCATCATATAACAGCTTATTGTTAATATGACATGAGTGGAAATGATGGTTTAGTAATGACTGAAAACCAAAAAATGCAAATATATCCGTTAATAATCAAAATATTGAAAAAAAGCGTATATAACAACATTTATAGAACATTACATTTTCAATAAGATTAATTCTATACAATTATTCGATCCGATGCATAACAAGGAAGATATTAGCCGTTATTGAACTTGATATTCATTTTTTCATAAAACGTTTAAAAATCGAGTTTGGTAACGATAACACAAAAATTGCGACCGCTCGAGCGTTAACAGACAAATAAATATATATAATGTTGAACGGACCTCATAAGCAGATTTCCCTTAAGGGAAATCGGCTATTGAGGTCGTGCTCATGATGATCGAAAAAGTTCTTCAAATGTCCATCGATCGAACTCGACCATCGACCATGACGAAAATAAGGTCCCTTCAAAATTATATATATCAATTAGGAACTCGTACAAATACACACACACACACACACACACACGCACACACACACACACACATATATATATATATATATATATATATATATATATATATATATATATATATATAGATATGCGACTTGAAAGTAAAGTCTAAGTTCATTATTGGCTACAATTGGACCACTGCTAAAGCGATTTAGAGAACGAAAAATGAAAAAAAAATAGTTAATATATAGATAGATAAGGCAAATCTGCAAAAAAGAAGTTCAAAAATGCCTGCTCTATTCTTCCATTTGTATTAAATGACGAGTATTAAAAAATGTTTGTGATATTTAAAGTTATTACAAAGGTATCGATATTGATTACTATTTATATTTATTTGATCGAAATCAAGTAAGATGGAGGAGAATAAAGGATTTCTCCCTACGCATTAAAGCTCCAAAAACTTTGTATAAATCCTGTTTTCCTTATTATGAAAGATCTATAAATTATGTCTTATGAAATTTTTCGATCCATTGCAAGATATAGCGTATCACACTCAAATGAAATGCAACCGAATATGGATCTATTTCGTGTATCTATTTCGATAGGAGTCCTCGGAAGTGTGGTGCTAACATGAGATTTTTAATGAATTAATTACTTAATATGATTGAATTATCCTTAGTTAGAGACATTAAACAGAACGAAAAATATTAGTATAATATAATAGGAAGAGAAGCTAGTAGTATGGGGGTCATTTAATAGAAGCGAGTGACTCATTGTGTGCTGGCCATCCTACGGTCTATTGTTGTGTAGATAGCGTAACATTAAGCTTCTATCACATACACTGCTTGACCCACAATGCTGCTCTCCCTCCCCCTTTCTTTATTTATGATTTATGTATCTCGTCCATCATCGCTGTTTGAAATTTATTCAGTAATCCTTTGGGAATATAAGTGGACTCGCCCCAGCGGGGAAAAGTTTGGCCCAGTCTACGGATTGGGCTTTGTTTGCACAGCTCCTAGCCCTCTGTTCCTTCGCTCTCTACCGGTGAGGGGGCAATTTCCGTTTGTTTTAGGCTCGAATTTTGTTCCTTTATGCACCCGCTTTTCCTGCTCTTCTAACATTGTTTTTCTTCATCCCATCACTAAAAGAAAAAAAACAAAAATATTCCCTTAGTTAAAATATCAACTGTTCATCATACCTCTCTATTGGACTTCAAATTTTATATTTCAGCAATTTATACTTAATCCATTATTAGATCATGACATATGAAACATGTGATTTGAAAACCTTATACTGTGTTCTAGAAAAGATAGGTATTTATGGAAACATATTATATTAATAATAAAATTCATAGTTTTTTTTGTATATTTTTTTTTTTTTTCTTTTTTCCACAGATCAGTATAACTGATATGAGGGAGTATTTTTTTTAATGCTCTCCACTTTCACACCCTATATTTCGATACTACGTACAAAGTGGGTTAGTTACAGTAATTTGATACATGAAATACATTTTTTTTTTCTTTACATAAGTTTTATAAGGAATGTCATGTCCTATTTCTTGGTTGTCGTGATGAGAGTTTATCCTTATTTGGTAAATGTTATAGTTCAAAATAACGAAAGATAAATAATAGAAATAGTTTATAGACCACACATATAGATAATAACAGCAATAATTAGTAGATAATATTATAGAATTAATTGGTACCCAGTATTCCGTAAAAAGAGAAGAATGTATGTAGGATAGTAAAAGATGGTATCGTATTGTGATTTTGGATGAAAAAGTAAAAAGAAAAGTTTAAGTTCTATTTAAAAAAGTACAGATAAAAATTATGAAGAAATAAAAAATAATCACAGGTCCTAGTCATCATACCACTCTTCTCATCAATCTAGGGCATTGATCAGACATAAAAATAAAATCCTGGGGAGAGTGAAATTTCTATCAACAGTCGTCCATTCATATTATTATAAATGATATGTATGTACTAATTCAGGCTACGATATTCTATAGGCCCATCATATGAACGGTTGACTGTTGATCGAAATATCAAACGCCCCACGATTTTAATTGTCTGAACAAAATCCTAGATTGATGAGAATAGTGGTGTAATAACTGGTTCCTGGTACCGAGGATTATTTTTTAACTTTTAGTACATTTTCTTCATAATTGAAATCTGCATTTTTTTCAATAAAACCGTTTTTCTTAAAAATTTTCTTTTACTTATTTTCAACTTTGTAGATTGAATTTCTCATTCTATTTTCTTTATTTAACAATGATACTGTATATATTAAATTGTAATTGTCAACAAAACAAAAGGTGTGTACCAAAAATCATATCCCTCGAGATATTTTGGCCATAATCTACACAAACATTTTTTCACAGTAAATTGGCTGTTTTTTTATACATACGTTCCATAAGATAAATATAAGAACTTCATAACAAACAGTAATTAGGAAAAAAAAACTATATATATATATATATATATATATATATATATATATATATATATATATATATACATTTGTTATTGTTGTTATTTATTAAAGTCCATTGTATGCTACTAAGGCTAATTGGGACGGGTTGTCTACAGGTTACAACCGTTTTCTAGCCAGGATGGTACTAAGGATTATATTTAATGATCACGAAATATTTTATGTTTACCACTAAATAAATATCGATTACCCAGGCGAGAATCGAACTCGCCACTCTAGGTTTACCATGTGAGATTAAGGCCAATACTATAAATCACATGGCCTGAGCTATACTTACAAAAGAATTATATTTAATCTTCACAATAATGAAATATGATATTTGGTTCCTCTCAAATTTTGGATTGATGATAAAGTAGGAATTGTCAAAAGTGAAGAACCGTCTGTCCGCCTGGTCTTTGGAGATGAACTCCTGTATTTTCTATTGTCCGTATTTATTGCAAGTCACTCACGGTTCTGCAGCACAAGTAATAATGGTTACCCTCAGTTACTTCAAAGCTATCTGAGACTTATGTTTGTGAATCTTAATGCTATCGTTCCCAAGCTCAATATTAAAAGATAACTAAAAAGATGAAGTTCGTCAATGGGCAAAATATGGCCAGGGGAAATGTTTGATTTCGATAAGAGGCAAAATCAAAATATATTTTTTTTCTTATAGGGTGGATTGTGAAATATTAAATGTCTAATTTAAAAAAAAAAGTGATGTTTTATAATTTCTTCTTTTTGTTTTTTCTATTACCATTCAATAAATGGTATTAAATGTATTTTTTTTATTAGCGACATTCTGTCCTACTTGCATTACGTTTCGTTTAAGCTTTTATATCTTTAAATATTTCACTGAGAAACATAATTGTGTAAACCACTATTTATGTTAACGGAAATTCATTTGAATTCAAAGAACACGTCCTTCATTAGTTTAAAATATAAATATAGTATGAACACTGTTAAAAATTGTGATGATGCCGCTGCATATACCACTAATTTTTCTATAGTTACAAACGCCAATCCTTCATTATTCTAAAATTAGCTGTTTTGACATAAACCACTATGTTTTCAGCCATCCAAATAATTTAAAACTTATATTTTACGCTTTGTTTCCAATAGGAGCTAACTAAAGAAAAAATTAAGATAAAAAATCACGTTGTGTGTTATGTCTGCATAGGAAGTTCGCTTAATTCAGTCTGAACCTGTGTGTCTTTGGTATTAACATATTTTTAATTTTTGACAGTTATGCCAGTCAAGTCAAATCTACCTGAACTTTGTCATATTTTGTACAATTTAATTGAAGAATCTATCCTAATGACACTAGTTAAGAGGACATATACAGTTTAGAGTACAGGCCAAAATTCATATAATAATAATTAAATTTCTCATCTCAATTCAGCTCTTTTACCGTTATATTTCATGGAGTCAAACCTACTTCATTGAAATATCCATCTAGCAAATCTACCGAAAGAATCCTTTACTAAACAGGAAAGCACCAAGAACTGTGAAGGAAGTACTAAATTATTTATAGTTAATTAAATGACTAAAGGAAAAGAGAACATAGAATTTCCATTTAACACAATGTTTTGTTTTTAAATTCTGAGTGCCAATTAGTTGGACAAAAACAAAAGTCATTTGTAATCTTCTCTCTAAAATGTATTAGAAGAAACAGATAAAAAAGAAATGTAATAGTAACAGTAGTAAATCTAGTTTAAGGGTATCAAGAAATATTTGTCTGAGAATGTTGTAGACCTGTGATAGTAAGCAAAAGCTCTCCTCCTTCCAGAATGATGGATGAAGTAGCAAGCGCCACCATATTGATTTCTCCAAAGCAACACAAAATGGGGATCTCAATGCTCTTCCTAAGACACTTGCGACAAGGAATAATCTGGAAAATATGCTTTCACTGAAATATACTAGTAGCAATTATTTATTAGCATCTTTGAGAAGAATAAACTATGGAAGGAAAATAAATTATTTTCTTGAAACGATTTTTGGGTTCCTTTCATTTCTATGACATATAGGAACTTTGTTTCTTTTATTTAATGGACTCTAAATTTTTCTTAAGTTAGGCTAAATTTTTCCTAGGTTAAGGCTAAGGACTCCTTTGGGGTGCTAGCACCTTTCTTTTCTAATGTCCTTTATGGACTTTCAAGTAGTTAGGGACATACATTTACATTATACATTTAAACCTACACATACACATAGACTGAGTAAAAGCCCATTCAGGAAATATTGGAAACGAACAAGCCGACACGTTAGCAAAGGAAGCAGCCCAGAGTACAAAAATATACCCAGAATTCGCCCTCGTACCACTTTCATACATTAAAAAAATTATGCCAATACAAATGTACGTTGAAAAATCAACTGCCCTCTTGGAGGATTTAGGTTGTAAGCAGTTACATCAGGACCCCACTGAACAGTATAACAATACGGTCAGGCAATCCCTTAAGAATATATGTAATAATTTCCAACCCTATGAAATAAACCAACTAATTCAAATGATCCCCCTGCCCCCGCTACTCTATTGTCTACCAAAAACTCATAAAGACAATATTCCCATGAGACCTATCATGTCGTTTGCCTAAATCCCCCCCTGAAAAATTAGCCAAAAAACTAGTGCACAAATTTAAAACCCTGGTAGATTTCAAACCCAGTTTTTCCTTGAAAAACACTTCAGACTTGATTAAGAAAATGAATCATCAAATTTCCCTCCAACCGGTTTTTGGCATCATTGAACGGACAGAACTTGTTTCTAACATTCCCCCAAGGACGTGGTGAGGGTTTTTGATTTGTTTTTCAAAATAAAGAAACTCAACCCAGTAATAGCCAAAGAGTTCCTAGATCTCCTTCAGTTATGTTTAGGCCAAAAAATTTTCAAATTTCAGGGACGTTTTTATGCCCTGGAAAACGGCCTTGTGATGGGATCTCCAATTAGCCCGCTAGCTGCGGAGTAGTTTATAAACTATTTGGAATGCAAATATTTGATGTCAAATAAAACCCATACCGAAATCATATCAATTTCTGGGGGCGTTATGTTGATGACATCATCTAAGTTATTTGGGGGCTGAGAATGATATGAGGGGTCTTATGGACTACGTCAACAGTTGCCATAGGCAGTTAAAGTTTACTTTGGAGATGGAGAGTGAGGGGAAGTTGAGTTTCCTAGATTTGGTGATTTCAAGGAAAGGGCCATCTCACTCCTTCAACATTTATAGGAAGCCTACCGCCACTGCCATCATGATCCCTTCTGATTCTTACCACCATCCTCAATATAAAACTTCAGTCATCACATACTTGATAAACCGACTCCTGAGTATCCCATTGGCAGAAGATGGATTTTCAAAACGGGTTTAAGTACATAAAACTAATCGCAACAGCCAATGGGTACGATGAGAGAATGGTGGATAAAGTCATGGAGCGCCGATTCGCAAAGATGGTCCAAGATGAATTGAAACAAGGCGAGAGAGAGACTCGTAATCCTGTGGGCCAACTCAGCATCCCATACCTAGGGAAATTTTCCGAGAAGCTAGGACGCATGCTGGAAAAGGTTGGCCTTCGTACTGCCTATCGAAGTCTAAGCTCCCTAAAACATATGCTCCCAAGGATTAATGATGCAGTCGATCCACTGGACAGATCTGGTGTGTATCGGGTTGCTTGCCTGACTTGCGGAAGCTCATATGTGGGGCAAAGTGGAAGGAAGCTAAGGAGCAGAATAAAAGAGCACCTTTCCACCAAGACTTCGGAGGTACGTAAACACATGATAAATGAAGGCCATGAAGCAAATGCCGTTGAGTTCGAGGTGCTCGACCACCTTGGCAAAGGGAAGAAAATGGATATAGTAGAGCAGTTATGGATCAGGATGGACATGCTGGAGGATAAGAATATTAATATTAGGGGGGAGGGTGGCGTGCTCAGGCATGTTCCGTCCTCTGCAGTAGTTGCCCTGGCCCGTGTAGGCTCCCAGTCTCGCTGGAGATGTAGGCTCAATAGGGACCAACTCTAGGTCAGTTCCTCTCCATCTTTTAGTTATTTCGTTATTTGTTGCTTTTAATATTTATTTTTAACGTTTTAGTCATAAGTGTAGCATTGTGTTTTATATATTTCTTTATTTTTTAATTATTTTTTTTAATATTCGACTACCTTTGTTGACTTTTACATTTATTTATTTATTCATATATATTACATGTTTTTGAAAGTATAAATGTTGTGCCGCAGAGCACTGATGATGGGACGATTCGCCCCGAAAGTACTTTGCCTGTAATAAAAGAAGTATTAAGAGTGGAGGTGTTTGATGTTTTTGATCCTTCCATTGATTAAAAAAGACTTACGTACCGACACAATACATAAGTGGAACAGAGAATGGACGACATGTAACAAATCTTACAGCTTACATCAACACATACCAAACCTAACTCCCAACAACTACAAGAACAACACAATTAAGAGTCACCATTAGAAATGCACACAATTTCGAACGGAACATGGACAGACAGGACATTATTTAACAAGATCTAAAATTCAAGACAATGACAAGTGTACTTGCGACTTACAGACAACACAAACGGTTTTACATATACTTTAAGACTGTACAACATTTAATCAAAATAGATCTAATTTAATAATGAACATAATTTAAAAAAAAAAATTAAAAGGGGTAATTGGCCAGAACCACCTCATATTATATTTAACAAATATAATTAAGAACTTATAAAGTTTATCAAAAGTATAGATATGGATGTAGCAAAAATACATTAGAATGTAAAGTTGATTGTGAGGAATGGGAATCATAATTCAATTTATTTACTTTACTCGGGAATTAAACATCGGTTGAGTTTAACTTTAATTGATATGTTTTTTGGTCTTATTGTATTTATTTACTTTCTCGTTTCATTTATTAATATTGTTTGTAATTATATTACTTATTTTAATATTGTATTTTATTATTTTATTTCTTGTTTATACTATTTGAGCATAAAGTTGACAAACACACATATAATATACATACAAATATATATATATATATATATATATATATATATATATATATATATATATATATTGCACAATAAAGAGTATTTAAACATAATCAATCATACATGTAATATGTCATGTGGGAATGGAACACGTATTCGAATAAATAACTCCTCATAGGGTAACTATGAGGAGAAAAAAGAAGAAGAAGGGGTTAGGGGACCCCCTTATTAATTGTATATTTCAAAGTGTCATAGGTTAGAGGAGTTTTATAATTGAAGGGTTTGCTAGCAAAATCCCTACTAATCAAAATAACTGAAAAATGAGTTTTTGGTGGCATTATGTAGTGAACTGTATTGCTCATATACTGATACAAACGAATTCGTCAAAAACACCACTCGTCGGACTGTTTCAGGAGTTATAAATATGGCGAAGAAAACCCACTAGTCAGGAACGCTTCGACTATTGGCGTTCTACAACTTGCTGACTAGCTGGAACATGCTGCAAGCAAGGAGTTCTACACGAGACTGTTTGCCCCAGCTGCAGCAGCCCACTCACCTTGGCTTGACTACCAAACTGACAACGATGGTAATAGTGATGGATGTGAAGAGTGATTTTTCCAAAGTTATTGTACACGTCAAAAATTTGCTTCATAATTTTGCTTAAATTGTTCATTTTTCTTGTTAGAATTATTAAAGCAAATAAACTACTGACTCAATATGCCGAATACTATTTCTTCTACCTGATCATGTTATATTTAAGATATTTGACATATAGGTTTTTGTTGAATTCCACCAAAACCCCATTAGTCCAGAACATTTTTCTCCATTGAAAGAGGATATATTCGATCATCTGTAAATTATTATAGATAACAATCCTGATCCCCAAGGAGTTTATAAAAAAATATCAAACTTTTACTCCCTCATGAAGTGAAGATAAACGGGTTTTTTAGTGAAAAAAAGTGTTTTTTGACTAGTGGGGTTTTTGCTATCAACCCTTCAATTGTTCTTAGTATTTTCTTGTATTAAAACCCCAAATAAACAACTAAATTAATTAGCATTTTTACTTTTAAAAATAATGACCATTTATCTAAGGATTCTTCTCTAATACATGCAATAGTATTTTATTCCAATACTTTGCATTAATAATTACACTCGAAGTGCCGCTACTAATTTTTTTTAATCAATTTTTTAACCGACCAATTATAAACACCGGAATAATAACATATACTTAATGTTTTTCTGAGTTTTAGTTCTAAACTACTTTTTTATTAGGTTATTAATTTAGTCAAGTAATAATTAAAAAGAGCTTACAGTTTTACTCTCGTCAATAGGGCAATTTAATAAAACGAATTGTTAGGCAGATATGCATAGGAGTAAAAAAAAAAAGCAAGATAAATGGGGCGGTATTTTTCCAAATTACCAAGCGAAAATACAGCTATTCGAGCTTAATCATTGTAAGACGGTAAAGAACAATGGGCAAGTTAGCGTTTTAATGTAGAGCCATTAGTGGGCATTTCCCCAAAGACCACGGGTCAAATTTACTTTGTGGTCTCCGAGGAAGAAAAATGGACCTCCTAGTATTATCCCTTGAATCATTTAAACTCTCCATCCACGTACTTTAGCCACCTTTTATTACTTTTACCTTCTACTTTTTTTTCTCCCAAATATTAACTGACTTGAACCTTATCAAACGGACTATATAAATCCTTTAATATAACTATACCTATACCAAAATATTTAAGTATATAGGAACAAAACTAATTAACCAAAATTTAAAATATTGAGATATTGTTCAACCTATTTTTTTTTTAATGAAAACGTGTACTGGTCTAGAATTAATAAGCCAAATAAATAATGAATTAAATTATTTATTAGCGTGCACTTTTTGTAACTAGGGCTAATTAGGACGGGTTATCTACAGGTAACCACCCTTTTCTAGCCAGGGTGGGACTAAGGATTTTATTTAATGAATTCCGTCGCTAAATAAATTCCTTTGCCCAGGCGGGAATCGAACTCGTCACTGTAGGTTTACCATGTGAGATGAAGGTCAACACTTTAACTCAACCTGAGCCCCGAAAAGAAAATGAATTGTATTAATATATAAATTAATTGAGTACTATTCTTAATAGGGGCTCAGGTTAGCCATGTGACTTAAAGCGTTGACCACAATCTCACATATATAGAGTGGCGAGTTCGATTCCCGCCTCGGCAAAGGAATTTATTTAGTGAAGGAATTCATTCAATAAAATCCCTAGTCCCACCCTGGATAGAAAAGGGTAGATAATTCGTCCCAATTAGCCTTAGTTGCGAAAAAAAGTCCATCACGCAGGGGCTGCGTTAACTAAGCAGATTTCCCACGTGCGTCACGTTTTTGCATTTATCTCAAAAATTAAAAGTTCAATGAGAACAATATTTTGTATGTACGCTTCAAATAAAGTGTTTCATATCATAATAGAATATTGTTAATATGAGAAGAGTAGGAGTGGGGCTTTACGAATGACCAAAAACTAAAAAATGCAAATATCAATATTAATAATTAAGATAATGAAAAGTTGTACATAAACCATTTATAGAACATTAAATTTGCAATAAGAAAGGTTCTATATACTTTTTCGATCCAATGCATAATAAAGGCCCCCCTCCGCTAGGCCCTGCCTGGTACGATTTCAGCCTTTAACGAATTCGATCTTTCTTTTTGATTAAAACGATTATATATCAAGTTTGGTAACAATAAACCAAAGATTGCGACTGTTACAGAGGTAACAGACAAATATATATATATATATATATATATATATATAAATCCCTCTCTACTGTTTGACACCATGTATAATTCAAATCACAATCATGGATAGCATTTATTATAATTAAATAGTTCCTATAATGCATATTATTTTCTGTCAAACCCACTCCGAGCACACATACTTCTCGTTTTTAGATTAGGCTATATTCGTAATAGTAGATCCAAGTGGTAATCACTTCCAGTAATACCACATTTCCCAGGAAATAAGTAAACTCAATTAACTGGCATAGCCTCCTGTCGACGTCCGCTCTCGCATGAGAGTTATCAACATTTGTTTTCTTTAATTATTGATTCGAAATATTATTGTAATAATTTATCTACCTGGTGGAATTTAATAATAGTGGTATCCTAAACATAATTTCACTTATATTCAAAAAGCTAGGTGAGGGGAAGAGATCGTAGCCCTCCCTTGCAACCTAAGAAATACTTAAAACAATCATATCGAGTTTAAATGCATATTGCCTTTTGTCATAATGATATTACCATTAACGTTTAATTGTTATGACATTAAATATTTGTTTCAATAACATCAAGATATTGGAAATAAGATAATATATTACCAGAACCATAGAGTTTGATTCCCTACAACTTCCGCTATCACCTCACTAATCCGAATCATACTTAGAACTATTTTATAAGACTAAAGCATAACATCATTTACCAAAATATGAATTTATTAAAAATACTTAAATAAGCACTAACAAAATTAATGACTCCCTCTATAGTTTTAGCGTATATTCCGTGTTTATGCAACAAAAGTTACTCTAAATAACAAAATAAACAACTTTTGTTATGTACATGTTTGCCAAGAAGCTTATAGGAAACGAAAAATCACAATTTTACATGTTTGGCTTCCCTTATAACCCTCACTCCTGTCCGTACCTAGAAATTTTAATATAGCTTATAATCAGGGAGGTTTTAATTCTAAATTACGTACTGAGTTCAAGTTAACTTCCGTTAAGTCTTTTATGCCCATTAAAATTGATGACTCCCGCTTTAGTTTTTGGTGTATATCTTGTTTATACTTTGTTATAAAACAAAAGTGAATATAACAAAAGTTAATCTAAATAACACAATAAACAGCTTTTGTTATCTGTACATTTTCCGAAAAACCAATGACAAACGAAATATCGCTATTTTTAATTTCAGGCCTGTCTTACAACCCCCACTCCTGCCCATCCCTAGAAATGGTGGTAGGGCTTGTTATAATGAAGGCGTTAGTGGTAACACACGTATCGAGTTTTACTTAGTTCGGTTGAGTCTTTTGTGCCAAATAAAATTGTTGACTCCCGCTATAGTTTTTAGCGTATAACGCATTTAAAGTTCGGAATACGACGAAAGTGTATATAATAAAAGTTACTCTAAATAATAACATAAATAACTTTTATTATGTTCATATTTGCCGAAAAACCAATAGGAAACGAAATATCGCTATTTTTAATTTCAGGCCTCTCTAATTACCCCCACTCCTGTTCGTCTCAGAGAATATTAAAATAGCCTAAAGTCTAAGATGAGCTAATAGTAATATACATACCAAGTTTCATAAAATTCGGTTCAGCCGTTTATGCGTGAAAAGGTAACAAACAAACAAACAAAAAAACAGACACCAAAGAAACAAAATGCAGTTATGGTGTCTATGTCACGTGAAACGAAAAGTTGTCGTGAAATTTCTCGAAAAAATCAATGTACAGACAGAGGTTACAATTTTATATATATATATATATATATATATATATATATATATATATATATATATATATGTGTGTGTGTGGTGTGTTGTTCTTTTCGGAGTTTTGGTCAATGTTGGTGAAATGAATCTTAGTTTATGCCGATATTTCGAGAATCTTTATTTTCTCTTCCTCAGGGCTGTAAAAATTACATGTACTACATTATAATATTGCACATTGTTGTTATACATTGTTATAAAAGGGTGTTTTTCCCCTAAAAGGGTGGAAAATAAAGATTCTCGAAATATCGCCATAAACTAAGATTCATTTCACCAACATTGACCAAAACTCCGAAAAGAACAACACACCACATATAAATACAACCTGGTCGAAAACATCAGCGCAAATATATATATATATATATATATATATATATATATATATATATATTTGTTATATATATATATATATATCTATATATATATAAAATTGTAACCTCTGTCTGTACATTGATTTTTTTTGCGAAATTTCACGATAACTTTTCGTTTCACATGTCATAGACACCATAACTGCTTTTTGTTTCTTTGGTGTCTGTTTGTTTGTTTGTTTGTTTATTTGTTTGTTTGTTTATTTGTTTGTTTGTTTGTTTGTTACCTTTTCACGCATAAACGGCTGAACCGATTTTTATAAAACTTGGTATGTATATTACTACTAGCCCAACTTAGACTTTAGGCTATATTAATATACTCTAACGCGAACAGGAGTGGGGGTTGTAAGGGAGGCCTGAAATTAAAAATAGCGATATTTCGTTTCCTATTGGTTTTTCAGCAAATATTTACATAACAAAAGTTGTTTATTTTGTAATTTAGAGTAACTGTTGTTATATGCACTTTTGCCGTATACGGAAGTATAAATGAGTTATACGCTAAAAACTATAGCGGGAGTCCACAATTTTATTTGGCACAAAAGACTCAACCGAACTAAACCAAACTCGCTATGTGAATTAATACTAACGATTTCCTTATAATAAGCCATACTAACATTTCTAGGGACGCGCAGGAGTGGGGGTTATAAGGGAGGCCTGAAATTAAAAATAGCGATATTTCGTTTCCTACTCCTTTTTCAGCAAATATGCACATAACAAAAGTTGTTTATTTTGTTATTTAGAGTAACTTTTGTTATATGCACTTTTGCCGTATACGGAAGCGTAAATGAGTTATACGCTATAAGCTATAGCGGGAGTCCACAATTTTATTTGGCACTAAAGACTCAACCGAATAAAACCAAACTCAGTATGTGAATTAGTACTAACGCCTTCATTATAATAAGCTATACTAACATTTCTAGGGACGGGCAGGAGTGGGGGTTATAAGGGAGGCCTGAAATTAATAATAATGATTTCCTATTGGGGTTTCGGCAAATATGCACATAACAAAAGTTGTTTATTTTGTTATTTAGAGAAATATGCTCAAAAATTCTTTTCAATATGAACTATCAGGTACCTCACCTGGAAAAATTAATTCAAATTATAATATTTTGTCCTTAATAATTCAAATCTATGCATAATGCACAGGCGACGGGAAATATAACAATATGGAGGACAGTGAAGTCTTACATGAAATATTAATTTTATTATTAACAAATCCATAGGAACGACAGGTATAATAAACTCTAAACACTGGGACGGGGAAATGTCAAAATATTGTGCAAAGTAAAGGCTTGCCAAAAAAAAAAAAATACCATCACCATTCAGCCTCAAATGAATTCCCGGGCGAAGCCGGGTATCTGAGCTAGTATATATATAAAATTGTAACCTCTGTCTGTACATTGATTTTTTTCGCGAAATTTCACGATAACTTTTCGTTTCACATGTCATAGACACCATAACTGCATTTTGTTTCTTTGGTGTCTGTTTGTTTGTTTGTTTGTTTATTTGTTTGTTTGTTTATTTGTTTGTTTGTTTGTTTGTTACCTTTTCACGCATAAACGGCTGAACCGAATTTTATGAAACTTGGTATGTATATTACTACTAACCCAACTTAGACTTTAGGCTATATTAAAATTCTCTGAGATGAACAGGAGTGGGGGTTATAGGGGAAGCCAGAAATTAAAAATAGCGATATTTCGTTTCCTATTAGTTTTTCGGCAAATATGAACATAACAAAAGTTGTTTATTTTGTTATTTAGAGTAACGTTTGTTATATACACTTTTTTCGTATACCGAATTATAAACGAGAAATGCGCTAAAAACTATAGCGGAAGTGAACAATTTTATTTGGGACAAAAGACCCAACCGAAATAAATAAAACTCGGCATATGTAATAGCAATAACGCTTTCATTATAACAAGCCATACCAACATTTCTAGGGACGGTCAAGAGTGGGGGTTATGAGAGATGGCAGAAATTAAAAATAGCGATATTTCGTTTCGTATTGGTTTCTTGGCAAATATGAACATAACAAAAGTTGTTTATTTTGTTATTTAGAGTAACTTTTGTTATATACACTTTTCTTTTATAACAAAGTATAAACGAGATATACGCTAAAAACTAAAGCGGGGGCAACTATTTTATTGGGCACTAGCGGTAGAACCGAACTTAACAACACTCGGTATGTAAATTAGCATTAATTCTTCCATGATTATAAGCTATACTAAAAATTTTAGGTTCCAAGGGGAATGGGGGTTATGCGGGAGGCCTGAAATAAAATTTCGCGATATTTCATCGTCTATTTGGTTTTTGGCAATTGTGCACATAACATAAGTTGTTTACTTTTTTAATTAGTGTAAATTATGTTTTATAATTATTTTTTTTTGTAAAATAAGGTATGAAGCAAGTAATTTGCTTAGAAATATTGATATGCTCAACAATACATTCCAATATGAACTACCCAGGTATCTCACCTGGATAAGTTAATTCAAATCCATGTTAGAATTTTATCCTTAATAATTCAAAACTATGTTATTTTTTAACGCCAGTAACAGTTTGCACCAAATAAGGTATACTGCCCCCACCCTTCTCTAAGTGTATTTAATACATTATTTAATTAAAACGTGAAAAATATTTGAAACAGTTTTAGAATTGTGAAGACAATGTAATATGATTTTTTAATATATTTGAATGTATTAGAGGATAGCTATCCAAAATGGATTGCAGGTTGGCAGCACTGAGGCTATGTAAGTGTCGAGCTACTTCCTTTGTCCTATCAGTTCTGCCGCTTCCCTTCCGACCTCATATTGGTCTAAGTTTACATGTTAATTGATGCTTATAGCAATGTATTATTATTCTCAGGAATGTGAATTTCTCTAATTATCATAAATAAATAATTTACTAGAATAAACGCTAGGGAGGTGCACTTAGGTATTTCTGGTATTTATTAACTCTGCTCCGTTAATGTATTATGATATACTTTACTTAAAACCAATATGAATACACAGTTTACAATCGAGACTTATGAAAGAGTGTTTTAATAGAGGCTATGACGTACCTAAAACAGCTTTCACCATTGGACATTGTACCGCATGAAGGGAAAGAAACTTATTCATACATGGTTTGGAAGATAGAATACATTCTAGGATTATGAATTATATGGTCCATCACTTTATAAAAAAAAAAAACTACATACACAGACGACGGGAAATATAAGAATATTGAGGACAATGAAGTCTTAAATAACAAATAATTTTATTATTAACAAATCCACAGTAACGATGGGTATAAATTCTAAACACTGGGACAGGGAAATAAAAAAAATATTGTGGAAAGTAAAGCCTTGCCAAAAATATCTCACATATCTACATCTTCATTCAGCCTCAAATGAATTCCCGGGCGAAGCCGGGTACCTTTGCTAGTATATATATATATATATATATATACCGTTTCGAACAGACCTCATTTTCGTCATCGTCTGGGTAAGATCGATGGACATTTGAAGAAAAATTTCGAAAATCGCGTCATGAATAAGACCTCAATAGCTGATTTCCCTTATGGGAATTCTGCTAAACGTGGACGTTAATAAATAATTTAATTTATTCTTAGAAAAAAGCCCTCACTATCCGCAAGTTTAAATCGTTTATGATCATTTATTTCTTATAAATTATAAGCGGTCTGAAACACTGAGGTTCACAACTAAATTCAATGAACTGGACTCGATATTTAAACGCTCAATGCCAAACTAATGTTGTCATATCTGTTGGTGTATACCGTCGTCACTGGCTGTGGGTCGAGTAGAGTTGGCAAGCGCTTTCGATGCAAGGCACCATCTTCAAGCCGTCTAGAGTTGTAC